>PVKZ01002538.1:0-173888 GCA_004027375.1 Macroglossus sobrinus | reverse complement strand
TTCCTTTACTCAGGAAGGTTCCTGACCAGACATGGGTACAGTGTGATGAATGTCTTAAATGGAGGAAGCTTCCTAGCAAGGTCGATCCATCTATATTACCTGCAAGGTGGTTTTGTTACTATAATTCCCATCCAAAGTACAGGTAAGATTAGGATTCAGTATTATGCCAGAAATAACTCCTAATCTGTCTCTATATTCTAAAATACTTTTCATCTCAGGTCCACACTCTTCAGTGTGGCATTCAAGCCCCTGTGCCACCTGGTCACACCCTACTTATCCAGTCTTATTCTTATTGTACCTTAACTCAAACCCTGTGCTTTAGCCAGACCTGTGGCTTCACTGTTTCAAACACGTGCCACGCTTATTCCCTCCTCCATGACTTGATAATGTCATTCCACTTGCTTAGAATGACTTTATGTATTCTATCTGCCTTTCCAAATGATATCCATCTAGGATGCTTAAGTATTTTGTGTGATACTTCTCCTGTTGACAATAGTTTACAGAATTTTATTCTAGCTTCCTGTGGTATTTAATTTTTGACATTTGTTCACATACTGTTTTGTATTTTGGTGATGTTTTTCATATGTCTGTACTTTGGCTCTTCAAGAGATTATAACTTATTTGAGAACAAGGGCTTTATATTTCAGGTTGAGTTGGTTTTCTTCATATGCTTCCTATACCTGAATCTGTTGTAGTATTTATTGTACATTTAATGCTGTTTGTTTCCATGTTCATCCTCTCAATCCACCGTGTGTTCCTTGTAGCACCTAACATCTGTATAGTGTCTGGCATATCCATTGGCATTCATTTCAATTTTAAAATATTATTTGATTCAGTGTCACATAGATTTATAATAATAATTCACTTTACTTCATTTCAGCTTTGATGTAATATTTTTCCCCCTCAGGATAAATGCTGATAGAGTCAAAACCCTAAAACAGAGTATGCTTTTTAGGAAAAAAAAATGCTTAAAATGGAGGAAATTAAATAAATGAAGTCTAAGTCTGTAATGAGTAAGCATTTCCCCATAGTCTCCAGCTGTGCCTAAGTACCTCTCCATAGAGAGTAACTAGGACTATATGATTAGAAGTCTTATTTTGAAACCTGTATCTCTTATCAGTTTACACTACGTCCAGGAGACATAGCCTTTGAGGATATTTTGCCCCCTTATAAAATGGGTATAGTATAGGTTTACCAATTATTATTAATTTTTATTTATTTCTAGAATTACTTTTGACCATTGAATTTATTTTCTAGTACTGCTTTCAATTTTTACTCCTCTAAAATTCTCTTCCTCATGCTTTATATATAGCAATTAATTTTCATTTATAGAGTCTTCCTTTTTCTTCTCTTTGCTACTCTGTTCTGTTCTTTTTATGATATAAGCTCCTAGTCCCTTGTTGCTTCTCTCTATTATAACCTCTGATATTCTTCAGGCATCATCACCTAGTTCAGGGATTCTCATGCTTCTAGTCTACACCTTGGGAATTACTTTGTTTGTAAATGAGAGACAAAAGACCTAGGTTCTTGTGCTTGAACTTCTCTGTGTAGAAATAGAGATTATGCTTCCTGTTGTCTACCATAATAGGAATTTTGTAGCTGCCTGTCAAGTACTTTTAATGTCTTGAGAGAAAAGTGATATATGCACCCCCAAAAAATTAGATGATGGTATGCCTTTAAATAAGAATTAGTATATGTTAACTTGCACACAGGTTTTGTAATGTGGGTGGAATCTGACTCTATGATATTAGAGGGTTATTAACCTGCCATAGTTATGAGGCAAATGAAGGATAAAAGTGAAGGGCATGTTTTGTTTCCAAAAGATGGTTTCTTTTCTGTACTGCAGGAGATGCTCTGTTCCAGAGGAACAAGAACTCATTGATGAAGGCCTGTACTTGAGCAAAGCTAAGAAACAGTTGAGTATACTAAAGGTGGTATTTTATATCATACAGTCAAGGAGCCTGACCTTTCCTAGTAGGGCAGGGAGTTTCGAGAAAAGAGATTATTTTTTTCTTTCTTTCTGGGTTTTTAATGATTTTCTTCCTCACCTCTCTGTTCTCCCAGTTCTTTATTCCTTCTAGTTATCTCTTGAGTGTCCCAACTAGTGATTGTCTTTAGTCTCTCTCCTTTCCCTCCCCCTCTGTCTTTTGATGGGGAATCTGAAATTTCTCTTCAGTAACAGAGTCCAGGAAGGCACCCTTGTTACTCGGTGAGACCCATACTATTTCTAATTTGGAACAAACATTATAACATAAATCTACAATTGGTAACCTATTTCAGACTGAGAAATTTCACGAGTGAACTAAATAGCACGTTTATCCTCTCCTAGAGATCAAACTGTTGAGAAGAAGAAGGTGCCAATGGAAAATGAGACATACCAGGTGAGACAGTCTGCCTTCTTCCTTTTTTCACACAAAATTTTTTCCAACAGAAGACATAGGTTGAAGGAAGCAGCAGTCTTGAAAGCTGCATAGAAATAATGAACCATTTCTTCTGGTGGTCTTTTTTTTTCATTGTATCTTTTAATTTTGCTTTGATCTGCTGTTACTGATATTGAGAACACCAAAAATAGGAGAACCAAATCATTAATTTCTCAGATTTAAATTCAGTACTGATTCTGGACAGTGTGAATGTACCCTCTGTGTCACAGAACTATCAGGGTTATGTTCCATCCTCATACAGGCTGCTCCTGTTGAGTGTCTGGTTTTCCTCAGTCTCCTTTCTTCCAAGATTTGGGGGTGATTCTTCTTCCTTCCTATTGGGAAGAAGGGGTGGTTCTTTGTGCCCCTCCCCCATCCCTGCTTTCAGGCTGGCTGGCTTTATAAAGACTCTGCTGTTTTGAATTTTCAGGAGCACTGTCTCTCGGACATGGTTGCCCAGCTCCGGACGCTGAAGGGTGCAATAAGGTTGGCCGTCCTTTCAGGGACACTCCTTTCCTGACAGCCACCATAGCACCCATATATCTTTTCCCTTCCCAACCTTGCCTTTCTGCATGATATTCCTGTTGATCCTCTTTCCCAGAGATGTCTGCTAGTCGCATGTTAGATTCACCTTCCACCCACTCAATCAGGGTAGGTCAAGACTGGTGAGGATAGAGGCAATTTAATACTAATTCTTCTTCTGACAGTCTACCAAGACCCAGGTATATGAATATTCAGGTTTCATGCCTTAATGTCTTGGCTTAATAGTCTGATCTAGAGATTGAGAGATTTCCTGGGACTGCCTTGTCCTCATTCAGTTTACCTCCCCTTTATATCCCTTCACATTCATCATTCATACTCTTTTCATAAGCTGGCTCTCCTACAAAATCCCAGATGCATGTCTCTGTGTGTGTGCACCTGAATAAATGTTTATGTCTCGCATGCATTTCTCCAAAACCAGCACCAATACATGCTGCAATGCTTATTCCGTCTACCTCTACCTTCATCACAGATATCAGAGGAGTGAAAATCCAGCCTTAAACTGGGTCACAAGAGAGAATTAGACACTGACTAGGGGGCTTGGGTTTATGTTGTGGATGGGATGACTCGAGGAGCCAATAAGTGAGTTGGGGAGGTCTGTTGGCCTCCAGCAGAAAAGGCTATAACTGAACGTGCCTGAGTTCAGTGTTCTAGTTTACATTACTGTGCGCTGTTTGTTTTGTGTAGGAAACAGTTTCTTTTTATTTGGCTAAGTATTCTTTCCTAGCATCAGAAGGATTGACTCTCATCCTTTGGTATTTAGGTTGAAATTGGGATTTTTACAAATCATTTCTTTTTTGCTAGGTATTCACTAATCCACCGAAGATTTCTACTATTCAAGATATGGATGAATCGAATAATAAAACAATTGGATATGAGGAAATTGATAGCCCTAACCAGCTTCCATCTGTTGGGAAAGAAAGCAGAACACCTTCTCTTCAACTTAAGCCTCTGGATTCCAGTGTTTTTCAGTTCTCCAGGTGGGTAAAAACCATAGTCTCTCCTTGATAGTAAACTTCAGGTTCTGTTTTCCTGTAAAGTGTGGTATGGTAATCATGTTTTGTGTTTTTCATAAGGCCTACCATGGAATTCAGAAAGGGAAACACTATTTAGGGTTGATAGAATTGTGTATTGTGTGTATCCCCAATTTTTCAACATTACAACTGCTATGTCAAGTCTGTCTATCCTTTTTTTAAAAACTTTTTTGAGATGGTCATCTGACAAATTATCTTTTATGTGTTATGTATTCACATTATATTAGGAATTGTGTAAGTGAAGTAATGGACATGAAAACTCTTTGAAAAGCATAATGTGCTATACAAATGTAAGGTGAAGTTAAGTAGATAAACATTGTTTCTTTCATTAGGTTTAGGAATATTGAAGTTCTGTGGGGTCCCATAGGCCTAGCACATGTTGGTCACATATAAAAATTACCATTAGAAGTTTGCGCCATTAGGTAAGCCTTCTAGTTCATTATTTCCTAGAGTAAATTAGTAGTATTAGGATATAAGTACAGTTTTACCCTTTATTTGTTCATCTTCTAGCTCCTCTTCAATATTATTTTGTTAGTCTTTATAATAAGAAGGAATATACCATTTTTTTTTAAATATCAGGAGTATTTGAAGCACTGAAATATATGACTGCCCCTATACTGCCATGAGACTGGAACTCAGGATTCTTAAGAATTGCTTTTTTTCTCTCTGTCATGCTTCTCACTTCTGGTAGAGCTAAGCCATTGGGCAGGTAGAATTACTCTCTAATAGTAGAAACTTCTATAGCCATCAGTAATGTGACTTTCATCTACTGGGTTGTGAACTTTTCATTGACCCTTTTTGCTTTGGATATCTTCTTAACATTATGTTGTAGGACAGAAGCAATGGAATACATAATAGGATAAAATGACTCCTGTTTTTTCTCCCAATGTTACTGATTTTTTTCTTGTTTCTTGCTTCTTAGGTGGGTCTTTTCAGCTTCTCATCTAGACAGACATCTCTACATATGTGCAAGTCCCCTATTCAGTGATTCTTCCACAATTAAACCCTGTAGATATTGGAAGAACTTTATGACCCCCCTGAACATGAACAAAAAGTCTCAAGAGGAAGTAAGCTATTAGAAGCAAAACTAATAAAACTCTAAAGGAATTAAATGAGAATTTTTATGAAAGCATCTAGAGGTACTCATTAATTAATGGCTGAATTTGAGTCAGATTGAGGGAGCAATTTCTAAGACTGAACTATGCAGCAAGGGGCTAAGAAATATAAGCCAGTCTTAGAGACTTGACCCTGATTCTACTCTGTTCCCATCTCTAATTTTCCAGCTCCCGTATTAGGTTGGGAAGGGATCATTGCTCTTTAAGGCTATATTTTCCCTGCTGTGACCACTTACCCTTTTTCTTCAATGTTTCTTTTGTTACTCTGTACTGGTTTTCTGTAGCCTAAAGATTTACAAATGCTAGTGTGTGTGTGTGTGTGTGTGTGTGTGTGTGTGTGTGTGTGTGTGTGTGTGTGTTATGAGTGCAGTATGTCAGTCTATCCATTGGGTGGCATACTACATCAGTCTTTGTTGAGATTTCTGTATAAGTCTGACTCTTCTGTACCCAGGGTTGGGTTTTGGCTCTAGAGAACAGGTTAAGTATTTTGATTGTTCATGTGTAGTTTTAATTTAAGAGTAATATTCTTTCAAAAGAAAGAGATATGTGGTAATTGATGTTGCTGCTGCTGTCATGTTTTATGTAAGGTGAGTAAATGATGATTATGTCATTTCAAGCTACACGTATAGAGGGATTCAAATAGTTGGAAAGAGTCTGCCTTTTTATAAGGGAAAGTGAAGGTGTTCACGAGTTCACTGAAAATACAGGGTTTTCTGATAAAAAAAAACATTGATGGAATAATAGGTTTAGTCAAAAGTTACAAAGATCTCCTTTGTTATTATCAAAACCTGAAGCTGATAAGGGTCCTTGGGTCATGTAGTACAGCTCTCTAACTCTAGACAAATGAAAGCCTATACTATCCAAAAGAGTTTTTAAAATTTCTAGTGGGGTAGGTTATGTGACCTAGTAAGGCCTCCTGAGGTGTCACCGGAAAGAGCTTTGTGAGTCTCACAAATCTAGCAAGGGGAGGGGAGTACCTACAATAAAGAATAGGTTCAGCCAGTATGAAACTTTTTTAGTGAAAGACAGCTTATTTCTATTAAAGGAAATAGTTCCCTTCTGTGTATTCATTCTACATATATTTGAGTGCTTACTGTATGAAAGGCAATGTTCTAAGGCAGTGATGGAATCAAAGATGAAGGAGCTTATGGTAGTCAAATTTTTATATGTAAGTATCCCCAGTTCATTTTAGGTTTCATGTGAGTAGTACAAATGAAGGTCTAAAATAGACATAAACATATGGCGAGAATTAGTGGCTATAATTTATTTAGATATTTAGAGAGCCTTTGAGTAAGATATACGTCAAAGGCTAATTTGTTCATGTTTAAGAGGATAACCAAAAAATAAAATCCAAATCACACTGTAATGGTAGAGGGACATTCTAATATGTTTAAAGGAATATTTGAAAGAACAAACATGAGATAGAAAAGTATGATTTTGCAAGTGAATAAGTTGATTCAGGGTCCAGTATTAACATTTTAAAATATCATCTTTGAGAGAGACTTCCACAATAGAGAAATGAGGAGTGTGGTGGGCACTTTCACCAATAAATAACCATTGAACTGGGAAAAAAACTGTTAAACAAAACAAATTAAAACAACCATTCTGAGTTCCAGGAAATTGTCTTAGGGGCATACAGCAAATGGAGAAACATTTATTCAAGAAAATCTATTAAATCTCAGAAAGAACAGCAGGACTCTTTGGCATTTAGCCTTCTCATATCCTCCTCCAAGCTGTGTTTTATGAAAACTACTCAGGGAACTTTAATCCAGGTGTGTGTGGTCAAGAAGTTGGGGGCTCCTTCTTCCTCTGTCTCCTAATCTAGAGCTCTGGTTTCACCTGGGAGGGGTAGGCCTCTGACATTTCTCATCTCTCCCAGTTCTGTCTTGCAGAAGCTCTATTCTAGGCAAACCCAAGAAAGACTTAGTCTCTCTTTTCCTAGCCAGATTTCTCTTCCTCCACTCAGACCCCACTCAGGGTGAAAACATGCACCTGGGAACAGCATGCTGAAAATACAGGACTCCTATTGCTCCAGCCTTAGCTTGAGGGCAGGGATTCATCCTGTAAGGAGCAAGCCAAAAACCATCCCAGCACACTTTCGTAAAAGAAAAGGCTTCACTCTAAAGAAGGTGGCCACTGCCCCTGCCCCCAGCTCTTGCACAGGGGCACAATGTTTCTGCTTAGGGGGAGAGGCAGGACTTAAAGATGAAGAGCTTCTTAGCTTTACCTGAAAAAACTTGTGTGGAACACATTATGGACTATTCCACTCCTAAGGGCATTGTCAAAAAGTGGAAATCTTGGTGGAGAATAGTGAAGAGGGTACTCATAACTCTACAGTACAAGTTAAAACAAGCAAAATAGCCAAGCAGTTGGATGTTTGGTGACAGAACCAAGGAAAAAGTCTGGAGGAGCTCTCCTGGGATCATGGTCAACCCTGTGGGTTAGGAAGGCTGTATATAAGCACAAGATTGCACTCTTTCAGGAGCAATCAGACCAGGATATAAGGTGGACTTGGAAGCACTCCCTAGGCCTCACAAAGATCAAACAACAAAAGGTTGGAGCCTCAATGGCACTAGGGGCTTAAGTACAACCTCTAACCAACCACTGGCTGTACAATAAGCTACTCTGACCCAGGCGCTATGCCTAGTAAGTTGGGCTTACAAATAAGACTACACATGTCCCTGATGCTCTGAAAGACCATGTGCATGGTCAAGGCTGTGCCTTCTCAAAGATAATTTAAGAGAGAAAATCTAAGCTACTACTACCTGGCTGAATGTGGAGTAGAAACATAAATTCCTTGAACTGTGTGAGATAGCAGTTCCAGGCCATACACACATCCTCTAGAAAAGGGTAAAAATCTAACTAGTTAATGGGGCTAAGGCACAACCTTTGAATAATTAGTGGCCAGTGCTGACCCAGGGATGAATCCTGGGTTGCCAGGTAAAAGGTAAAAATCAAGTAGAAATATGAACAGGAATATCAGAGGCTGCACACTGAGGGAGAAGTAGAGTCCATGGAATCAGTTCAGCCAAGTCACTAAATAAACAGCCAAGCAATATCAACCATTCAGAAAGGTGGGATCAGAGTCCAGAATTGCTATGCTATATTATCTAAAATATCCAATTGTCAACAGAAAATGAGACATGCAAAAAAAAACTGGAAAGTGTAACCTGTAGATAGGGACAAAAAAACAAATAGGCAATTGAAACTGCTCTTGAGACCCAGATGTTGTATTTAGCAGACAAAGACGTCAAAACAGCCATTATAAATATGTTCAAAGAACTAGAGGAAACCATATCTCCTTAAGTGGAGAATATCGATAAAGGGACAAAATTATTTTTAAAAAGAACCAAAGGGAAATTCTGGCAGTAAAAAATACAATAACTAATATGAAAATGTCAATAAAGGACTTGACAGCACGTTAAAGTTGGCAGAAGAGTTAGCAAATTGAGGATACATCAGTTATAGATTATGCCAAAAACAGAAAAAAAATGAAAAAAAAACAGCTTCAGAGAAATGTGGGATACTGTAAAGTGCCCCCACATATGCAAAAATAGAGTACAGAAAGGAGAAAACAGATAAAAAAAGGAATAAAAAATATTCAAATTTGATTTAAAAACACACACACATTAATCTATACATCCAAGGAACTCAACAAACTCAAAATAGGATAACTGCAAAGCGATTCACAGCCAGACACATCATGGTAAAAATACTGAAAGCCAAAGGTAAAGAAAAAAATCTCAAAAGCAAAAAGAAGGGGGAAAAGTATTCATCATATACAGTAGAACCATAGTAAGAAAAATAGCTGACTTCTCATCAGAAACAATGAAGGGGGAATGACATTCAAAGTACTGAAAGAAAGACTGTCAACCACAAACCTTAAATCCAGTAAAACTATCTTCGGAAAATGAAGGTGAAATAAATGCATTCCCAGTTAAATAAAAGCCAATGGAATTTGTTTCTGGCAAAACTGCTTTACAAGAAATATTAAAGGAAGTTTTTTAGGCTGAAAGCAAGTAATACCAGATAGTAATTCAGATTCACATGAAAAATAGAGTATTGGCAACGGTAATTGTAATTGATTATAAAAGACAACATAATGACATATTTCATCTCTTTCTTTTCTTAACTGATTAAAAAATAATTTCATAAAACAATATATTATTTGTATATAATTTCATATGTGTATATAATTTTATCATTGGGTTCATTTGCAGATGTAAAATGTTCGACAGTAACAGTGCAAAGGAGGTGAGTTGGAGCAAAGCTATATCAGAGTAAGCAAATAACAGCAAGTGGTAACTCAAATCCACAGTAAGAAATGAAAAAAATTAAAAATGGAAAAATAAGGTTCACTTAGCTTCCTCAAGACATAACATTACAGAAAGTAATCATTATAGCAATGTAATGTTAGATTTGTAAATGTTAAACTAGAAAATATCCACATAACATGAAAAGGAGAATAGTTGAGGAAGAAAGGAACAAAGAAAGCATGACATAGGAAACAGAAAGCTAAGTAGCAAATATAAATTCTATAACATCAGTGATAGCATTATATGTGACTAAACACTGCAATCAAAAGATGGAGATTATTAGATTGTTTTTTTAAAAAAATACTCAATATACTGTCTACAGGAGACATACTTTAGATTCAAAGATACAAACAGATAGAAAATAACAGTATGGAAAAATAAATATACTATGTAAACAGCAACCATGAGAGCTTGAGTAGTTATACTGTTAGACAAAATGCATTTTAAACAAAAAAAGTCACTAGATCTAAAGAGAGATATTTATAATGATGAAGTTCATCAGAAAGATATAATAATTATACCCATATATGGACAGACCCCCCCCAAAAAAATACATGAAGCAAAAGCAGACAGAATTGAATGGAGAAATAGACAATTTAATAGTAGAGACTTCAATGCCCCACTTTCAATAATGGGTAGTAGAAGATAAACAAAAGAAATAGAAAATCAACAAGGAAATAGAATTGAAGAATACTATAAACCGACTTAACCTTACAGACATATACAGAACACACCACCCCCAAGCAGCACAGTATATATTCTTCTTAAGTGCACATGGAATATTCTCCAGGATAGACCATATGTTAGACCATAAAATCAATCTCAATAAGTTTAAAAGGATTGATATCATACAAAGTATGTTCTTAAACTGTAAAGGAATAAAATCAGAAATCAACAACAGAAGAAAATTTGGGAAATAAACAAATATGTGGAAATTAACACTTCAAAACAACAAATGAGTAAAAGAAGAAATCACAAGGGAAATTAAAAAATATGGGAAGATGAAAATGAAAAAATATATTAAAATTAATATGATGAAGCTAAGAAAGTACTTCAAGGGGAAATTGTATTTGTAAACGCTTGTATTAAAACTGAAGAAAGTTCTCTAATTAATAACCTAAATTTCTACCTTAAGGAACTACCAAAACAAGAGTAAGCTAAACCCAAATTAAGCAGAAAGAAGGAAATAACAAAGATCAGAAGGGAAATGAAATATAGAATAGACAAAAATAGAGAAAATCAGTAAAACCAACAAAAGTTGGCTCTTTGAAAAGAACAACAAAAATTAAGAAAATTCCATTTACAGTAGCTTGAAAAGTAAAATAAGATAAAATTTAACAAAAGGGCAAACCAAGGCTTTGTTTACTGAAAACTACAAAATATCCTTGAAAGAGATTAAAGAAGTTCTAAATAAATGGAAAGACATTTCATGTTCATGGATCAGAAGAGGTAATACTGTCGAAATGGGAGTATGCCCCAAATTGAGATACAGATTCAATGTAATCTCTGTCAAAATATCAGCTGGCTTCTCTTCAGACAGACAATGAAGGATTATGACAGAAAGAAGAAAGAAAATGAATGGAAAATATATAGTTGGAAAATAATTTCTGGTATATAAATTATAAATTAATCTTTATTAAATGAGTAAATACAGGTCTGGAATAAGAATCAATTTCTAGAGAGAAGTACCAGACCTTTCTTTAGAAAACTAATAAGTGTTTATAGAGTCAGTAAGTAAAATCTACTTATTTTTCTTTCATTCACGTAAGTTTCTTTTAGATTGGTTTTCAATGTGTAAACATTTTGTTCCTGCAACCCTAACTAGCACAGTTAGTTAAGATCCCTTCTGTCAAGAAGCTCATACTTTAGTACGTAACCTACGATACGCACACATGCATGCACACATTTGCTTGCACAGACACACATGGTAGAAAGTGATAGATACAAATTATAAGAGAGAAGTGCTCTAGGAATTCAGAAGTGGCATTTGAGCTGGACTTAAACATGGGAGCAATAAATAAAGACATAATTAGAACAATGTCTTAGGAAGATTAACTTGGCATTGGGTGATCTGGACTAGGAGGAAACTGGAGAAAACCACTGTAATAGTCTGAGAGAGGTAATCAGAGCCTGAACTTGAGTATTGATAGTGGCAGAACTATATAAAATTACTGAGAGTTTAGTGGTGGTGTAACACAAATAGGAGAGGGAGCTAGGTTTGAAGGTAAAAATGAAAAGTCAGTTTTATACATACTAAATATAATATCAGTGGGACTTCCAGAAAGAAATATGTGACAGGCAATTGGAATCAGGGCTGGGGGAATGACTTGGGAGTTTCTCCCCAGAGATTATAGCCAAGAGGTTATATGAGATTACCAAAGAAAAGGAAGTGTAAGAAGAGGAGAGAATTATAGAACCCTTAGATAGGGAAAAATGAAGAAAAGGCAGATAGATATTCATAAAACTTTGCTGTTGCTTTCTAGTATCATTTACCCTTCCTTTATACTCACAAACTGATTATTTTACCATCTTCCTCAGTACTACAGCTGAATGGTCCATCTGCAGTGGGCCTCTGTGTGTTTAAATGTGTTTAAAGATGGATACATTAGTTCTTACATAGCCCCTAAATCCTTTTGCTTTCCCAGCTGACAAAGTAAGATCTATTAAAATGGCAGAGCAGCTTTATTTCTGGGTAAACACTAGCTTTGAAGAACATTTAGGGCATTATAGGAAACTAAGGTTAGAGATGTCTCACAGATGTTCTCAGAAGCTGCAGAGAAGTATGAGCAGCCTTGAAATACCATGAGTTGTCCAAGAACATGCCTGACTCTTTCTCATTGAAACTTTGAAAGTTGATTTCAACCCTTGAAATTTCTTCATTTTCTGCAGAGACGGCAAAATAGTTGTAAGGATAAAAATGGGGGTCCATTTCTGCCGCATGATGTAAAATTGCCTATAGATTTCACTGGCATCTGTTGTTTTGTTTCTTCCTTCAAACTTTAGTGCATGTAGCAGCCAGAAATGGTGGTTGACGTCACCATCCTGGGCTTTCCCGAGGAAGTGCCTGTTTGCCCCAACGGAGGGAAATTCTTTTGCCATAAGAGGGAAGTGACTTGAATTGCCTGTTTTAGTTTCTTTGTTTATGACCAGTGCCCTGTGTTTTAATTAAATTTTACAGGTGAATAATGGGCAATAGCCACAGTGCAGTTGGCTGGCAAAGGAATTGTATGGTTGTAATTGTGTGGTTGCAAGTGTTCGTTGAAATATAAAAAATGTGCATAAGTCTTTGATACTGGAAACTTTTTGTGACATTTTAAAATTAACGGGCTGGCTCAGTTCTCCACATACTCTGCTAGGCTTTTTATGACCTTTTTCCCCATTCTCATATTAGGGGATTTTGCATCTGTTATTTTTTGTTTGTTTGTCTTCCTTTACTTGCATTTCAAAAACTTCTAAGTCATGATGGTTTCAGTCCTATTTTCAGTATTCTTACCAAGGTCATCCTGGTCCTGTTTTATATGGATGGTGACTCTTCATACATTTTGATTTCATCTCTTTCTTAAGACCAATTGCTATTGCAGCAAATTGCATAAGTGAAGGGGTTTGGGTTTGGGGGTAAAGTTACATTCCTAACTTGAAATGAGCTGTGTAAAACAGTGAGAGGTCAGTTTTAATATGGGGAATTTGAAGAGGGGCTCCATAGGGATACACATATACTTAGCCTCTATTTTGGTAGCTTAACATTTACTTTCCTCTTCTTACAGTAAATACAAATGGATCCTAGGTGAGGAACCTGTGGAGAAACGAAGAAGGCTCCTGAATGAGATGACAACACCTCCTCTAGATTATTCCATGCCTGGTTCTTACAGGAGGGTAGAGGCAGCTGTTTCTTACCCAGAAGGGGAAAGCAGCCATGATAAATCTAGTTCAGAGAGAAGCACACCACCATACCTTTCCCCAGAATACCCAGAAGCAAGCAAGAACACCAGTCAAAGTAAGGAGGTTTCAATTCTGTATTCAGGGGTCCAAGACCAACGCCAGGGGTCCCTGCTCTCTGAAGAATTAGAAGATCAGATGCCAAGATTGGTAGCAGAAGAGTCTAATAGAGGCAGCAGAAACATAAGCAAGGAAGAAGTAAACAAGGGACCTTTTGTAGCTGTTGTTGGTGTTGCAAAAGGTGTACAGGATTCAGGAGCTCCCATTCAGTTGATCCCTTTTAACCGAGAGGAGCTTGCTGAGAGAAGAAAAGCAGCTGAATCCTGGAATCCAGTGCCTTATTCTTCTGTGGCCTCTACTACAACCCCTGCTGTAGCCACTGGGGAGAAAGGAAAAGGCTATGAGGAGAGTGGAGGTCGTAATACCCCGAAGATGAAGAACCAAAGAGAGCTGGAAGAACTGAAAAGAACCACAGAAAAACTGGAACGCGTTCTGGCAGAAAGGAACTTGTTCCAGCAAAAGGTTAGGACAGCACCTTACCGCTAGGAATAAGAGATCATTGTAACCGAGGGACCAGATAGTTAGAGCTCTGATGATTTCATGTTCTGAGGCCTTTAAACAAAATAAGCCATTGAATCATTCTGTGTTATGTCTCGATTGGATGAACCCTCATGGGCTTCCCACCCATATTTTGGAGTTGAAAGGTCCAAAAGTAGAGGAATATATGCAGTAGAATCACAGAGTGAATATATTAGAGACAGTTTGGGGCACACTTGTAGCATGTGGGGTCATGGAATTTCTGTTTCTTGAACTGCAGGTGGAGGAGCTGGAACAGGAGAGGAATCACTGGCATTCTGAATTCAAGAAAGTTCAACATGAATTGGTGACCTACAGTACCCAGGAAACGGAAGGCTTGTATTGGAGCAAGAAACACATGGGCTATCGCCAGGCTGAATTCCAAATTCTGAAAGCTGAGCTGGAAAGAACCAAAGAGGAAAAGCAAGAACTAAAAGAGAAACTGAAGGAGACAGAGATGCACCTGGAAGTGCTGCAGAAGGCTCAGGTCTCCTACCGGACCCCAGAGGGAGATGACCTAGAAAGGTTAATTCCTAGGGTTTAGTTATCAGCTTGTGAGTACTAATGGGAAACATTCCTTAGGACCCCAGTTACTGGTCACAGATAAGGGAGGAAGCCTTAATCAATTCATAGGCCACCAAGGATTGAGGAATTCTTAGAGAGCTACAGCCAGTCTGCCTGAGCTTGGTGGCATTGTGCTTTCTTCTTTCTTTGTAGCTAATGGAAACGTAATTATTGAGAAATGTAGGCCCATTTTTAAGGAGCTTCATTTTGTTCTGTTGGCTAATGACTTCATGTCATCTCTTCTCCTGCCCCCTCACTCCATCATACAGGGCTTTGGCAAAGCTTACGCAGCTGCGTGTCCACGTCAGCTATCTTCTTACTTCTGTCCTCCCTCACTTGGAGCTCCGTGAGATCGGGTTTGACTCAGAACAAGTGGATGGGATCCTGTATACGGTGCTGGAGGCAAATCACATACTGGATTGAGCACTAGACTATATACTCTATATACCCTTCTTTACCTATCTCTTCTCTCTCCTTTTATCCCTCCCTCCCCCATTTCTCTCTTTTATTCATTCTCTCTCTCTTTCTCTTTCTTTCTCTCTCTCCTCTTCTCTTTTCTTTTTTCTTTCTTTTCTTTTCTTTTCTTTTCTTTTCTTTTTCTTCTCTTCTCTTCTCTTCTCTTTTCTCTCTCTCTCTCTCTCTCTCTCTCTCTCTCTCTCTCTCTCTCTCTCTCTCTCACCTTTATGCCTTATATAGAGAATCTTTGAGTAAACCCTGGCTCTTAATCAGTCTGCTTCTTATTCAGTTTGGTGTGAAGAAAGAGGTTAGTTCACTAGGCTTTGAGAAGTTCCGGGAACAGAAGAGCAATTGTCACCAAACCAGGTGACTCAAAAGCTTTACTTTTCATTACTTAGATACCTGGTTTATTTTATATCCTATCTGAAATGGTTTGTATTGATGTAGGTTAAATAAGTCAGTGAATATTGGGTCCAATGTACTAGGTGTTTGGGGGTTTCAGCCATCAAAGATCTAACAATCTAGTTGGAAACACAAGACACATGCCAAGTTAACTAACCTGTACAGACATGATGGTGAAATTCTAGGGGAGGAAAATCAAGGAAGGCATCACCACATAAGTGGGACCTAAACTAAGGTTTGTTTAAAGAGTGAGCATGACCACATTTAAGAACAGTTGTTCTTTAAGTGGTAGGACTGTGGTTGATATTTTTTTCTTCTTGCTATCTTCCTGCCTTTTTCAAATTTTCTATAATAAACCTCTTATTATCCTTACATTAAAAAAATAATTGTTTTTAAAGAGAATAAGTAGGCTTGGATTTAGGTATCAAGTGAGAGACTGAGAAAATATAAGTTAATTTTATATTTATACTTCATTATGTTTAGCATTATCTCTGGAAGAATAGCATGAACAAAGGCACAGAAAAAGCTAGAATGTGAAAAATGTATTTGGTAGGAGTGATGGGTTAATGTAAAGGGAACTAAAGTTAAATCATGACCCATCTCTATGGTGTTTGTATTTTAATAAGGAATTCTCAAAAAAGAAATCTTCAAGGCTCCGTTTCAAAAATATATGTATCACCAAACTGTGGGACTGCAGGTAGTGGGGGAGCTATTTTAGAGCAGGGAGATCTTTTTGATATTCCTCAGAATATACTGCCTACCTGTTCTTCAGACTAGTGCTGAGTGAGGGGTAGATCTTGTATTATTAGAAATAGTAAAAGTTATACTCTTGTAAAAGTAGACATTTTGTTTATTCATTGCTATATGGTATTTATATAGCACATGCTTTCCAAGGAGTTCAAGGTACTCTTCAAAAGACATTGAGCAATGAACACGTAAAAACATAACAATAGTGAAATACAGGAGAAATAATAAAAGGGAGGTGGATCAAGCAATTGCAAAAGGATCAGCTAGTCCAGAGGAATGTTTCGGATATTTGTTCTGTTTCTCTTCTGCAGTTACTTCAGAAGACTTTCTTAAAGTTATTTTATCTCCTTTGAAAGGAGGCCCATCATAGATCTTCCAGTGAGACTGTAAGGAATAGGGGAAGGCCAGAGCCAGGCTTCACCATTAGAATGAGTCCTTAAAGATATCCCCTGCCCGCTTCTCTTCACCTTACTGCAGCTGTAGCCTGCCCTCTGATTATTTCTCACATCAGACATTTGGACTATGATATTGAGGGCCCCAGTTATCTAAATATCACTCAGAGAAGGACGGTGGGGGTGGGGGTATAATTCAGCCATCTCTTAGTGATGCTTGCTCTTCCGATAGGGGCTGAAAAAGGTGGGACTTTGCACAGATACAGACAATATGAATGAAAAGGTGGTATAGGAAACAATTCAGAGCATTGAAGGTTCCGCCTCTGTGTGTATGTGTGCATGTGTGTGTAAGAAAGGTATGGTGAATGAAGGGGCAGAGTAGGAAGGAGTATAGTCAATTGGGCTGTAAAAAAGAATGGTGGACAATCTTAACTCATCTTTACTAGTGCTTACTTTCAGCCCATTTCCTAGTCTCAACCCCATATTGTTTCTTCTAGCATCATTTACTGTGTGTGTCCATTTATACAATACCAGAGCTACCTCTGTTACCTATTCACAATGAAATCAGAACAGATGAGATCCCTTTAACTATTGTTAGATGCCATGGTGGAAAGATTGAAAAGTGTCACCCAGTCATACCAGAGTTTATGATACAGTGTGTGTGTGGGGTAGGGGTGGGTATTCAGAAGAACAAAGTGAGTGCCTCCTCCTGGCTGTCCTCTTAGGTTAACATAATCATAATTCTTTCAAATGTTTCTCATATTCGCTCTTTAACTTTGCACTTCCACCATCAACATTTAGATTCTTTTTACCTCATGCCTTCATCACTGAAATAGATTCTTAACTGGCCTCCCTTACCTCCTGTTCTCTCTCCTTCAATCCACCCTACTCACTGTCACTGAATTGCTTTTAATGATCTCATCAGGTTATGCCTCAGCTCAAAGACTTTCTTAGTGCTCCCAGTTGCCCAACAAGCACAATACAAATTCCCATCTGGCTTCAACCATGCCTTCTTAGACTCATCTTTCAACATTTCAAACACAAACCACCTTCCATCCAAAATGAACTATTTCTTTGTTTCTGGATCTGCCTTGAGATTTTCACCATCTATACCTTTGCCTGGAATGTTCTCCCTTAACATCTCTTTGGCTCAAATGTCAACTTTTTTTCCTGAAAATTCTTCTGAATAACTCAGCCAGACATGACATTTTCTTTGAACATGTAAGTTTTGTGTCACTTATAAGGCTCTTATCATAAACTTCCATGTCCTGTCTTCTCTATTAGAAAGCACCAATTTAAATATTCAGCTGCCTACTTGACATTTACACTTAATGTCTTACAGGCATTTCAAGTAAAACGTGTTAAAAATAAACAGTAATGCACACCCCAGGACTGTTCCTTCATTTTTTTCTCATTTGAAAAACTGGCACTTCTACTCAACCAGTCGCATGAACTAGAAACCTGGAAGTCATCCTTAATTTTCCTCTTTAGTCCCCCACATCCAGTCTGCCAGAAAAACTGTCAGCTGTATTTCCAAAGTATATCTGGACTTTACTCACTTTTACCACAGCTAACTTAATTGAAACCACCATCTCCCATAGGTAATTGCAACTCTTAACTGGTATCCTTGCTTTCATTCTTGTTCCCACAATTGTTATCACTATAACCAGAATGCTTTAAAAAAAAAGTCAGATCATGTGATGCCTTGCTTAAAGTCCTTCAATGACTTCTCATTGCACTTAGATAGAATCCATACTCCTTATAGTGTCCTACGAGACCCCTGCCTATTTCTTCTACTTTGGCTCTTTATCATATCTCACTTTTCCTCTTGCTCACTGTGGTCTTCCCACTGAAACAGGTGAGGCTCTGATTTACTGTTCCCTGTCCTAAAATGCTTGTATCTCCAGTCTTGGCATGGTTGGCCATTCCTCATTATTCAGATCTTAGTGTAAGTGTCAACTTTCTCAGACAGGCCTTCCTGGCAACCTTTTTTCTCTGTCTACCCTATTTTATCACTGTTTCCTGTTGTGTTTAATTCATAACACTTTGCACAATTTGAAGTTATATTTGGCCATTTACTTTCACTCATCCAACAAATATTTATTGGGTACCTACTATGTTTTGTGTGATGTACAGTGGTAAACATAATACATGTGGTCTCTGTCTGACCCTTTCACTAATGGTATGTTCCATGAAGAGAAGGGCCATGCCTGTTTTTACTAATCACTGTATCCCAGAGCTTATCATAGTGCCTGGTGTATAGTAGGTAATCAATAAATAATTGTTAGTGGTAGGAACTGTGTTTCATTCATATTTTCATTTCCCTCAAGAGCCTAAAACAGTGCCTCATTCATAGAAGGGCCTGGATACATAAGAGTATGAATGAGATAGATAATCCTGGATATTAAATTCTGAAAATGAAAGACTGAGATAATAAGGGCTACAGGTTACAGGGGGAAGTCAGTGTGTGCTGGAGTGTCCCTGTATTTTTCTTTAGCTGATCTTTGAATAATTAGAAAGGCTACCAAAGGAGAAAGGGAAGATGTTCTGAATATTACAGAATTACAGAATTTAGTCAGGAGAACTCCATAGAGACCATATCTTGAGAGTGAAAACTAAAAAAAAATTCTAAGGAGCCTTCTGTTTATTTTTTCTAAGAGTAGCCAGTTTATTTCAAGAGAAGAAAGAGGAGCTATCCATAAGCAAAGAACAGACAAAACAAGCTTCAAGGAAATAAGTTTCTGGCTCATGTTAAGAAGTCAATACATTGTTGGATGAACAAATTGGACCTAGCAGAGCACTAGGTCAGAGGTTTTGTGGCCCCAGGGAACAGGAAGATTTGCTTGTCCATGTCCAGTGATTGCAAATAATCGGGGGGTAACAACAGAGACACAGGCTTGATTGGCAGGGTCTCAATTCCCAAAGGTAATCTCCAGATAGAATGTGTATCAGAGTTCTGTATTATGAATTAAAACCTCTTTCTTTAGTACAGTGTTAAGAGTGAAGGTATGGAGGTATGCTCAGGAAAGCTTCAAGGGCTAAGCTCAGGCTAAGTAAAGTGTAATCCCCCCCCCCAAATAACTTGTACTTGGTGACAAGGACATTTCTAACTCATTTCTTAGGCATAAAGGACATTCAGGAACCATACATTCTGAATCAAAAATCAGGGCACATGGTTAGTTAATAAAGTAGACAATTTGAAAGAACTGACAAATAGTCTTGGGTATATTAAAGTTTTAGTCTTTGAGACATACAGCATTCATTTTCTAATGGAAAAATAAAATCTGCAAAAAAAAATGTGTTTTGTTACTTGCCTCTATCCCTAAGCCCAAAGTTTTCGTGTGAATCACCAGAAATCCCCAACTCACTTTTAGATTAGAATAGTTCAAATGTTTTGGGTACCTTCTACATACTAAACACATTGCGTTCATCTACCCACTGAGTCCTCAGGGGCAGGCAAGATAATTTAGGCAGAGGGTCAGGAAAGTGTTCCCCAAAAGTCTGATCTTCCAGATGGGCTATGGAAACTTGTAAGGATTGGAAAGGTGGAGGTGTGGGGGGAGGATTTTCCAGGTGTAGGGTATAGTATAAGGAAAGTCACAAAATTGAGTGGAGAGGGGTGAATAAAGGAACACTCAAGAGGGTGTGAGGAATAGTGAATTATTCAGTTTGGAGCATAAGGAACAGAATGGACCAAGGGCTTGGGAATGCCATCAAGAGGAAGGCTACACTATATCAGCCTAACAATGGAGCTTTGTAGGTTATGGATTAGGAAGTGGCTATTGAAATCTCCCCAGTTGTCCCTGAGTTTAGGAAATTAAACCCAGAGTGCAGTTCCCTTGGACTAAATTTTTCTCTAGCAGTGGGACCTGATGGATTATGGTTCTTTTCCACCTCAGATTTTCACAGATCTGAATGAAGGTCAAAGAGTGATGACCACCCCTTTCCTCTCCAGCTTCTAAAGTTTGCTTTTTTCCTGGCTTGTTAATGGAATCTGATGAGTAGAAACCTATTTAAGGTCTTCAAAGTATTCAGATTGGGGGGAAGAATATTGAGAAGTGTTGTCCCGAGAAAGACTATACCCTCGCTAATGTAGATTCAGATCTGTGATAGAAAATATACTTTGTCATCTACCTCCATTCCCTAAAGACACATTTTTGTGTGACTTTGACACTACCCTTTAGGTTGCCAATATGCTTAGGATACAGTTAACCATTTGTTGAGGCCCTACTATCTGTCATGACCTCACTAAAAGGTATCTCCATTTCACATATAAGGAAACTAAAATGTAAAACATTTAAGTAGCTCTCCCAAGGCCACACAGCTAGAGAATGCAGAGGCAAAACTAAACCCTTGTCTGACTCCAAAGCCTAGGCTCCTTTCTCACTATACCATACTGTCTATCTTGAAAACAATAGTCTCAACTTCTTTAAGAAAATGCAAAAGCCAGCCCATACAAATAGGAACTTCCAAGCAAGAAAGTTCCACAATCCCAAACAATGTTTAACTGTCCTTGTGATCAGGAAATTGTTCACTTATGTAATGAATATCCCTCTAAACAATTTGGAAATTCATTTCCTCTTGACTGAGTTTTTCACTCAGAGCTGTCACTTGACAGCTTTTCTGACATGAAAACAGCCATCAAGATCCTCTTACAGTCCAAGAGGTCTTGGACTTGTTGGCCTCTGCCTGTGAATGTTTTCACTGGCTCCTTTGCACAACCACCCCACCCCTACCCCAGAGAGTGCTGAGTTAGGCAAGTCTCTTAGGGAGTAAGAAAGTGACACTTGAGAACATATTGGTTTATTATTACACTCGGAGGAGTAAAATTAACCACACAAGCTGCCTCTGGAATTGCCAAGGACATCACCACCTTTTTCATCTTGTCTGCCTTTTTCTTGGTTTCTACTTCATCTCCATTTCTGAAACCGTTGAATCATTTAGTTGAAGGGTACATGTGTTACTCAGTACTCTGCTCCCTCTCAAATTCCAATGTCCATTGTCTGAATTAGTGTTCTATTTTTAAAACTCTTTGGACTCTTCTCACTCTGCTTCTTTTTAGAGCTAAAGTGAGAAACTAGTGCAAATTCTGGTGTTGATGGCTAATCTTCAGCTGAATGCATTTCTCTTCCCATAAAATACATTTGCTTTTTAATCAAGACATTCAGCGCCTTTAACATAAGGGAGTAAGGTCCTCACAATATCAGATATCCATTGTGGGGATTGTTAATCCACCCTCTTGCATCCTGTTGGGCAATTCTAGAGATAAATTCAAGTGAAAGGCTATAAGGAGTGTCTTCTCTGTACTTTTGGTGTGACTGGCCTTTTTTCTGAGAACCCACAGAGAACTTTATTAAATATCACAGACTCTGAAAGTACTATTGAAGAAAAGGAGCTACCACTGAAATGCTGGGTTGCTTGCCACAGTACTCATACTCATTTGGCATTTCATTTTACATCCCATTATACTTTCTAATATCTGGTTGAAGGCATGTGAGTTTTCTCAATGTTATCTCCACAAGGCCATGTTTGCAAATAGAAAGTTCTACAAAGCCCTCCTAGGAAGTAACTTGTGAAGTGGTGAGGGTGCCATTCTGGAGGAAGGGGACTTCATGGATGACAGAAGAGCAGGACCTGATGATTTGCCCTTGTATAGTGACTTTCTGCTTTGTCAAGCCCCAAGACACTCCTGCTTGACTTGTGGAGAAATGAGGCCCAGAGCATGGAACTATAGGCAAGAGTTAACTAGGAATTCCTAAGCTGCAATTCCCAGGAAAGTGGTCGGTTGTATGAGGTGGAGGGGATGGTCAAATTACAGCTTCTGTATTGCTGTACCTGATAGCAGCCTATTAATATTTTATCAGTGATCACATCACAGCACATATTGAGCCACTGCTTTGGGCAAAAGAGAGAGATAACCTGCTGGACTTCCTGTTTGAGGCTTTCCCCCCACCCTCCACCCTGTTGAGATAGGAGCCACCTGGGCAGGGAGACTAGGTTGGGTGAAGGCCAGGCTTTGGCCAGTTGAGGAGGAGCACAGGCACTTCCCAGCCTGGGGCCTCTATGTGCCAGAGTGGGCAGCTGAAGGCATGAAAGAGTCCCCTGTCCATGGGCCCAGGGTTGAGTGGGAGGGAACAGTTGACCCTGCAAAGCCTCATTTGCCTTCACTTAGCACTGTGCCCTGTCTCCCATATCTGTGTTCCTCCTCTGGTCCAGAGCCAAAAGGCCTCAGGTTACTTAGATAGACATTGTCTCTGCTGACCCCAGGAATTTCTGAAGACCTGCCCAAGAGAAGGAGATGAGGGAGAAGAGGATGAGGCCCAGGGTCACTCTCTCCATTAAAGTCATTTAGGGGTTCTGTGAGGCAAGCTCTCAGGTGTTCTAAGTAGTCTCTCCCTTTCTCCTCCTTAGCACTGCTCTCCACCCTATTTCTCTATTTCCCACAGTCCTTCAACTGGAAGAAGCAGTTTCTTTTGATCATCCTTTCCCCTAGAAGCTCAAGTAGTGTCAGAGCCTCATTTCATAAAGACTGGGATTTGATTGGACTTTCATATCTTTTTAAACTAGCCCCTGACATCCATATATACTTATGGCACTTTCCCCCTCTTGCAGGACAGACTATATTGGACCACACTTTGGTGTACATATCTTGTCTTCCCTAGATCAGCTGTCAGCTCCTACAAGGCACAGACTACCCTTGTTCACCCTTGTAGCCCTCAAAGCCTTTAGCACATTGGCTGACACAAACTAAGAGTGTAGTTAGTATGGGCTGGCTGACTTGCTAGAGAGCTGATTGAATGGCTGTTTAACTGGCTGGATGAAGGTCTCAGAAAGTTGGAACTTGCCTCTCCATCAAGAAGCCAGTTTCAGTCTCCACTTTCCTCATTAATGATCACATAGCAGTGGGTCACTAGGGCCCCAAGGGGGAGAAAACATGAGTCACCTTATTATCAAAGGAATGAGGGAGGGCAGAGACATCTCTCCTAGTTCAAGGGTCACAGCTATGAGGCTGTAGCATAAACAAAACGGCCTTTACTATCCCTTTGGTCTATGGCTAATCTAAATTACTTTATGATAGAAAACTATTCAACATAGACCCAGACTCAAGGAGATTTCTAGGAAATTATTTAGACCAAGGCTTTTCTTGCTTAATGAGCCAAAGGGAAAACCAGTCAAAGGCTTTTCTGCTCAATCAGTTGCTCATTGTCAGATCTGCCCTGGTTTTTCTAGTTGTGGATGAACTTCTAACTCTTTCCATAGAATCTCCCCAGATTGAAAGGAAGGAAGACCTCCCAGGCCAGCTTTATCCTAAAATAAAGGGACCTCTGTGAACTATGTCCCTCAAAAGCCATTATATTCCAGTAGCAGATGGGGACAGGAGGGCCACAGCAATGTGAAGAGCAACAGTCACTCTTACACCTTCTGAGCAGAATCTCAGATCCATGTTGCTGCAGGAAGGGTTTCCGAACTTATGTTCAGACTCTGGCACTCCGTGACTTTAAGGAATTTACCTCTCTGGGCCTCCACTTTGTTTTGTGAAAAAGACCTGTTCCATTGGTGTATTTGGAACATGTAATGAAATTGGTGGGTCTGAAAGTGCTTAGGTAGCCAGGTGATGGCTCATCAAATCCCTAACCAGACTGCTGCCTACTTAGTATAGTGGAGTCAGCAAGGCAACCTCATTTTCCAACCTCCAGTGGCCCCCAGTCAAGGATACTTGTATTTATGGTGCTAGACCAGAGACATGATATTTTATTAAACTCCTGTTCAGAAAGCCCTCTCTCTCCACCCTTATTATCACCCACTGCCATTTCTTCTAAATGGGCTTGGATGCTAGGGTCCCAGTCTCTGTATCAAAGAAGGCTTAATTCAGGAATACAATGGTAGTAGTACCTGTTATAACAGGCTCCTGTGTGCCAAGGCCCCCTAGGTCTGGGAGGTAGGTAAGCTGAATTTTGTAGGACCCCATTATTGTCAGTGTTGCCAATTGTTAACATCATTATGAATTAAGCTTTGTTGATTCCAAATGAGGTTAGAACAGGGCCAAATCATTGGCCTCCAAAACTACCACATCCCCAGAGTTAGGGGAATTGAAACTGAGGTGTAGTGACTTATTCAAATGTAAGCTTTGCATCTCTCCAGATGGGACAGTTAGGTGGGCCTAAGCTGGCCAACTGGCCATCACCTCAGGAAGGGCAGTTCTAGATGGTACACTCAGTGAATTGGTCCTGCTCTCCCAGATTCCCCTCACAGAAGACTAAGAGAGCCTGTGTATCCACAAAGTTACCTTGATGGCCATAAAATGTTTCTCTTAGGCAGTTTAAGGACCTCTGGTAGGCTCTTCCTACTGGCTGTGAATATTGTTGGATCAGCAGAGTCCTATTTTGGGAGTCAGGAGACTGGAGTACTAACACCAGCTGTGTGGTCTTGGGAAAGTCTCTTTACTTATGTGGGCCTTAGTTTCCACATCTGCCAAATGGGTATTATCAGATCTATTTCATCTTCCTCACAATGATTATTCAGAGAATGAAAGGACTAAACACACAGCAAATTTAGTATCTAGCTTAAATGAAACAATTGTTGTAAAAAAGGAAGAGCCCTGGGCAAGATAAAAAAAAGTTAGTTTCCATGGAGGGAACAGGGATGTCTTGCTTTCATAATATCTTTAGAAAAGTCTAGAATTTCCTATTCACCCAGTGGGAAAAAAAGGCTAAAGGGAGGCCTTTAGCTGAGTTCTCTATCACACATGCCTTGTCTGAGCCCTTTTGAATGAATAAAACAGTTTTTCAATCAACAAATGTTTATTGATCATCTATGTGTGCCCAGAACTCTTACAGATAGTTTTTATCTGTAAGTCTGAAGGATGCATAGAAGTCTGATATGGCCCCTACCCTCCAAAAGTTTACAATGCATTGTAAAATCACATATACGCACATGAAAAGATAACTATGCATCAGATTATGAATGATAAGCATTAAAGAAGTGATTTATACATTAAGGGAGGGGTAGGAGAGGGATGGAGTGATCAAAGGAGGCTCAGTGAAGGAGGTGGTGCTGAGCAAGTTCTTCAAGCATGAGGAAGAATTGACAAAGGGGAGAGGGCCTTCCAACTTGGGAAAAAGCTTAAACATAGGCAAGAAAGTGGAAATTTGCAAGGCATGTTAGAGACAATGAATGGACCCTTTCCACTGGCACTGAGCTTTGGGAGGGTATGCTGGTGTTCATCAGAACTGGTCATGCTAAGGCTGGTGAGGAAAATGTCTTTGGTTTGTTTATGACTCCCACCCCAGGGGTGTATTTTCAGACCTTGGAGCTGGAACTGTCTGCTTGAGAACCATTCTCTACTCTCCTACCTCATCTGAAACCCCAGGCAGCAGCTCAGCTATGACTCAGATCAGGGCCATAGAACTTTGGGCCTGATTATTCTATCCTAAAATCCTTGGATGCATTCTAACAACTCTGGAATGTCTGGTAAAGGATGGTGGAGGGAATATGAAGGGTGACAGGAGGCCCACCTGGTGTTACAGTCTTTCAGTGTCTCTTTACTGCTCTGTGGGTGGCCCCCCAGGGCCTGATCTTAGCCTCTGGGATGATTTTCTATTAGACCTGAAGATTCTCTGGCAGAAGTCGGGGAGGGAGGGAATCTCTTTCTCTGGCCAAATAGAAACACTGACCAGAGCCACCACATATGTCCACTCAGCTTCTTAGATACAAAAGTTATTTTTTCTTGTGCAGCATCAAGGAGTGGTATCATTCGCAGTCCTCCACAGCTTCCATGCTGTCATCCCCCAGCCAAGGGCCTTCTCTAGAAAAACTAGTTTCCCATTCTTAAGAAAACAATTGTGGAGGGCCTTTAGCCTTGTTTAGCAGGAAGCCAGGTCAGGTGCCCCAGAGGGAGGCAGGAGCTTCAATAAAAGTTGGGGCTGCAGTTTCTGAGGCAGTTCTTCAGCAAAGTCAGTGTGCTGCTGCCTGGAGCTTTCTGCCATACCTTCTTTTCTTGTCCTTTCCTCTAGCTGTGGACTAGATATTCAACCCACAAGTGTGAAAGAATTCTGGGAGATACCCTGAGCAGTGGTTCTGATATTTTTAGGTCCTCAGCTACCTTGCCTTTCTTTCATCCTATATCCAGTTGCTCTCTGTTCACTTGATACAGTGGAATGGCTCTATTTCAGTTCATGTACAAACCAGTCTGGACACTGTGGAATCATAACAAGAGTGGACAGAAGCTCCAGGGCCCATTACTAGCCAATCCATTTCTTTGGAGGGAGGCTTGAGAAGGAGGTTAGATCCACTCCTTCCCCAATCATCCAGTAATGATATATAAGTCAACCTCAATCAGAGGGAGGGTCTTTGATCATAGAAAGGGTCAGTCAGTGAGATGTGATTAGTGGGTTTATGGATGAAGTCTCAGGTAAGCCAAAGGGCAGAGGGAAGCCTGGATGGTCTTGCTTAGAGTAGAGGGTGGGTTTGGAGTTGAGGGTTGAGGGACTCAGGGTGTGGGGTGGGGGACCAAAGTAAAGGAAATAGAAAGGCTCGGTAAGCATCTTGACAATTCAACCTGGATGCTGTCACACCAGCTCCCATTTCTGCCTTCTCTTGATCCAGTGGCCAAAGTCAGTCTATCCTCAGCAGCACCTTCTTACATGATTCAGTGGCAATGTCCCTCACCTATTGGCCCTGGCATGGGGGTTGTCCACCGGTTTTCACAGACCCAGCCACCTCCCTCCAACTCTGGCCCCTGGTTCTTCACACATACCCTGTCAGGCTGTAGGAGTTAAACTCATTCTTGATTTTAGGTGGTTGACCAGGCCTTGGAGAGCTCCTAGTGGCAAGAGGCTGGGCCTGGTAGGCATCATAATAGTTGGAGCGATTTCCCTGGGGTGAGCAGGAAAAGCAGAGGATGATTCCAGCTACTAGAGAGAACAAGGAGGAAATGATGCCCAAGTAAAGAGCCTCTCCAATCTCAAATTTCATGCTGTCAGGTACCAGCGGGGAATAGAAGTCTTGCAGGATCCCATGAAGATTCCAGGCAACAGGGATGAAGCCTAGGATGCCCCCAAGGATGAAGAAGACTCCGCCCATGACTGCCACTCTGTCCTTGGCTCGGGAGTCCTGGTAGAAAACTGTGCATCTCATGCCCACCACAGAGATAATGCATGCCAAAGAAGAGATTGCACTGGATGTCACCATCATGGCCTGAGCAGCCTGGATGTCAACAGGTAGGCCTAGGAGGGTGCTGTAGATGTCACACTGGGTGATGCCTGTGCTGTGTGTGGCACACTCCATCCAGAGTCCTTTGGAGAAGCCGACTGCTGTCACAATGCTGGCACCTACATAAGAACTTGTTCGCCAGCTAGGGAGCAACATAGCAACCAGGGTGCCCAACAACCCTAGAAGGCCCAGAATGTAGCCTATAAGTTGGAGGCCAAGAGAGGCCATGGCGGACCTCCCAATAGAAGTGTCTTCAGGGCCTGCTCTCTTGTTTTTTGGCTGCAGCTCTTGTTTGTTGGATCCCAGCCTCTATTCCTTCATTTCAGAGTGTCTCTGCTAGGCTGACTTCTCTCCTCCTTACAAGTGTCTGTGGGTGTCCACAAGCAGGCTCAAGAAGGCATCTAGAAGACCTAAAAAAATCCATAAACTGGATTAAATATTGACCAGAAGCTTATGAGAAACCAGAAAATGCTGGATGCCTTTTGACCTTTGTTATCTTTAGAAATAACACATGAGAAAGGGAAAAAAAAACTTTGGAAGTAGAGCCAAAATGTCATCACCTCCTGCGTAGGCACATGCCTTAGGCTGGCAGCCAGACAAAACCAGGGGCCAGACAGGTGGCTGCTTTCTGAGAAGGTGGTGATGGCAGTGGCAGTTGTGTTAACTCCAGGTCAGGCTGTTGGCTGGCATAGTTCTGTCTCCAAGGCCTGCTGTTTGACACATTGCCCAGCAACAGTGTCACAGGGCCCCTCAATTGCAGACCAAGGCCAAATTCCAGGAGACTGGATCAGGAAGAACTGGCCCTAGGATATAGCCTTGGACTTCAGGTAATTAGAGGCCTCTTGAATATTCAAGGGCCTAGAGAGCAGTTATTTAGCCCTGGATCATCCTGCCCATGGTGAAAATTTACTCCAAGGCAGTTTGGGGCAGGCAACAAGTCCTTCTTCTGCACTCTGAGAGTTCAGGTCCTCTTGGACCTGCCCCATCCCCCTCCACAGGTAACCTAAGGCCTCCTGCATGTTTAACACGCCCAGACATTTTCCATTTGCTCTCCTAATAGATGCCCCCACCAGCCCTAGGCCTCTCAGATGATGTGGGGAGCCTCTGGAGCAGAGGTTGTTTCAGGGCTTGGAGGGAGCCCTGAGGTTCCCTGGGCTCTCTGTTAGGGTAGACAGAGGAAAGGGTAGATGTTCTAAAATAGAGGGCTTTGTAAGAGGCAAGCATCTAAGCCAATCCTTTGGAATCTCAGAGCTGTCCAGGATTTTGCAGTGTTCAGGGAGCCTCTTCTCTTGCCTCTTCTTAAAACACTAAGATTTAAAGGCAAATTCTTCTCCCCATCCTCTACAGGACCCTCCAGCCCACTACAAGTTGGAGGGTCATCACTACTTTCAACCCACCACAATATGGCTATTCCATTTTAGCTCTCTTCAAAATTTCTCTTTCCCTACCCATCTCTTAAATGTGAGTATTCCTCAGGATGCCCCAATTTTCTCAATCAACACTCTTTCCCTGAACATACTTATCCACACCAATGACTTAATCTCACACCCATTCACTGGCATTCCCAAATTTATATCTCTAGCATAGACCTTCCTCCTGAGCTTTAAGACTACCAGCACAATTACTTATTTAAAATACTCACTTGGAAATATCATAAGCAACTCAAAATTTTTCCCCCTCTTTAATTCTCCCTCTACCCAACTTCCAGTCCTGACCTGTAGATGTTGTCATTTTCCCCTTAAGAACTGGATCTCTGAAGGCAGGGCATCTTCTTCCATATGCTCATGATGTGCACCTGGGGCCTGGCACACCTGGCGTCTGGTCCATGGCTCCACCTGGGGTGTGAACCTAGGACCCTCTATGTATAAAGCAGATGTGCTAACAACTACACTATGGAACCACCCCCAGTACCTCAAATTTGATGTGTTGAAAATAGAACTCATCACCTCTCCTATCACACCCCTCCCCAAACAGTTCTTCCTTGGGTTCCCTAAAGTCACTGAATGATATCTCTATCCATCCTCTTGCACTAGACTAAGATCCTGGGAGTTAATTTTGACACTTCTCTCACGTTTATTCCTCACCTTTTATGGTCATTGTCTCACAAATTCTAGCATTTGACTCTGCATCAAATCCATGGTACCCTTCTCTCCATCCCCACTGCTATGTCCCCAGTTCAGGGCTTCATCATCCTCTCTCTTCTGGACTATAGCAGTGAGCTCCTAACTGGTCTTACTTCCAATCTTGCTTCCTCCAATTCATGCTCCATACTGTTGCTAAGGTGATATTTCAATACTTAAACTGATCAAGTCATTATTCTACATAAAACATTCCAATAGCTCCCCACAGCTAAAGGATAAAGTCTAAACTTGCTTGTACTCTATGACCCCTCAAGCTTCATCTCTTGCCATTGTTCTCCTCATGCTCTGTGCTCTTGCTGAACTAAATTACTTTCAGTTCCTTAATCAGATCATGTTGTCTTTTGCTTACAAGCTGTACCTTCTATGCAGAAAGTCTGGCATTTTTCTCCCTCTGTTTAGTGCCTTCTCATCAGTTAGGACTGAGCTCAGATGTCTCTTGCTTTAGATTAGATCAAGTGCCCTTCCTTTATGTTCTACAGTATTTTGTGTTTACTTGTCATACTAGTAATAAGAAGAATAGTAATACTTATGTAGTGTTTTTTATGTGACTATTATAAGCAGTTCACACATTTAACACATTTATTATCACAGTAACACTTTGTGGTACTGAAATCTTTATTGTACAGATGATGAAATTGTTTAAATTTCCTGTTTAAATTCTTATTCTTCCCTACTAGTCTGTGAGCTACTTGAACTATATTTTATTAATTTCTGTCTCTCAAGTGCCTTACACAATACTTTACACAGAGCTAGTGTTCAAAATTTCTTCTTAATGAAAAAATAAAAGTGGTAAAGAGGTTTGAGGGACTATGAGATATGGACTTTTTTAATGAGTCAATGATACTTCATTTTAGGGGACCAGAACTGCTCAATGTTGGGAAAGAAAATTGAGAGAAGGTATCAGAAGAAAAAGAAGGTATCAGAGGAAGAAGAAGAAGAAGAAGAAGAAGAAGAAGAAGAAGAAGAAGAAGAAGAAGAAGAAGAAGAAGAAGAAGAGACAGAGACAGAGACAGAGAAGGCAGAGAGACAGAGAAACAGACAGAGAGAGACAGAGACAGAGAGAAAGGAAAAGAAAGAAACAGAATTTCATCATTTTATATGTGTATATATTTGTTGATTATCTGGTCTCTTTAACCTAATTCTAAACAATTTGAGGGAAGAAACCATATATTAAACTTCTGTTGTGACTGCAGCAATGGGTAGACACTTGGTTGATAGTCGCTGGTATTCATCGTTGATGGATATGACAATGCAAATGTTGCTGAAAAGCAGTGCAGAACCGGGACCAATAAACATTTGGTAGAAGGTAGGGAGGGAAATGTAGTTTGAATTTCAGCTCTGTCACTTACCAGTGATGCTGTGCAAGTCCCTTCCAGGCATTGGTTGTCTTATTGTTAAATGGGGCATAATTCTACCTATCCTGACCCTGACTGTGCATATCAGTAGGGCCTTCAGGGCTACTTGGAAGTCTTTATACTTCTCCCTGTGAGCATCTCCAGGTGACTACTTCAAATGCTTATCACTCTTTTAGAGCCACACTCCTCTCTCTATTGACAACATTCTCTTTGAAGCCAAGATTCTTAAACAAGCCACTTAGTATTGATGTCTCTACTTTCTTCCCCCTCCCACTCACTCACTGTTCAACCCTCTGCAGTCTTGCTCCTCCCATTATCCTTCCACTGAAAATATTCTCACTAAGATTACCAACAATTTCCTTGTCCCAAAATCTGACAGCCATATCTGTGTCATCTCACCTTGTCTCTCTCCTTCACAAACTGTCTTCTTTGTTTTCTGTAACAACACTATCAGTCTTCTCTGCCCCTCAGAATAATTCTCCTAGGTGTCCTTTGTAAGTTCTTCTTCTGCCCACTCTATAAATCTGACTATTTCACCCAGGATTTCATCTAGACTTGTATACTTCTTAATCTTCATGTTATCCATGGGTGATCTCATCCACTCTATGTCTATGGAAATAACTCCTGAATCCATACCTCTGGCACAAATCTCTCTCCTGAACTCCAGGTTTGCACATTCAACTGCATTTGGACCCCTCTGAATGTTTTAATGGCACCTCAAACTCAACATTTGCAAACCTAAAATTATTTGCCCTCTTCTCTCCCCAACTATTCCTCACATAGTGTTTCCTATTTCAGTGAGACCATCACTCATCCAGCAACCCAAGACAGTCATCCTTGATTCATCACTTTTTCTTGACATATAGTCGATTCTGAAGTCCTATCAGATCTACAGTCAAAATATATCCTCATTAAATCCACTTTTTTCCATCTCCATTATTTAAACTTTAGTTCAAATGATGCAACTATTATCTCTTGTCCATGTGGAAATCTCATGGGCATCTCAAATTGGTCTCTCTAATTCTACTTCTTCCTCACCTCTGCAATCAACTATCCACCTAGTAGTCAAGGATCTTTCTAAAATGGAAATTAAGTAATAGGTGCTTTAAAAAAGCTTCAGGACCTCTTAATTGCTTTCAGTATGAAATTCAAACTCTCTAATCCAGGGACCCAGGAGAATCCTCAATTGTATGATTCCTGCTTTCCTTCCCAGCCTCCAACCTCATAACCTCATTTGTGCACACACACACACATGATCCAGCTATACCTGAACACATGTACTTCTCTGAATTTATCTTTTTTTCTGTTTCCAGGGCTTTAAGCATGCTATTCTGCCATCCACTATTTGCCTGACTAATTGCTAGCCATAGTTCAGGACTCATCTTCTCCTTTAAATCTTCTTTGGACAGTTCTTCTCACCCAGGCTGGATTAAAAACTTTTTCTTTCTATTTCCTTTCTATATCTGGGCTTCCTATGAGAGTTGGTGAGCTACCTTGAGATTTTTGGAGAGAAGACCTCTTGCTTCCCTGAAGAACAGCTCCTGATTAAGCCTTCTTTGGATGGTGGCAGAAGAGCCCAGCCTGAGTTTCTCATGGGAGTCAACAATGTCTCCAAGAAGAGAGCCTCTCCCCAGAGCCACTTCTTACTCAGTAGGGGTAAGTAGGAAACTAATTTGGAGCAGGGGGAAGCTAGAATTAAAAAAATGTCATTCACTGAGTTTTGTAACTCTAAAGAATCTGACATGGCATAGCTGGGCAGAAGGAAGAACAAGTAATTGAAGCTTATTCAATTGAGAGAAATGGCCCAATGGGGGTCAGCTTTCAGCTATGGTCAGGAAAGTAAGGGTCGACAAAATAGCAAATGAGTCGTTGGTAAGCCAGGCTAGATTCTGGTTTTGGTTTTGTGATGAGTAGCAGAAGGTTTAGAGAAAGAGTCTCAGCCTCAGAATCAAACAACCTTAGAAATTTCCATTCATGTGTGCTGGCTTTAATATTTTTTTATCAAATGGAAATTGCTAAGGCTAATCATTTTCAAGATAGGCAGTATGGTGTAGGGGGAAAGGAGCCTAGGCTTTGGAGTCAGACAAGGGTTTAATTTACTTCTGCATTCTCTAGCTGTATGACCTTGGAAGAGTCACTTAAATCCCTTACACTTTAGTTTCTTCATCTAAAATGGGGATGATCCCTGCCTCTTAATGTGGTAATGGCAGATAGTAAGTAGGTCCTCAACAAATGGTTAACTGTATTCTAAGCATATTGATGACCTAAAGGTAGTGTCAAACTCACACCAAAATGTGTGTATCAGTTTTACCTGGAACCTGTTGAGGAAGTTCCCTAACTTCTCCAGTCCCTAGTTTTCTCACCTTTAAGATTTTGAGCCTCAAATAAGGTAATGGAAACAGGAAGCCACTCTGACAAACGTAGAAGACCAAATAGCTGTAATTAGAAGTAGGCAAATCTTCAAGAAACTCTTCTCTTTGAGGGATCCTCCTAAAAGTCAAGTTCTGGCTGCTTTGGAGGAACAGAGAACTATAGGTCTTGCCAGCGGAATTTGTCTTCTGGGCATGGGGCCAACACACTCCATGGCCCAAGGACTGGGCAAGAAGGCTTCATTTAGGATCCTTACCTAATCTTCCTTACAGGAGGGATTGGAACTGCAGGAGAGGATTAGAGGGGTTAACCCTGACAGCAGCTTCTGAATTAACCCCTTCTTGCCCTGATAGTCCCTGCCCCCCCATTTCTTGCTCTAAGAGTCTTGTGTATGGTACCCTTTTTGTGGAAGCACTTTCATAACACTGAGTGGGACAAGACAGGTGGAGTTCTCACACTCAAGAAAGTATCTCATATGTCATCTTGGGGGTGATGGAGTCCACCACAGCCCTGTTCTACTTTCAGTCTCATTTCTCCATCCCTTTGTCTCACAGCTCCTAACAGGAATCTGAGACACTTGCTCTCCTCTCCAACACATCCTCAGTTGCCAAAGGACTCTAGTAAGTGACAAAGCCACTTCTTTGAAGCCCTACTTTCTGAAAAAGTTTGTCTGTAGAGCAGTTCAATTTTCCTTCTGCACTAATTGATTGATGACAGCTCAGGGAACTACAACTGTATTGAGTGATTTTCTAACTGCTTCAAAAAGAAATTTATTTTTTTCCTTATCATCAAAGTAAACCACTGCCATTTTAGAAATCTAGAAAATGCAGAAAGGCAGAATTTAGAAAACAGACATTACCTACAATCTACTCAGCTAAAATACTGTTAAAGTTTTGTTCCAGGTCTGTTTCAAAGAGGACACTTGAAGAGAATAATGTCTCAGTCCAAAGAATGAATTTCTTTTGTTTTATTGATATATAATTGACATATAACATTGTATCAGTTTTAGGTGTGCAAAATAATGATTCGATATATGTATGTATCATGAAGTGATCACCACAATAAGTTTAGCTAATGACCATCACCACATAGTTACAAATTTTTTATTTTTCTTATGATGATAACTTTTAAGATCTACTATCTTGGCAACTTTCAAATATGCAATTATAGTGTTGTTAACTATAGTCACTATACCATACATTACATCCACAGGATGTATTTTATAACTAGAATTTTGTACCTTTTCTGCCCCTTCACCCATTTCATCCACCCACTTCCACCCTATCCGTGCTACTGGTAGCCACCAATCCGTTCTCTGTATCTGTGAGCTCTGATTTGTTTTAGATTCCACATTTAAACACATACAGTGTTTGTATTTCTCTGTCTTATTTCACTTGGCGTAATTCCCTCAAGGTCCATCCATGTTGTCCCAAATGGCAGGATTTCCTTCAAAGAAGGGATTCTAATGACAGACTTGCAGACCAGTGGGGAAGAGTTATTTAAGGGCTTGAATGAGAGACGTTATAACTTCACTCAAAAATCTACCTTCTGCTGAGTCTTTGAGGCTTCATGCTAAGGGTAGGCACAGGAACTGGCTGTGAGGGAGCACCCCTTCCAATCTTCCTTAGCCCTTGTAGTTAGACAGAAGAGTAAACTGTAGCTCCTTTCCTACCATCTCATTCCTTTTGCCCTCAAAATCTCTATTCAAAAATTATTATCTGATTTGACAACTGCTTTCTCTGGCCCTGTAGTTTCAAAGGCTGGAAACTTTGTGGTAGCCCTGAGGAAACAAATACTACCTACTCACATGAATTTTCTTTCCCATGACCTTCCCTCAGAAATCCAAGGTGGCCCAGCCTGGCTGCATCATGGGTCAAACTGACAGCAACTAGGAAGCAAGAGCCCACGTAAGTGATTTTAAAAGGCAGCAAATAAATCAGAATTGAGACACTTACGAAGAAGTTCTTTCGCAGAGCCTTGGAGGAGAAGTGTGGCCCTGGAGAGGATCCTGAAGGGATCCTGAAGGAAGGGAGAAAGGTGCAAGGGGCCCCAGGCTGAGGTGATAAAGGATTTCTAATTGTTAGCAGCAGCTTTGCAAATCCATCTGCAAATCTCAGCAGTTGGGTCAGAGACTTATAACAGATCAGAATTAAACCCCTGGAGGCTGTGGAAGATTGAGGTACTTAAAAAAAAGTTTGGTGAGTTTTGTGTTTTTTCTGTCAAAAACTCCTGCTGAGCTTTTATGTGGTGACCTCTGTGAGCTCAAGAGAGGACTTGCGGGGAGAGTAATATGGCCCAAAGAGGAATTTGGAACATTTCAGCTTTGGGCATAGGGAGAGGAGGGGGTTCTCTTATGCCCATTAGGTGTTCCTGGCTAGCAGCCTTATAACCCAGCAGGACGTAAGTCTCAAAAACACAACCAGTAAGCTAGTGCCTTAGTAGTCCTGTACTACCTAAAGCCCCTCAGAACGTTCCACCCAGATTTGTTTTCCAGCAAGCCCCCAAGCCTACCCTACAGCTAAGATTTAGCTCAAGGTACAAGGGCAAACATGTGTATTGTAGGTTCAGATTTTGTTGGGTTCAAAGAGCAAGTCCTTACAAGGTAGAGGTGAGGCATTCATTATAACCATGGGCCTCCTCTTTATACCACACACAGGAGTACAACACTCTGCATCATTTCGGTCTCCCATTAGGTCTGTGATGTGGATTGCAGAGATTGGGTTTCTTCTCCAAATGGGAAAAAAAAGCTGTCCTGTTTTTTTCTATTTTTTTTTAAATACTAGAGGCTATTGCAAAGGATTCAGAAAATGAAGTATGAATAAAACAGAGGCTTTGATAACACCACCAACAAAAGGTATAATGTTAATTATTGTTAACATTTTGATGTGCTGTAAAATTACATTATACCCTGCAATTCTGTAACCTTTTATTATTTCTAAATAATGTAATGGTATAACATTGACATGGCCATATTTCCACATTGATTAAAAGATAGATCTGGATCATTCCCTTATGGCTGCATTGTATTTTATTATATACAAATAGAATTTGTTTAACCATTTATTATTAGACATTTTTGTTATTTCCATTTTTTCCACTATTATAACTTAGAGTCTTTACACATAATACTGACAAATTCCCAAAAATAGAATAATTATGGCAAAGAGTATGCATGGTTTTAAGGCTAAAACAATATATTACAGAAGTAGGGCAGCTATTACCATTTCCAGATGAGAAAGCCTAGGCTAAAGAGATGAAATGAATGAGTTACTCAGCATCTCTAATTGGGCAGTAATAGTTAGACCTGGAATCTAGGTCTCAAGGTGTCTTACACTGGCTCCCTCCCAAGGATTCCTATGTAGAAATGACAAAACTAGTGGCTGCAATTAATTAGACACTTTCTAGGTTCAGGCACTGTGTTCAGGGTTTTCTATATATTGTTTTATGAACTGCTGCCAAGCCAGGGCACCAATCTTGGACAGCTCTGGAGCTTGGCTCTTCATTATTATGGTCTACCCTGTTTTTGAAGTAATATCAAAGCAAACAGTCAAATTTGTTGCCTAATGTGAATTCAGTGAAGCAAATTAGAAATCATCACCCTTCCCAATGGGGCCCATAACTCTCTTGCAGGTGCAAATGGGGTACTGATCCTTGGCAGTGCTTACTCCTTGACAGGCTGAGACAAACTTAAAGGAAAGCCATGCCTGAGTCAGGCCTGTGGATTCTTTGGGCATGAAAACAAACAAGACTGAAGGGGTGGGAGGAAGAGCAGGCTAATCCTCTAACCAGCTATGTGATCTGGGGCAAATCTTCACATCTTTCTTCAAGCTTCACCCAGCTGACTTCTCAAGGCTGGCCTAATGAATATGAAAGCATTTTGACAAGTAAAAAAAATGCTTTTGAGATGCAAAAATCCTAAATAAGATACTAGTGAACCTAACACAGAAACATATTAAAAAGATTATACACCACGATCAAGTGGGCTTCATCCCAGAGGCACAGGGATGGTTTAACATACACAAATCGATTAATGTAATACACCACATAAACAAATTAAAAAATAAGAATCATACAATCAGATCAGTAGATGTAGAAAAAACCTTCAACAGGATACAGCATGCATTTATGATCAAAACACTTAACAAAATCTGTATAGAAGGAAAGTACCTTAACATAATAAAGGCCATATATGACAAACTCTCAGTCAGCACTATACTTAATAATGAAAAACTAAAAACCTTCCCTCTAAGATCAGGAACAAGGCAAGGCTGTCCACTATCGCCACTGTCATTCAATGTAACATTTGAGTTCCTAGTGAGTGCAATCAGACAAGAGAAATATATAAAAGGCATCCAAATAGGAAATGAAGAAGTCATATTGTCACTATTTGCAGATGACATGATTCTCTATACAAAAGACCCTAAAGACTCCACAAGAACACTTCTAGAAACAATTAGCAAAGTCTCTGGATACAAAATCAACATTCAAAAATCCATAGCATTCCTATACTCTAACAATGAAGTGTCAGAAAAAGAAGTGAAAAAAATAATTTCTTTTGTTATTGCAACAACCTGGGAATAAATTTAATGAAACAAGTAAAGAACCTCTATAATGGAAACTCTAAGACCCTATTAAAAGAAATCAAAGAAGATACAAAGAAATGGAAAGATATTCTGTGTTCTTGGATTGGAAGAATCAACATAGTCAAAATGACCTCAATATCTAAAACATTATACAGATTTAATGCAATCTCCATCAAAATCTCATTGGCATTTTTTAAAGAAATAGAACAAAAAAAATCATCAGATTTGTATGGAAGCACAAAAGACCCTGAATTACCAAAGCCATCCTGAGAAAAAAAGAACGAGGCTGGAGGAATCACTCTGCCTGACTTCAAATTATGCTACAAAGCAACAGTAATCAAAACAGCGTGGTATTGGCAGCAAAACACACCCGGGCCAGTGGAACAGATTGAGAGTCCAGAAGAAAACCCATATTTATATGGGCAAATAATTTTTGACAAAAAAAAGTAAAAAACATACAGTGGAGAAAGGAAAGCCTCTTCAATAATGGTGCTGGGAAAATTCAAAGGCCACCTGCAAAAGAATGAAACTAGACTTTTGTCTATCACCACATACCAAAATTAACTCATAATGGATTAAGGGCCTGAATATAAGACCTAAAACAATAGAATGCATAGAAGAAAACATAGGAACTAAACTCAAGGACCTTGCACTTTAGGAGAATTTTATAAATTTGACCTCAAAAGCAAGGGAAGTAAAAATTAAAATAAATGAATGGGACTACATCAAACTAAAAAGCTTCTTCTCAGCAAAACAATCGTCAACAAGGTAAAAGGAGAACCATCCAAATGGGAAAATATATTTGCAAGCAACACCTCCGATAAGGGCCTAATATCCAAAATATATACTCATACGACACAATAACAACAACAGAAAAAAAAACCAAAACAATCCAATGAAAAAATGGGCAATTACCTGAACAGACACTTCTCCCTAGAGGACATACAAATGGCCAAAAAATATATAAAAAGATGCTTAACATCGCTAGGTATTAGGGAAATGTAAATTAAAACCACAGTGAGATGCCATCTCACACCTGTTAGAATAGCTATAATCAACAGGACAAGTAATAACAAATGTTGGAGAGGATGCGGAGAAAAAAGAACCCTCACACACTGCTGGTGGGACTGCAAATTGGTACAGCCACTATGGAAAACAGTATCAAAGTTCCTCAAAAAACTAATGATTGATCTACCATATGATCCAGCAATCCCTCTACTGGGTATTTACCCCAAAGATTTGAAAACCCATATCCAAAAAGATATTTGCACACTGATGTTCATAGCAGCATTATTCACAATGGTCAGGACATGGAAGCAACCAAAGTGTCCTATGATAGATGATTGGATAAAGAAGCTGTGGTACAGATGTACAATGGAATATTACTCAGCCATAAGAAGAGATAAAATACTGTCAGTTGTGACAATATGGATGGACCTTGAGTTAATCATGCTAAGTGAAATAAGCCAGACAGAAAAAGTTGAAAATCACATGGTATCACTTATGTGGGATATAAACCTAAAAGCAGCAAATGAGCAGGACAAACAAACAGAGACTCATGGACATGGAATATAAACCAATGGTTACCAGAGGACTATAGAGTAGTGGTTACTAGTGGGGTTGGTGAGGAGAGGAGAGGTAGATGGCATAAAGTGGGTAAATCTAGGGGGATAGGGGGTGGGTGAAGTGGGTAAAGGGGATCAAATATACAGTAGCTGAAGGAAACTGGACATAGGTTGGTAAACACACAATAGAATATACAGATGTTAAATGATAATGTACACCTGAAAATTATATAATTGTATTAACCAATGTTACCCCAATAAACTTAATTTAAAAAATACTGTTGAATGCAAGGTAGAATTTGTAATAGAGGGACATGTTATCGCTCACAGTGATTCTCTGTATTTGAGAATAGAAAAAAGCAGACTCAGGATCAGGTGCCAGGGAGGATACGGGTACTATGTTGGCAGGATGTGGTTACCAGACTGGCAATCACTCAAGGACTAGGTTCTAGCACTTTTTCCTAGAGGCCGGCGCTATCATATACTGGTGGAATCATGCCACAAAGACTATGACTCCTCAGTGTTGAACGCAGGAGGCTCCTTAGTAATCTGATGAGACCCCTGCTGAGATCCAGAGAGCCTGCATAGGTGGGCAAATGTAGAGGGGTCTGAAAGAATGGAGGAAAGAATAACAGTCAGAGAAAAACAGTATCTGGTTTAGCAGAGGAGTGAGCAGTGAGAGAACAGAGGGAGGAAAATAAGGGTCTGTAAAAAGATAGGTTAGAAAAGGGAGCAGAAGAAGAGGTAGGAGGGGGGTCTTTGAGGAAGAAAATCTAAGAGAAGTCTGTATAAAGCAAGGTCTTAAAGAGGGAGGAGATGGTGCTATGAAAAAAAGGAGTCTGAAAGGAGAAATAAGAGATTCTAGGGGCAAAGAAGGCAGGGATGAGAGGGCTATGAGAAAAGGAGTTAGGGTCTTGGGCAGAGAGAGAATTTGAGGCATTCCATCTCCACTATTCCACCAAACAAAGAAATTTTCACCAAGGTCACAAAGGACCCCCATGCCAACAAATCCAATGGCCACTTTTTAGTCCTTAACTCTCTTGACCTTTATTGCAGAATTCAATGCCAATAACTTTATCCCTCTTGAAATGTTTTCTTCTCTTGGCTTCTGTGATACAACTCTCCCCTCATGTTCCTCTTTTCTCTCTGGTTACTTCTTTACTGACTCCATCTTTTCTGCTATATCCTTAAATATAGGTGTTTATCAGGAGCCTGACCTAGGTCTTCCCTTCTTGCTATGTATTCCCACTCTTAGAAGTCTCATATACCTCTCATGGGTTTCAATTCCCTTTTAATACTCTGATGACTTTTTCATTTTCAACTCAGCCTTCTCTGAAATTCAGACTCCTATATACTAACATCTGCATTTGGATAGCTTAAAAGCATCTCAAACTCAACATGTCCAAAGTTATATCCTTGATTCCCTTGGAACTAAAACCAATTCTCCCTCAGTCTTCTCCATTTGTGAAGCCAGTTGTTTAAGCCAGAAACTTTAGATTTAGACTTAATTTCACTCTTTTCTTTTTCTCTGGCCCTCCATACCCCATCTCATCTGATGTGTAAATCTTCCCAATCCTACCTCCAAAATGTAGTTCTTTCATATATCTAATGGTTTCCATCGTAAAGATGATACCTCCATTACCATTATCTCTCGAAATTTATGGTCTCAGGACCACTTTACACTTAAATATTAAAAAATATTTAAGAAACAGCCCAATGTCCTTAAACTAGTGAATGGATAAACTGTGGCATATCTGTACAGTGGAATACTACTCAGTAATAAAAAGGAATGTACTATTGGTACAGACAATTACATGGAAGAAACTCAAATATATTATGCTGAGTGAAAGAAGCCAGATTCAAAAGGCTGTTTATTGTATGATTCCAATTATATGACATCTTTGAAATACCAAAACTATAGGACTGGACATCAGATTAGTGGTTGCCAGGGGTTGGGGTGAGGGAAAGGGCTGGCTCCAGTGGTGTGGCACAAGGTATTATATTGAGTGTTGGGGCTGTAAAGGTCGTTGCATAACTACACATTTTGTCAAAATTCATGAAACTTTACACCCAAGAGAATGAGTTTTATACATCCTTCCACATTTTGTCATACAGAATATTAAAATGAAATGTATGTATATTTAAAAATAAAGAAATAAAAGGTGTTTGTTAAAAATAAATATTCCAAAGGTCTTTTATTTTTATGGGTTATATCTATTGATATTTAATATATTAGAAATTAAAACTGATTAATTTAAAAACTATTTCTTAATTTAAAATCACAAAAAACACATTTGCATGTTAAAATAAATAACAATTATGAAAAAATAACTATTTTTCAAAACAAAAAATTTGCAACAAAAGTGACATATTATTACATGTGTGCAAATTTCTTTGATATTTGGCTGAATAAAAGGTGGCTGAATTCTCATACCTGCTCTAGTATTCAATTTGTTGCAATATGTTGTTCTGGTTAAAGTATTTGAGAAAATCCAGCCTCATAAAAAAATGTAGTTGGAGATGGGAATTATTTAATAGCTTTTTAGGCAGAATTCTAAGGATGACCCCCAAATGACCCTCACCTGTATATAAATTCTTTCTCCTTTGAGAATGGGTGTTTATGATGTTTATCACTCTCATGATTATGTTATTTATTTGGCAAAGAGAAATTATCCAGGTGGGCCTAATCTAATCATGTGAGTCCTTTCAAAGCAGAGTACTTTTTCTGTCTAGTGGCAGAAAAGGACATCTGAGAAATTCAAAGTGTCAGAAGTACTTGACTTGTCATTGATGGTTCAAAAATGGAAGGGGCCACATGAGAAGGAATGTGGGCAACTACGAGGAGCAAAGAGTGACATTTGGAAGACCGCCAGCAAGGCAACAGAGACCTCAGGCCTACAATTTGAAAGATCTTGATTTTTCTAACATTCTGAGTGAGCTTGGAAGTAGATTCCCCCTAGCCACCCAGAGTCTCCAGATAAGAGCCCAGTTTGGCCAACAACTTGACTTCAGCTTTGTGAGACCATAAGGAGAGAAGTCAGGTGAATCCACCTGAACTTCTGATCTACAGAACTGTGAAATAATAAATGGTGTTGTGTTAAAGGTGTTAAGTTTGTAGTAATTTGCTATGGCAGCAATAGATGACTAATATATTGTAGATATTGTTCTTTGGTACTAGACCTAAACTTTGCAAGTTGTAGTTTCTGAGTGTCTATTTATAATGTTGAATTTGAAACCATATCAATGAACCTTTTGTACTCTGTGACATTGAAATCCATTGGTCTATCTTGCATTTTGAAAGGATTTGTTATCCATGCATGATTTTGTAACATCATGCATTAGTCATTTGGAAAATATTGGCCCAAGCAGTTATATAGATCTTCCAATGGCTGACTCATTTGATGATTATATAATATAAAAAACACATTTATTAATATCATACTAATCTTATCAGAAATGTCTTTAAAGTACTGAGAAACCTCAAGCTCAAAGTAGCAAATACAGGTTTTCTAAACTTCTACTTTTCTACTTGAAAGCTTAAATTTTATTACTGACAATAAATATTATCTGTTATTTTCCTTGAGATATTAAGATCACTCTATTTATTTTCAACAAAATGTTGGCCAAATACGCAAGTCTGAAAGACCATAGTTTGTCATTCATTCTCTCAATTAAAATAAAATTTTCTGTGAAAAACTGGTTAGTTTAGCTTCCAATTCAATCACACAAGCTCTTTGCCTCATGACAAACATTATACTTCAGTATGAAGTAGAAGTGTTTTATACATTTTTCTTATTTTGTATTCAAAGGAATGACTTTAAAAATTAATAATCTTTACTGTTTCATCAATACATTCTTAAATAAAACAGATATCTGCTACCAGGAAGAAATACGTTGTTGAGAAAGAATAACGTGAATCTAGTTTGGCGCCACTGCCTTGATCCATGCTAATGTGCCAGCATTTCCACCCACTATTACTTTTGCTTCATTGGTGCAAATGCTAACACAGTGAAAACAACATATAATGTCTTAGCATTATTTTTTTTAATGCAAAGGATTTTATTATTATTATCAGAAAACAATGTGGTTACTATATGTGATTTGAAGATGTATCATCATAATAATAATTATTATTACTTTAAATTTATTTATTTTAATTAGTTTCAAGGATATAATACATTGGTTAGACATCTATATAGTTCATAAAATGATTCCCCCAACTGCTCCTTCCCTTCCCTGACCCTCCACCTAGCCAATGTATTAATGCTAACTACATTCCCTATGCCTTGCTCCCCATCCCCGTGACCATCCATCAGCTGCTAATTTGTACTTCTTTAACCCTCACCCCATTCTCCCAGCTCCACAAACTCCACTTCCCTCTGTCTGTCACCAAATTGTCCGCTATATTTGTGAGCCTGTTTTTGATTAGTTTTGATTAGTTTCTTCTTTTTATTAAAGAAGTCTCAACAACATTTCCTGTAACACTGGTTTGGTGGTGATAAATTTCTTTATTTTTGCCTGGGAAGCTCTTTATCTGTCCTTCAACTCTAAATGATAGCTTTGCTGGATAAATTATTCTTGGTTGTAGATCCTGGGTCTTCATCTTGTTGAATATTTTCTGCCAAGCCCTTCTATCCTGCATAGTTTCTTTTGAGAAATCAGCTGCCAGTCTTATGGGTGCTCTCTTATATGTAATAATTTGTTTTTCTCTTGCTGCTTTAAATATTCTTTCTTTGTATTTAACCTTTGGCATTTTAATTATGATGTGTCTTGGTGTTGGCCTCTTTGGATCCCTGATTTTTGAAATTCTCCGAGCTTACTGGGGTTTTATGTCCATTTCCTTCAACATTCTGATTGAGTGTCCTTGGCTTTCCCATCTTCTAGGTAGGACATTTGATCCTTTACATTATTCACTTTGTTTATTCCTTTGTTTATTCCATTTGATATACTTCTCATCTCAGATAATATGTTCTTCATTTCACACTGGTTCCTTTTGTAATTTCCATTTCCATTTTTATGGTTTTTTAAATCTCTTTATTAAAGTTACCTGCACTTCGCAAAAGTTCATTGAGCATCTTTATAACCAGTGTTTTGAATTCTGCATCTGTTAGATTACTTAACTCCATTATATCTGGATCTCTGTTCTCTTCTCTCATATGGTCTTTGCTTCATTGTCTTCCCATTTTGGCAGGCTTTCCATGTCTGTTTCTATGTATGAAGAAAAGCTCCCTAAGTCTCCCAGTCTTATCAGTGTGGATTTGTACAGTAGGTGTCCTGTGGTACATTCCTGAGAGGGGTTTAGCTGCAGGCCAAGTTAACCCAAGCCTCTGCCTCTCTAGGGCCACCTGTTAAGATTCAACAAGCAATCCACAGATACTGTGCTTATAGTTGCCACAAAAGGCCACAACCTAAAACCGAGGCTGCCTCCAATGTAAGTCTCAGCAAGGAGCACCTGACTTGCTGAGGACACACCTGGATGTGGCTTGGGTGGGGCTGCGAGTTGGGGGAGGCGGGATTTCAGGGAATCCTCTGGGCGAAGCGACCTCTGTTACCCAGTTTGATGTCTCCACTATGAAGGCAGTGTGTTGCACACTGGGAGTGAGGAGGGCTCAACAGGGGACAATGGATATCACCGGCACTTCTGTATGAAGTGAGTCTCACCTCAGCTCTCATTCCGACAATGTCTCCTGTAAGTCCCTGGTGCCCCCTGCATGCAGCCCAGTTGGCACTGGTTCTCAAAGAGAGCAGGTCAGTCACAGTGAAAATCCACTCCTGGACATGGCCCCTTTAAGATGCGTCTGCCACAGCCTCCATCTCACTCAGCCACTCGAAATGAGGCAGCCTCAATGTCCTACCTTCTGACAGGGTGCTTTCTTGGATTTTTCTCTAGTTGTATGGCTTGTTCATCTAGATCTCAGGTGACTTTGCTTGCTATTTGCTCCTTGTGTCTGTCACAACTTTGATTTGGTCGCCAGAGAGATGAACAGAGTCTCTATCATCTAAGCCATTTTTTTGTCCTCTCCCACGAAAGTAGTTTTGACAGAAACCCCTGAATGAATCTTAGGGGTTCATAGGGGTCTTGACCACATTTTTAGGGCTGGTGGTATAGGCCAAAGTTAGAAAGGAAGGAATGTGGGAGGGCGGAAATGAAAATTTGATCATGCTTAGAAACATCTTGTCAATAAAGGAGGCAGTTGGGAATAAAGAGGAGAGAATTTCTAGATTCCTTCCTCCAAGGACCTCTGCTGTTCCCCTTCCTACTTCTGACCTGATTTGTTCCTGAGCTGTCCCAGCCAAGTCAACAGCTACTTTCTAAATCACCCCCATCCCAGAATTTCAGATGCTCTATCTTACCAGGCCAAAATACTGACAGAGAATTTTATCCTGGCCCATGGCTGTTTGCTACCCTACCCTAAAGGCCCAAGGCTCAGCCAGACTGAATCTTGTCAGTTTTTTCTGGCCAACTGCTTTGTGTCAAATGGTAATCCGTTTGCATGGAATGAGCACCTACTATGTACTCAGTCCTGTGCCAGGTGCTGATGGGAAGGAAAAGGGATAACGAGGTCACAGCCCCTTCACTGATATGTTCAACAGAAAGATTTGATTCACATTTGAAAAGGGAGCTCAGATGAAAGGGCTGTCAAAGAAGGCAAATATTACCATATCTTGTAGGCTTCCTAATGTAAGTGTGGGCTCAAGGAGGACCTGGAGAGAAAAATAGAAGGCAGAATTTGAGTTATGGGAGAGAGAGAAGGCACATTAGCTCTAGGCAGCAGGGTGGAGATGATCACATTTAAAGCCCAGTGCAGTCACGAGCCTGCTGGAAATGAGGAAAATATCTGGGTGGAGTTGAAAACAAAGTTGAAAATATAAGGAAAATTATGAATGCTTGACTTATTCTATTAGTCATGGGTTGTGAGTGTAGATGTGTTAGCAGGATGGAAGCTGTGTTTTAAGAAGCCAAATATGCAGAAAATGTCTGAAAGTATGTGGGACAAAATATACTAATACCATTTTACTTGCAGTATTTCATTTCAATATTCATTCCAGCCCTGTGAGATCAGTACTATTGTTTTTATCTGCCCCCAAACTTGAGATTTAAAAAAATTGGATAACTTACCCAAGATCACCTGGATGATATACTACTGAGGATAGATTTCAATTCAGGCCTGTTTCCAAAGACTCTGCTCTGGATAACCAGTGATGAAGGGGGGAAATAGGAACAATTATAATAATGACAACATCTGTTAGGCTGAACAATCTAAACATGTTTTCATTAAATCTTCACTACAACCTTGTGAGGTAGGGACTATTATTATCTCATTTAACAAATAGAAAAACTAAGAAAAGAGAAGTTAAGCCATTTGCCCCAGGCCACAAAACTAAATATTAGAGCTGGGAAACATACCCAAGGCTAACTCTAGAGCCCATGCTTTTTTCACTTAAAGGTCTATTGCAGAAATACAGACATTAGATGATAAGGATCTGAGCCAGAGTGGTAACCAAATCACTCTATAGCAATGGCTAGTGAGGGCTGAGTTAAGAGCTGTCATGAAGGAAGTACTTATACAACTTCTGGTTGTTCCCATTTGGCAGTTGGGAAGTGGTGCCACTGACAAATCGGGCCCAGCCCCAGAGCACTGGCAGTAGCTATGATGAAGACTTGCTCAGATTGTGGCATCAGTCATCCGCTTCTATTTGCCCCTTCTGCAATCTGCCTTACTCCATAGCAGTACAAGGGCCGCTAAGTTGGGCACCTGGAGCAATTACCAAATGAACCATATCCTCTGCAGAGTTGTATTCTAAAATCTCAGAGAGTCTGAAACAAAGCAGACCTGAATTCCAATCTCAGATCTGTTACTCACTAGCTATTTGGTAAATCATTTAACCTTTCTGTGTCTTAGTTTTCTGCTCATTTTAAAATAGGAGCAACAGTAATATCTACCTCATAGGATTTCTATAAGGAGTATATGAAATAATAAAAGCATTAAAGTGCTCAGCACACAATGCCTGGCACATTGTAAGCACTCAATAAATGGTACCTATTTTTTTGTGGTGGTTACTCTTATTAGTTTGTCAGGATCTATCTCCCAGGAAGATATCCTGCACTAGTTATTAGTATCTATTGTTTACTTAGGCAGGGTCGGTAGAATGATAAGACAAAAAAATAGAATAGTATGTACTGAGAGTTCAGCATCACTGTGTCTTCCCATGGCCACAGGCTAGGCTGAGAAAGTAGGTTATCTTGGAGAAGAAGGCCAGTAGAAGCTGGCTAGAGGAGTCAGAGATGAGGCTGACTGGATTAAATGGGGTAGGGAGGAGCCTGGCTGGGAGTGACCTTCCCAGGTACCCTTCCTCCCACTTCTCCATATTCCTCAGAGCTGTTTTTCTAGGCCCCTGCAGTGTAAATGAAGAACAAATGGGGAGCTGCAAGGGGCTCTGCCAAGAGAGTCTCACACCACATGGGCCACAACCTTGGCTCAAACGGCTGGCCAAGAGGCACAGGGTGCAGGAGGAATGCTGACCCAGCAACAAACTATTCTACAGAGGGAACCCCCTGTCCCATGATCCTGAAGTGTTGGTTGTCTAAGACTTGGCACATTTGAGACATTTGGACTTGAGGACAGAGGTCCCAGGCAACATTTGCTATTTTTTGTGGGGGACAGGCTTGGGTGAGAGGGAGGATCTTCCCCTCTCCTCCTTTCTTAAAGCAGTTCCTGCCTTGCTTCTTGTCTCCACCTGGCCCCTCTTAGGCTTCCTGCCCCCAACCCTAGGGGCTCTGGCTCAAAAGGCAGAGGCTTGAGGGAAAGAGTAAGATCTACTTTCCTGAGGTAAGAGCAGAACATGTTCTAGGGCTTTCAACCTGGAATTCTAGAGCCTTCTCCATCTGTTTCCTGCTGGCCTAGGCTCTCACTGATCCCTGGACAGCCCCCTCTCTCACTAGCCCCCAGTGGCAGTACACTGTGCCCAGCAGTGTATTGTGATGGTTAAGAGCACAGAGATTACCTGAGTTCAAATCCGAGCCTTGTCACTTTTAACTCTGTGACCTCAGACAAGTATCTTAATCTCATCTATAAAATGAAGCTTATAATAGTATCTTCCTCAGAGGGTTGTTTATGAGACTTAAATTAATCCGTGCAAAACACTTAGAACAGTGCCTGGTACATAAATGTTTAACAAATGTTCTCTCTTCTTACTATTGGCTTCTATGCCAGTTCTCCCTGCCAAGATTACATTTCCCCTCTCACTGACTATTTAAGCCCAACTCAGCTCAAATACCTCCTCCTCCTAGAGGTCTCCCTAGCATTACCTGTTCTCTTGACCTGTTATACTCCACAGTGAGACTAGACCCATTTTGTGATATAAAGATTCATTAAATGAATCACAAAAGAATATCTAGTTTCCTTAATACAGTGAAATTTTTCAGCTGAGGCACACAGTAAGAAATATATTTTACAGCACGGCCTGTACATGCATTTGTGTATCTTTAAATCTAGATCTAGATATATGAATAGAACAAAAGTTTCACAGAACAATGTATGCCCTTACCACATGTGATTCATTCTTCTATTTACTATTCATTCATTTTGTTAAATGCTGGCTGCAACCCACTAAATTGATTTTAAGCCCTGCCATTGGTTATGGCCCACAGTGTTCTCTGTGATCAGCCATGTACAAAGTGGGCTTAAGACCTGAAGGCTCTAAACTGTAAAGACTGCAGGTGAAAGGCCATGGCCTGTTTACGGAGAGGAGATCAAGTCAAGGGGAGCTGCAGTGGAGGGTGTGTGGAGGGGACTGGAGGCAGAAGACTGGAGAGGCAGGCTAGGCTTAGGCAGCAAAAGGCTTCAGTTGCCACACAAAGGAGTTTGGACATTTCCTACAGGCAGTTAGGACTCACTGAAAGATTTAAAGTACAGGAGAATCAGTTCTGTGTTTTAGAAAGATCACTGGGGTGGCTGTGAGAGGATGGATTGGAAAGGCCAAGTCAAGGACAGGGGAACTTATCTGGAAGCTGTTTCAGGCATCCAGGTGAGAGAGGACAGATGAGGCCATCATAATGAAGAAACAACTGGGAAAGTGGGTAGCACAAAGGAGACAGATGTGAGAAATGGTGACGACTACAGTTAATGTGGATCGGTGGCTGAGGTTTCTAGCTTGAGCAACTGGGTCAATATGACGCTGGTTACTGAGGCAGGTATAAAGTAGGTTTGTGAAGGGAGAAAAATGGTTCCATTTTGGAATGAGTATGAGATATCTACAGTGAGAATTTCAGGCTAGAAATATAATTCCTGATCTTTCAGTCAATAAATGTTAATGAGACCAATATAGAGAAACTAACATTTTATTTCAAAGTTAAAGAAATAAACTAAAATCCACTATTACCATCATTCTGAAAAAAAGAGAATATTTTGGCACAAAAAAATAAGGAGTGCATAATGTCAGAATAAAGGGCAGTCCTTTTATAATTGAATAAATTTAGATTATTGAAAAACTCTACATTTGATGTTTTTCCCATCTTTCTGTGACTCATTGAAAACATCACTGTGTATCAACCTGATCTGTGGACTATACTTGAGAACCACGAATTTGAAGAATAGACAAAGGAAGAGAAGTCAGCAAAAAATGCCAAGAAGAATGGTTTCAGAAGTAGAAGGAAAACCAGGAGAGTGTGATCATGGAGACTGAGAGAAAAGAAAGTTTTGAAAGTGAGGAGTTGGCTAACAGTGTCCGTTGCCACCCAGAGTTCAAAGAGATCATTGAGTTTTGCAATTAGGAGGTCATTGGTGATCTTTGGTAGTGCCTTTTCAGTAGGAGGATGGGGCTGGGGCCGAATCACAGTAGGTTGAGTGCAAATGGGAAATTGGAAAAAGTGGCAGTGTAGAGTGTAGACTCTACTTTCAACAAATTTGAGGGCAAAGGAAATAAAAGAGAGGAGAAAGAAGGAAGGGGACAGATAACGAGATTGAAAAAGAGAAAGAGAACAAATAATATCAGGTCTTGTGGAGTTTTTTTAGAAAATTCAGAAAAGCATAAAAAAAAGAAGTAAAAATCTACCATAATCTTACTCCCAGAACTGAACACTTCAATATTCTCCTTTCTTCTAACTAGTCTTTTTTTTTTCTTACCAAAATGGGATCCTCCTCTACGTTTTACTGTAGAGGCTTTTTTCTTTTACTCTTCAATATATTAACTTTTTTCTAATCTTCTAGCAAGCCAATTTTAATATGAAATTGTACAACTGTTTAATGATTTATTTATTTAACCAGCTTTCTAAAGCAAGACATTTAGATTATTTCCAACTTTCCTTTGCTGCACAGAACACAGTGCAGCTGGAATTAGAAATGGGGTGGAGGTAGGGGTAGGTGAATAGAGAAAAGAGGAGTCCTTGAACCAATTTATTTACACCCTTTTATCATCTGATTTTTGTTTCACATTTTGTGTTGATAACTATACTTCTTAGAACATGATTGTGAGTACCTGCTTAAAATTTGTTTGCAAGGACTTATCCTATTTAATGTAACTGGTTTCCTATTATTGGACATTTGAGGTTGTTTAGAATTTTTGACCATCATAAACCCAACTGTGATGAATATCCAAGAAGCTAAATCCATGCTGGTGCTGGACATTTAGATCAGGAAGAATATTTTCAGGACTTCTAAAGCCTAAGGAGCATGCCAGTAGTTGTAAGTGGAAGCTTTTTGGCAAAAGCCCAGAAGACTGGCTGTGGCCAAGTATAGTGCTCTAGCCACTGGGCTTGCCTGGGGTCAGTACCCATTTACCAAGCCGCCATCACAGAGTGCTCAGGCTGCAGGACTATTTGGGACCACTGGGCTCATATCCTCCTCTCACATGTGAGAGAACTGAGGCCTCAGGGCAAGGGATTGTCCTTCAGAAGCTTAGCAGCTGGGTACAACTCTGCCTCCTTCTAGCACTCTGGCTCCTGGGCTGGAAGCTAAACTCTGAGATTTGGAATCTGACCTGGAAGCCCTGAAAATGCTGCCTGCGTTCCTTGACCCTTACTGGACCACTAACTGCTGAGGCAGGAGAGGGGATTCAGGCACCTTCACACAACAGGGGAGGGAGTAAAAGGAAGACTTAAACTAGACCTGTTTCATCCAGAACCGCCTGTTTTCCTCACCCAGGTGGTATGCTTAATGACCATCACCCTATAACAGGTCTACCTGGAAAATATACTTGGGGTTTGAGGTAAAATAATGTGAGTCCCACACACACCCTAGCTAGATCATCTGCTCCTTATTACTGGGAACTGGCTTTGCTAAAGACCTGTCTATCCAGCCCTCTGTTCTTAAAATAACAATCTTCTGTGGTGTCAGATACTAAAGAGCTTCCCACCTTTCCCGCCTCCTGTCTCACTACTGCCTGGGGAATTCACACAAATGGTGTACAATTTGCCCCTGCTGTGTTTTCCTTTCTGACTGAAGGTAATGATAACCTCTCACCCCTCACTGACTCTGTTTATTCAACTGGGAGAGATTTCCCACCCAGGGACCAAGATCTCCCTCCTTGAGCCCCTCTCCAAATCTTCATCCCCACTCATGGTCCCCAACCCCTGCACTTCTCTGAATAATTTATGAGTCCAAGCAGGTCTTATAAAGGGTCTCCCAGGAAAAGAAAAGACTGCAGCAGGTTCTTAGAACTACGAGCCCTCACAGTCTGCCTGGTCTTGACACCCTAAAGATGGATCCTGTTACTCCTGTTGCTGCTGTGGACCCTGTACCAGCCTTGGACCTAAGCATAGTTCCAAGCCTAGCACAGGACCCCCTGGCACTTCTTGGCCTGTTAAGCCCATCACCCCCTGTCTCTTCTGGACAATAAGTAGATGGGAGTGAAAGGTAAATGGAACCTGGCATTTGCAGCCAGAACTCCAATTTTAGCAAGGTTCCTGGCAAAGGAAGGAAAATGAGATGTCCAAGGTACACCTGTTCTCTAAGAAGGGAATAAAGGCCTCACAGCCCTTAGAGAGTGTCCCTCCACATTTTGGGTTGGAATATCTCAAATGGTTTTTCACTTTACTAATCTCTCTGAGTCACAGGAGGGGACTTGGGGACAGTGGGCATTGCCAAAGCTGAAAGCCGAGCAGCCAGGCCCTTAGGGGTAAGTTGCTCAGTCCACTGAGAGGCACAGGGGAGCATGCCATGAAACCTGGGTTACATGTGATCTAGGCTCCGTGACTGTCTCCTGACCACACCATAAGTTTTCCATTCACCTTTTTTCTATCTCTGGAAGTCTAGTGGGGGAGCAGTGGGTCCAGGAATATTTCTGGCCCCTTTCTCCAACCCAGGAAGATGGTAGGATCCTCAGCTCTGCTTCTTAGAACAAGAGGTAGGGAAAAAGATATTCTCCACCCAACTCTCATTCATTCCTCCAGATACTTAACATGTTCAACAAATATTTACTGAAATGCCTACCGTGTACTAGGCATTATGCTAGGTGTTAGGGGTTCAGATATGATGTAACATAAATCTGCCCTTAAGAAGTTCAAAGGTAAGTACATAGACAATTACAGAACTTTGATAAGAACAATGATAACATTGTTGAACCAGAGGGGAAGGGCCTCTGCCCTGACTTGAGCTCAGGGTACTTAGGAAAAGTTTCCTGAAGTAGATGGCATCAAAGCCAAGTGTTTTGGAGGCAACTTTTGTTATCTAAGGAAGTCCACCTTTCAGTCTTTTCTTCCTCCACTGATAGATCTATCCTCTATGTCCTAGAGGGGCTTGTCTTTGGAGGCCCTGGCTGTGCTCTACAAATGACCCTCCGAGGCAAACGAGGAAACTTGTACATTTGGTGAGTTGGAGCCCCTGTTACATATGTTCACATGTAGCCACATGTGTTCACACTGACTAGGTCCCTATCCAGAGAGCCCTTGACCCCAGTCCAGGACTGCATATCTGAGAAACCATCTTCACAGCCTTGCTCACATTTGATTCTCACAACAGCTCTAGGAGGAGGGCAGACCCAAGGTTTCTGTGGAATTATAGATGGAGAGACTGAGGCCCAGTGTAGGAAAGAAGTTGAGCAGGCCCCACAGCTAGTCTGTGGTAGAGCTGGTACTAGAATCCTGGTCTCCTAGCACCTAGCCCCAGTGCTTTTCCTCCAGTCCCCTGCCCCCACCTCAGCCCTGAATCTTTGCTGCTCCAATAGAGCTCTGTCCCTTGTACTGTCTCCAAATTGGTGTTAGAATAGGGCCGGGAAAGCAAACAACCCCCAGGACTCTGTCCACTTGTTTCTCAACCAGAATCAGGACAGACTCCCTTGATGTGGGGGTGGAAGCAGGGGCTGGACCCCAGAGATGTCTAAAGTCTCTTCTAGATCATTTTACCTGCAGGTTTCTGATCCGATACAGCGGAAGCAGTTACCTGGCTATGTACTTTGAGCCACATTCTAGCTTTTGCTTTGAACAGGCCACTGGTGGGGCACCAAGTGCTGAGGTCACCAAAGCTGACTCTGAGTTCCATCACCCAGTTAGGTAAGGTTCTGGCACCAAGCTCAGAACTTGACATAGATGCATCAACTCTTTAAATCCTCACAACAGCCCTGTGAAGCGGGGTCGGGGCAGGGCACTGCTATGATCACTATTTCATAGACCAGGAAACTGAAGCTCTGAAAGATTAAGGGACTTAACCCATGTTGCCTTCCCTGAGGGCATTGTCAATGATATGTAAGAATGACCCCCTATGGACAGATCAGTTATAGAAGCCTTAGTGGGAGATGGAGGACACAGGAGAATTCTAAAGAAATTTTTGCTAGTGGCTTTCTGAGGTGGGGGTGGGATCATTGTCAGAATAGATAGATGCTGTGGCTAGGGCTCTCCACAATTAGAGGTCCACTATATATTACCTTCCTGCCTGGTGTCATTTTGTTACAATTCAGAAAGTTCTGTTATAAAGCTCTCTTTCTTCCTTTCCCTCTTAGCTTATTACTGCAGGTAGGAGAAGCAGTTTAGGGGCTGGTTTCCTTCTTGGCCCTACTGACCCCTCTGCACATATGAGACCTGTCTAAGTTTCTTCTCAGTCCACAGGCTCTTATGGCCCAAGCCTTGCTCCTTTGACTACCTGTACAGTGATGGAGAGATTTTCCTGCAGAATTTCCCTGTCCAGGCTACTATCAATCTGTATGAGGACTCAGACAGTGAAGAGGAGGAAGAAGAAGAGAAGGACAGAGAAGAGAAGAAGAAAAAGGAGGCAAATGAAAAGGGACCAGAAGGTTGTGTGAGCATACCAGAGTCAGCACCACATAGGGCCATAACTCATCCTCCTTCCCCACCCCTGACCTGTCCAAACTGAGCCTGTCAGAGTCTGATTAGGGTTCTGTATTCCTGGCGAGGCTCTAGGTCATTATTAACCAGTAATCTCCAGGCACAGTTCTCTAGATTGAAAATTGGATCCTAGAGTCACCAGCTCACCCTGGGTATACTGAACAGGCCTGTGAGCCTAGGCCTCTGGCTTCTCATTGTCTGGGTTGCTATTGCATTCACAATGGAAGGGTCCTAGGAGCTCTAGGGGAAGTAAGACATGCTTTTTAAAGCTACCAGGAAGCAGATCTGGACAAAGCACATTGATATAGAGGGGAACAGTCACTCTTTAGGACTGTTTGACTCTCCAGCCTTCCATGTAGCCTGACTCCCCATGGAAAGCCTGACTTCTGGCTTCACTTCCAGAAATAACAAGACCAGATCCAAGCAAAGTTGGGATTCCTGTCTGATAGGCCTTGCAGGAAAAGGAAGAGGCATCTAGAGAATCAACTTGCTTTGGGGACCTCCCCCCATTTTGCCTGCTATCCACTGAGCTCTGTGTTGGCATGAGATGAACCAGGAGAAAAATAAACTAGATGATGTTTGCCCATTTCCTGGAACTGTGCTGATTTCTTAACTGAACTCTTGTCCGTGTTGTAACACCATGGACACAGGGTCAGAGACCAGCTCAAGACCAAGTCATTGCTCTCCTGGAGGTCACTTTACAGATGGGAAATTAGGGCTGGGCCCTCTTTGTGAACTTGTGAAATTGCTAGATTAAACTTCAAAGACTGCTTGGAAAGGGACCAAAAAGGCCCCCAAAGTGTAGCTTGAAAGTTGGTAGAAGGGCTGTGGTTTGAGGTGGGAAGTGAGAGGTGCAGCCTCAGTTGAGCCTTGGAGAGGAATGTGCATGTGGAGAGGGGAGCTTGAGGAGCCACTACGTCATCAGTTTTACTTCCTCAATTCCCTTTGTATCTAGCACACAGTTCAAGCCCTCATGTCTTACCCCTGTGCCAATTAATCATCAACTAATTTTTGTGCCTCCAGCATGTCCTTCTGCAATTCATTCTCTACGCTGGCCACCAGATCAGATTATGTTGTGCTTCTGCGTAAAGCCCTGCTATGGTTCTTCATTGACTCACCAACAGTTGAACTTACCTTTTGCTTTTAAATCACAGATCCTCTTAAGAATTGATGGCTTTTCTACTAATATATTCACAAATCAAGCCCTTAACTTGAAATTCTAAGTTGTCCAATTGTCTGGTTCTTGACTGGATTTTTAAATTAATTTTTTATTCAAGTATAGTTGACGTACAATATTATATTTCAGGTGTACAATGTAATGACTTGATTTTTATCTACCTTATGCTGTGATCACAATATTTCTGGTAACCATCACTTGCCATATGAAGTTATTGCAATGTTGTACATTGCATCCTGTGACTCACTTCATAACTGCACATTTGTACCTCTTATTCTCTTTTACTTGTCTGTCTCTTCAGACTCATCCCTCAACACTTGAAGCCTACACTGTCCTTAAATGTGCCATGCTTTTTAACATCTCTTGAGCTTTAAATCTCTGTCTAGAATGCCTTTCCACTTTTACATATTTGATAAATTCCTATTCATCCAATGAGTGGCTCAAACACCTCTCTTGTGAGAAGCCTCCCCAGACTCCTGAGTCTAGGTGCCCCCATTACATTCAGTGCCTCCCCTACCATAGCATCTGCCCCCTTCTTATGCAGTAGGATGGGGCTGTGTTTGATATACCCATGTGACTTCATCACACAGCACTCTGCCTGGCACGAAGGAGGCACTCAAAAATGTTGAAGAAAGACTCTCAGGTCTTTGTAAAGCAGTTCTTGGCAAAACTACCTCTATCCCCCAACTTGCTAGTTTCCCATATCTTTGCTTAGCTACAAATAGGACAGAGTAACTTTATCTGATTTAGGAGCAAAATACTAGCCATCTTTCTTTCTCTCCTGGCTGAACTTGAGACGATGTTTCATTTCTGAGCCCAGCTGGAGCTTCCCTGAATTGGACATGGCCTTGAGCAAGCCACCTAATACACACTGGTGCCATCTACTGCTCAAAGTTTAACCTTGTTCCTTAATTAATACTGCCAGGTAGTTGACCTTTGACCTCTATAATTCCTTTAGTCCATTCTGTTTCTGCTAGTAAGTAAAGTACAATCTACCATATGTTAACTATATGATCTTGGGCAAGTTATTATTCACTCTGAGCCCCAGTCTCCTCATCTGTAAAATGGGGAAAACAATGATACTTCCTCTCAGCGCTGTTGTGAGGATTGAGCCTCTGGTGCGTAATAGAAGCATTCAATAAGTGGTAGTAGTCAGAGAAATTGTAGTTGTAGTAGTGGTTATTATTAATTTTACAACAGAAATGAGCTTATAAACTAAAGTCTGCTAATGACTAATTTGTCAGCCACCTCCCCCTGATCTCCTTGGCACTATCTTATGGTTTACCAGTCAAAGCATCTTTTCAGTGTTTGTCCCCCATTAAAAAAGAAGAAAAACATGAAAACAGGGGTCAGGGACAGTGGTTTCAAAATTCTTTTTTTGTGTGTGCTTTAGCAGGAACACCCTTCTTTTGAATTGAATGCAGAAGCCCAAGATACAAGCCAAATAAAGCTGGAGCTGTCCTGGTGAAAGCCACAATGAGGGACACAAAATTCTCACCCTGGTGTTCTCTCTCTTGTAAACTAATTCTTTCCACCCCCTCTGTGAGGCACCTGTAGGGATCTCTACATTGTGGGGAAGACTAATTGGAAACTACTGTCCCAAGGGTTAAAACAAGATTGGTTTGAAGTCTAAGGGGGATTAGTATTTTATTATGTTCAGTGTTCCGTTTAAAATTCTTGTTTTGGGTCCTAGGTTCCCAACATTTCATAGCTCAAAAATGTTCAAGTCTTTTTACCATAGATTGTTGGGGTTTTAAATCCTTGGAATCCCAATATCCTTGGTTTTAGGGTTTTATATAGCATAGAATTACAAATCCCTAAATCCCCAGGGGCTTAAAGACCCTAAAACCCTTGGAGCAGTAATTCTCAACTCTGAATGAGTTCTTCACTTTCTCTACCCTCCTCCTCTTTACTGCACTCTCGCTGTTGGTCAGTGGCAGACATTTTGTCTTACTTTCCTCCAGTCTCCTGCCCTGGAATGACTTCCATTCATCCTCTGCATACATAGTTGCTAAGAAATTGGAATTCACTGTACTACTAATCAGAGCCCAGTGTGAGTTACTTTATATTCGGTATATCCAGTTCTTGTAGCAACTTCAAAGCCAGTACACAAACTCAAGAGAAAAATCTCCGTGCAAAATCCAGAGTCCTTCTTTTGTCTCCATGCCAGCTGGCCCATCCTAGTGCTCCACATTTCCTCACCTCAGCATTGAAGCCTCCTGTTTCCCCCACCCCATAGCAACAGAGATAGGGCACATTGGTTCAGCGTGTGGCTGCATTTGAGCTGGGCCTTGAAGAATGGGCCCTGGTAGAGATGGAGGGAGAAAACTTTCCAGAAAGAGGCAGCAAAATGAATTCTTTCATTAAATATTTATTGAGCATCTACTCTGTACCAGGGATTAATGTTATAATGATTAAGATTATGGGCTTTGGGGGTAGTACTACCTAAGTTCAAATTCCAGATCTGCCACATGCTGGCTCTATCTATAGTCCCACCCCAGCCCTCGGGTGTCAAGGTAAGCTCTCTGCTCTCAGCCCTCTCTGTAGTAATTTGTTATTTCTTTCTCTCTCCCTCTCTTCATCTCTCTCTTTCTCTTCACCACCCCCCCACACACACACACACTGCACATGCTCATTAAAAGCTGCCTATTCTTCTCTGGCTCTGAAAAGCCCCTCCCCTACCTCCCCACCTCTCACTCTTGCCCTCAAATATATCTGTGTGGTTATCTAGTGGGCCATTTGTCTCCCTTCCACCACAGGTCTGTGTTGTAAATCCTCTTGCCAATCCTCTTTCCAAACAAGGTTGTTAGGTGGCCTGAGTTCACTGTTTTGACTTGTCAGGGGCCTGGTGTTGGTTACTATGTTTTTGGTTCATTCTCAGTTGAGAAGGCTTGTGGCAACCTCCATACAAGCACACAAACTCAAGTACAAAATCTTGGCATAGAGTGAGTGCTCAGTAAGTGGTAGCTATAACACTTTTTGCGAGGCATTTGCTACTCATGTTATAGCCATGATCTTCTATGGTGCTATAATCACAACAATCCTAGGAGATAGGTACAATTATTATGCCCATTTATGAATGAGAAAAATAAGAGTTAGCATGGTTTCTGTACATGGGTTTGTGTACTTGCATGGAGGTTGCTACAAGCCTTGCCAGCTGGGTGTGAACCAAAAACACAGTAACTAACACCTGGCTCCTGACAGTACAGAACAATAAACTCGGGCTACCATTTTACAATAGGGGACTGGGGAGGACAGAAGACAAACTGCCCACTAGATAACCACACAGGCACAGTTGGGGGTAGGTGGGTAGGAGGTGGCAATACCTACTGAGATGGAAGTAAGGCTTTCCTTGTCCAGAGGAGACTAGGCAACAGGGAGGGTAAGAGCTACAACAGCTGATGATTATCAAATTCTTACTATAGATTTGGTGCACGGCTAGAAAACTTACATGGATTAACTTCTTTAATATAACAACCCTGAGGGATAAATACAGTTAGGGAGACTGAGGCTTTGAAAGGTTTAAAAAGAAACATTGCCCAAAATCACACAGTTGGTAATCTGTGACTCCTTCTAAGTGTGAGGTACTTTACATGTATTGCCTCATTTAATCCTGATAGCAGTCTAGAGACACAAGTACCATTATTATCATTTTATAGATGACAAAACTGAGGTTCATCAGCAAGGTTAAGGAATCTGCTCAAGGTCACACAATATATAAATGGCTGAGCCAAGATTTGAGAGATGACAGCACTTGCTTCAGTTTACATCAATAAGAAGCAGGACAGGATTCAGGCTCAATTAATTCTAGAGCTCCATGCTTTCAAGAGGTGGAATCTACAAGAATTGGTGAAGAATTAAATCTCTGTGAGGGTGAGAAAGGAAAGGTTTCAGTTCTGGCTGGAAGGAAGTGAGCCAGAGGATAGGAAAAACTCTAGGCCAGGAAGAACTGAAGGCAATAAAGGTGTCACCAAGGGAGATATATTTGGTGGCCTCCTGCTGGGCAGTGGCAGGCTCTCACAGAATCTAGGCTGTAGGGACAGGGCTACCAGAGGTAAGGGGCTGATGAGGAACTTGTTCCCACCCCTCACTGCTCTGTGGCCTATGAATGGAATGAGCCCTGGCTCTGTGTAGGGTCTGGGCCCAATGTGAGAAACTACCAATTGTCCAGATCTCTTATAGTGCACCAGGCATTAAGCTTGACACATCTTATCCCAAACAAGACTCACCAACCCTCAGCAGGGTGAGTGGTTCTATCTTCATGTTTACAGATAGTAAAAGGGGGGTTAGGGAGGTGACATGACAGCAAGGAAGTTGGGAGGCTGCAGGGAGACCCCAAACAGTGTAGCTACAGAGTCTTAGCTCTTTTACTCCTACCCTTTTACTCATTCTCCCAAAGAAGCCCTGAGAGTCCCATAAAGACAGGTAGCTCGCCTGGTCTGTGGCCTACATGGAAGAGAAGCACACAAACTGTCATACAAAGGCACTTTACCCCCATCACTGGGGACACTTGGGGCCTGGGACCAAGTATGAATTAAAAGGGGCTGAGGGAGAGTCCCAAGAACAACCTGGAACTAGGCTCTGAGGTCTTTGAGAAGTCTTCCACTCCTGGAAGACAACAGCCAGCTCTCACAAGCCCTTTGGGGTTCAACTGGTGTCCATTAACAGGGGAGGCAGCGCCCCCTAGTGGTTGACCTTTAGACTGAACCTGAATTTAGAGCACTATGCAAGGGATCAGGAGAACCATCCAACCAGAGGATTCTGTGGTTAGCAATTTAGTGCCTGATGGTTATGGTAACAGGCTTGGAAATCACACTAGACCTGGGTTCAAATACTGGTTCTCCTTCTTGCTAGCTAAGTGACCATGGGAAAAATAGCAAGTTAGTCTCTAAGTCTCAGTTTCTTCATCTATAATATAGGGATGATAATCATACCAATATCATAGGGTTATTATAAGGATTAAATGAGATAATATATGTAAGGAACTTAGCAGAGTACTTGGCATGTTATAGATGTGAGATATATGTGTGTATAGTATGTATGTATGTGTGCATATATTTATATATATTTGTTCTTTTTTTGACACATGCTCTCATTTTAGTAGTTACATCTTTGACTCTCCTTGCCTCCCCTACCTAGTTCTATTAGGCTTCTGTGTCTCCAAGCCCACTATCTTGTCCCAAGGGAGGTACTGTCAACACACTCACCTAAGGCTTATGGGTAATACCTGGGCTAACACACTTGCTTTTCTCCATTCTTTCAAGAATCATAGACTATACATCTTTGTCCTCCATTGCCCTGTGAATATTAATAAGCTTGTTTTGCACAGGTATTAGATATTTTCTGCATGTTAGAGAAGCTCTATATCTATGATCTCATTTGAATCTCTTAGTATTCTCCATCATATATTCCCATTTTTCAATGAGGAAATTAAAGATGATGGGAAGGGAAGTGACTTACTCAAGGTTGTACAGCAAGTCAGTGTAGAAGTCAACTGGACCCAAGAATCTTGTGTTGAGTCCAGTGTTTTTCCAACAAACCAAGTTTTCTGCTTCAAGTTAGGCCAATGTTAATCCCAGTAAAATATCAAACTATGATTCTCCACTTAAAATAAGTAATGGCAAATTATTGGGACTGGAGACCCAAGACAGCCACATCTCAAACACATGCTAAGAATACAATTAAATGTTAGGTGACAGGTTTGAGGAGAGATGAAAATTATCTCTCCAGCAAGCTAAATGCACTGCTGAAAAAGTAACCACAGTCCTGTACTCACAGCCTGCTTGATTTAGCTACTCATCTTATATTGGACATAATCATCAGGGGCTCAAAAGGGCATCTCCATCCTTAGTCAGTACAAAGATTGGGAAGGGTTGATGTGTGTCATCAGCATGGGTCCTGTTGCAGCACCTGTTTACAGGCACTGAGGAAAGTAGTTTGATAATAGCTCTCAATGTTGCATGAGTCTGAGGGTAGAAAATGCATACTTGACTGTCAGTACCAGAGGCTGTGGTCTATTCTCATTCTAACACACTGGCAACAGCACAAAGACTGCTGAAATAACAAATCTTTGAGCCCAAAGACCCCCTTAGCCCCTGGGCGATGCTGAAGCCCTGGCAAACTTGATTCTGAAAGGGGAATCTTGTTACTTCCTCTTGAAGCACTAGATCTCTGGATGGCAATAATTTTTTTTTCTGTACTCAGTTGCTCTTCACTCTCTCATCACCAAAGCCACCCAAGGGAAGAAGACAGCATTGATATCAATTCCTCCCAATAGATATATGTGGAACAGTGAGTATACTATTAGGGAAGAGGAACATTTTTAACCCTCTCTCCATGCTTCAGGCTTGGTCTGTGATAGAGAACAAATATTTTCACCCAAAATTACAGGCACTTGATATACATTATTTCTTAGATCTTCCTGCATAGGCATTACTAATCTGATTGATTTGAGATCAATCATTAGGCTACAATACATCTCACCAGCAAGCAGACTCATCACAATGAAAAGTGATACACATCTGTGCCTATATACAGTAGTTGGTTCCACCTACTCTGAATGATTAGGTCAGGCCAAATTTTTTGTGACGACCTTAGCTTCTCATATTCAGAACAGAGGGAGTAGCTCTAGCTGCATTTTCCAATCCATTTTTCAAACCAGAGAACCCTGCGATAGAAAAAGGGGAGGGGTTACCATATGCTGAATTCTCGAATCAAGCTTTTATTACTAAATGACAGTTTACTTGCTGTTCTAATAATTGGTCCTTGTGTATATGGCTTTCTCAGTGGAAAGCATTGAGAAGGTGAAGTGGTAGGATTCAAGCATGAAATTTCCTCCTTGAACCTACAACATGTAGGAAGATTTTCCTAGGGTCAGAGACTTATCCCATCCCAATGTTCATTTGTTTAATTTCCTCTGATCTCTGAGGACCTGAGGAGCAAATTCAATTTAAATTCAAATTCCACATTGAGCTTCTAGCTGTGTGTATCTCTTTCATGGACACCCATAGGTGAACTGACTATACAGTAAAATTGTTATCCTGGGAATAGGGGCTTTGCCTTGCATTAACAGTAAAAATTTTCCCTGATCAAACAGATCCATGTTTTGATAATTATTTAATTATCTTTTGGAAAACTGATAATGATTTCCATAGGTAAGAAAAGTTTAAAAGAAAAATCTATTCTTTGCAAACTTATCACCCTTTATTAATGGCTATTAATATTTTCTAAGGTGGGGGCAATGTTGTGGGAAGAGCACCAGAATCAGGAGACTTGACAGGTACTTGTTCAGGTTCTGTCATTTATTATCTGTAGCATCTTGACAATTGATTTAGTTTCCACCTCTAAAATGGGGACTGTCTTTAGCATATCAACTCCATAGGCTTGTTGGAATGAAGTTCAAATGGATACTTGTATGAGAAACCACTCCAAAATTGTAAAATTTTATTTCATAGTTGAATTTTAATAAGCACTGTGAAAAGAACTTCAATATACCAGTCTGCCTTTCAAATGCAGATACAAGCCACAAAAATGTCTGGGGGAAAGCCTTGGTGATCTGGCATAAAAGCCATTCAGGGAAATTACTAGAGAAGTTAACACTCATGGTTTTACTCCTAGAGGTAGCAGAAATATTTTCATTTTTATGTCTGCCACCTTTCCTGGATATTGCATTGTCTAATTAACTCGGAGAAGCTGGAGAAGCTGGAGAAGCGGTCCGTGAGGCTCTGTATATACAAAACTGTGAATGTGGCTGTTATACCGGACTTTGAGCCTCCACGCGCACGAAGGAGCCGACACCAAAGCAAGAACAAGAGGGAGTTTATTTGCAGGCTCGAGCCAGGGCCGAACACACTGACTCAGCAGTGAAAGTATCCGCCCTGACTTACAGTTTCAAAGGGTTTCTAAAGGGCTAAACCACAAGCAGGGATGTACAGCAGTGGCGTTACAGGATTCTTTAATGGGATTGGTTTAGGTTTTCGTGCGGAAGAAAAAAAAAAGAAAAAAGGAAAAAAAACTGGGACAGGGAGCTTGGCAGGTGGGATTTTTAGATAATTTCTAAGAGGTCTCTGATTGGCCAATTGCTGGGTGGGATGACTCTTAGCCAGTTGGTGGTTTTTCTTGGAATTCCTCTTAAGCTCAAAATGGAGGGTTTGTATTTAAGATGGAGTCACTTTGGTTCTACAGTGGCAGCAGTAGCTTTGCTTGAATTGCCGGGAGTGGTGACTTTTGGTAGTTGACATGGGCAATGGCTTACAAAATCTTCATTTCATGCTATTTCTTCAAAGCTAGGCTGCCTGTGTATTTGAGTACAATTAACATATTATGCCACTCTGAATTTACTTAGCATCTTAGAAAATAAATTTTCCCTAGAAATTACTTTAAGAATTCATACTACTTAAATTCTAAACTATTGAAAATGAAAAAAAAAATCTCTAAAATCCTGGAAAAACTTTGAAATAATCCATAAAGGCATTACCACAGACAAAGAAAAACACTAAAAGTGGTAGGAGAAATTCCAACTGATCAAAATGTTTGCCAAAACATAAAAAAAGTAAAATGAAGGCACAGTCATGGCAATAAAAATAAAATTATTAAAAGTAAGAGAGTTCCTTTTCACTTTTAAGAAAGGGAAGGGTGAAGATACTAGTTTTTATGCAATATATTATATACTTTTCATGTACCCTCCCCTCTTAAACATATAAAAAACCATAAATAGTTCTGTGAGAAATTAGTAGATAAGAAAAATGTTTCTCTTACTATTGCATGGAAGGAAAGAATTATAAATGTAGATGTTTGCAAGGCTTCTTTATTATCTGTTTTGGTGGCTCCAAGAATATCACATGCAGCTGGACACACTACAACTGAAAACAGATCAAAGAGAGTATAGTTAAAAATTCACCACCTTAGAAATGCCTGCAGAAGCAAGAGTCCAAAAGTGCAATTCTTTAGTTGTGTTAGCATGGTAACATTACACATGATTTTACTCTCTTTTTTTCAAATGCACCTTAAAGGGCTTACATTGTTTTTATATTTTTAAGTTAAGGGTCAGGCAGTCAGAGAACAAAAGAAAGATTAACTTCAAAAGAGCAACAATAAAACTGACAACAGAAACAATAGAAGTCAAAAGATAATGTAATGATATTATCAAATTGCCAGAAAAAGAAAATAAAAAAAAATCTATAATTTAATATCCAGCAAAAATACTTTTCAAAAATGAAAGTGGGAAATGTCAGAAGCAAGGTGATGTGAGGGATCTCCCCTGATATTTCCCCTTGAAATAACAAGCTGAATATCTACAACTCAACAAATAACAACCAAATTGCACACAAGCAAGTCTGAGAGATCTGCACTTCAGAGCATCCAAAGGTGTGCACAGCCACTCCAGAATGGGAGGCAGATTAGGAATGTGAAACAAAGGAGCTGCAATATGCAGCTGGAGCTCCCTGCAGGAGGAGAGGGAGGGGACATTTCGTGACCCTGAGAAGCCCCAAGCAGTGCTGCTTGAGTTATTAGTATATTCCACACAGCGGAGCCCAGAGATCAGGGCCGAGAACAGGGCAGTGTGGAGGGGCCACAGCTGTGGCTTAGCAACTGCCTTGGTTTAGCAACTGCCCTTGCCAAGAGGGAGGCTGAGTCAGGAGCCCGGCCATGTCCCCATCCACCACAAACCTAGAGATCACCCACCCCCACCATATCTTTTCACAGCTACCACCACCAAGCCTCAGGGAAATTTGTCCCAGGGGAATTTGCCCAACTAGTACTGAAACATATACTACAGCTAGTACCAAAGGCAGACATAGTGATATCAAAGCAAGACAGCAGAAATGTGGGGATAGCACTAAGGGAAGGAAAACAGCCACATATACATCAGACCTCTGCCAATCAACCCCACCCCCACCCAGTCTGGCTGAGTCTGAAGGAAACAGGAAACATTGTATCTGTCCATTGGGGCAGTAACTGGAACTGAGAACCGCTTCAGAGACTCAGAACTCCATTGCCCATCACACCCTTTCAAGGGGGTGGAGCCCTGGGACCCAGGGACCTGATCTCAGAGGTGGCACATGCAAGAGAGGAAAGAGCATTTTTAGCCTTAAAGAATATCCAAGAAACATGGATACCACCTACTGGAAATCAAAAGAAAAACCCCCTCTTATCAATGTCCTAAAAAGAGATCACTAAATAATAAAATTTCCCATTTTTCTTAATAAATAAATAAATAAGCAAACAAATAAATAAATAAATAAATAAAATGAAAAATAAAAATGCAGAGTACACTCCCATTATTGCCCAGGCAGATTAATAGTCCATCAAACACTATGAAAAACCAAGGGAGACAAGGCAGCTCAGAAAGAAAGTAAAATATCTCCAGAAAATAAGCTTGAAGACAGAAATATGGAATTTAAATGACAGAGATTCCAGGATTGCACTTCTGAAAAAAACTCAACAAGATGCACAAAAATTCTGAACAATTCCAAGAAATTAGAACAAAATAAATGAACAAAATGAATACACTATCAAGGAGGTTGAAGCCACAATAAATAACCAAATAGAACTTCTGGAGATTAGACACATTAAAAGAGATGAAGAATAAAATAGCAAGCTTAGGAAATAGAGCTGACCAGATAGAGGAAAGAATTAGGGATATTGAAGACAGAAATCTGGAAATGATGCAGAAGGAAGTAGAGAGACTTGAAAATAAAAAAAAAACAAATGAAAGAACTCTCTAAGAACTATCTGATATCATCAGAAAAAGCAACATAATAGGTATACCAGGAGAAGAAAGGGAAAAGGTAACAGAGCATATTCAATCGATAAGAATTTCCCAAACCTAAGGAAAGAACTCGATCTTCAAACCCAAGAAGCAAACAGAACGTCCAATTATCTCAACTCAAAAAGGCCTTCTCCAAAACACATTATATTAAAGTTGTCAAAAATTAATGACAAAGAAAGAACTCTCAAGGCAGCCAGGGTGAAGAAGACAGTTACTTATAAAGGAAAACCTGTTAGACTATCATCAGACTTCTCAGCACAAACTTTACAAGCAAGGAAAGAAAGAAACTACCAGCCAAGGATAATGTATCTAGCAAAGCTTTTCTTTAGATATGAAGGAGAAATAAAGATGTTTCCAGACATACAAAAGCTGAGGGATTTCTGCAAATACTGAAGGGGACCATTCTATCTGCAGCAAAAGGACAAAAAATATATAACTATGAATAAGATGATCAACAGGCAGACAGAAACAGGAAAGTGCAACCCTTATTAAGAATAGGGTATTATAAGCTTAAATATTACTTAATGGTTAAGAGCCTAAAAAAAAACCTCCAAAAAAAGAAAATAGCTACTGAAACTTAGAAAGGAATGCTCAACACATACAGTGATAAATTAAGACAACAAAAACAGAAGAGGAGGGAGCAAAGATCTAACTTCGCAAAGGGAAATGGAGATAAGATACCTGCAGAAGAAAATGGACTACTGTATATATATATCTTTCCTTTGCATAACCCTAATGGTAACCACACACCAAAGATCCAGAACCGAGACACATATCATAAAACAAGAAGGAACAGAGAGAAAATTGACAAAACACAAATTAAAGGACAAAGAAACAATGGGGAAAAAACAATGGAACAAAGAAACAATGCAACAAAAAAACCCCTGAGCTACTGAAAACAAAAGATAAAATAGCTACAGGAAAATCTCATATATCAATAATCACCCTAAATATAAATTGACTGAATTCACCAATAAAAAGGCACAGAGTAGCAGACTGGATCAAGAGACAAAACCCAACCACATACTACCTTCAAGAGATACATCTCAGCTGCAAAGACAAATATAAACTCAAAGTGAAACAGTAGAAAATAATAACCCAAGTAAATGTCATCCAGAGAAAAGTGGAGGTAGCCATACTTATATCTGACAAAATAGACTTCGAGATAAAAAGAGTAATGAGAGAAATTAAGGACACTTCATAATGATAAAGTGAACCATGCATCAAGAAGACCTAACACTTATTAATATTTATGCTCCCAATCAGGAAACACCAAAATATACAAAGCAACTACTAACAGAACTAAGGGGAGAAACAGACCAAAACACTATCATAGTATGGAACCTAAACACTGTTGGATATGGACAGATCATCCAAACAGAAAATCAATAAGGAAATAATATCTTTAAATGACACATTAGACCAACTGGACATTATTGACATTTAGAGAGCCTTCCATACCAAAACAGCTGCTTATACATTCTTCTCTAGTGCACATGGAACATTCTCAAGAATCGACCACATTCTGGGACACAGAGATAGTATCAACAAATAAAAGAGGTTTGAAATCATACCAACCACATTCTCTGATTGTGCAATGCTTTGAAGCTGGAGATCAACTATAAAAAGAAAGTGGGAAGAACCACAAAAACATGCTACTAAAGAATGACTGGGTCAGAAAAGAAATAAAGAGAGAACAAGAGATACATAGAAATGAATGATAATGATAGCACAACATATCAAAACTTTTGGGACACAGCAGTAGTTGTCATAACAGGAAAGTTCATATCCTTACAGGCCTACCTTCAAAAACAAAAGCCCAAATAAACAACCTCACACTTCATCTTAAAAATAACTAGAAAAGGAAGAACAAATGAAACCTAACATCAGCAGACAGAAAGAAATAGTCAAAATTAGAGCAAAAATAAATGAAATTGAAAACAAACAAGAAACAGTAGAAATGAATCAATGCAACAAAGAGCTAGTTCTTTGAGAAGGTTAATAAAATTGACAAAATCCCTGGCTAGTCTCACTAAAGAAAAAAGAGAGGGGACACAAATAAAATCAGGAATGAAAGAGGAAATGTCACAATAGCTACCACTGAAATACAAATAAAAACAAAAAACAAGAATATTATGAAAAATTATACGCCACCAAATTTAACAACCTAGAATAAATTGACTAGTACTTAGAAAAATACAATCTTCCTAGACCGAATAAAGAAGAACTGGAAAATCTAAATGGACCAATCAGCAGTATGGAAATTGAAACAATCATCAAAAACCTACCAAAAAATAAAAGTCAAGGACCAGATGGCTTCAACAGTGAATTCTACCAAACATTCGGAGAAGATTTAATACCTATTTTCCTCAAAACCTTCCAAAAAATTGAAGAGGAGGCAATACTTCCCAACTCATTTTATAAAGCCAATATTACCCTGATAACAAAACGTTGTAAAGATAACACAGAAAAAGCACACTACAGATCAATATCTCTCATGAACACAGTTGCAAAAATCCTAAATAAGATCCTAGCGAACCAAATACAGCAACATATTAAAAAGATTATATAACATGATCAAGTGGGCTTCATCCCAGAGGCACTGGGATGGCTCAACATATGCAAATTCATTCATGTAATACACCCCATAAACAAATTTAAAAAATAAGAAGCATATGATTATATCGATAGATACAGAAAAAGCATTTGACAAGATACAGCATCCATTTATAATTAAAACACTTAATAAAATGGGTAAAGAAGGAAAGAACCCCAACATAATATAAAGACCATATACAACAAACCCTCAGCTAACAGCATGCTTAATGGTGAAAAACTAAAAACCTTCTTTCTAAGATTAAGAATAAGACGAGGCTGTCCGCAACCACCTTTATTATTCAATATAGTATTGGAAGTCCTAACAAAAGCAATCAGGCAAGAGAAAGAAATAAAAGGTACACAAATAAGGAATGAAGAAGTCAAATTGTCACTTTTTGCAGATGACATGATTCTCTATATAGAAAACCCTAAAGATTCTACTAAAAACTATTAGAAATAATAAGCAATTACAGTAAAGTTTCAGGATACAAAATCAATGTTCAAAAATCCATAGCATTCCTACATGCTAACAATGCATTTTCAAAAAGAGAAATGAAAAAAAAATCCTTTCACAATTGTAACAAAAAGAATAAAATACCTAAGAATAAGCCTAACAAAGCATGTGAAGAACCTATACACTGAAAACTGTAAGACATTATTAAAAGAAATTGAAGAAAACACAAACAAATGGGAAGATATTCTGTATTCATGATTGGAAGAATCAACATAGTTAAAATGACCTTATTACCTATAAAGCATTATACAGATTTAATGCAATCCCCATCAAAATCCCAATAGCATTTTTTTTTTAAAAGAAATAGAACAAGAAATCATCAGATTTGGGTGGAAGTACAAACAACCTCAATAGCCAAAGCCATCCTCAGAAAAAAGAGCAAGGCTAGAAGTATCACCCTGCTTGACTTCAAATTACACTATAAAGTGACAATAATCAAAACGGCATGGTATTGGCAGAAAAACAAGACACACAGACCAATGAATAGAACTGAGAGTCCAGAAGTAAATTCCCACATATATGGGCAAATAAGTTTTGACAAAGGAGTCAAAACCATACAATGGAGAAAGGAACACCTCTTTACTAAATGGTGCTGGGAAAACTGGAAAGCCACCTGCAAAAGAATGAAAGTAGACTGCTGTCTATCACTACACACCAAAATCAACTCAAAATGGATTAAGGACTAGAATATAAGACCTGAAACAATAAATTGCACAGAAGAAGACATAGGTACTAAACTCACAGACCTCGGATTTAGAGAAGATTTTATGAATTTGAGCTCAAAAGCAAGGGAAGTAAAAGCAAAAATAAATGAATAAGACTCTATTAAACTAAAAAGTTTCTTCATGGCAAAAGAAACCATCAACAAGGCAAAGAGGGAACCATCCAAATGAGAGAATATATTTGTGAACAATGCCTCCAACAATGGGCTAATATCCAAAATATACAAAGGAATCATACATCTCAACAATAAAAATAATAAACAATCCAATTAAAAAATGGGCCGTATACCTGAACGGACACTTCTCCCAAGACATACAAATGGCCAACATATATATGAAAAGGTACACAACTTCACTAGTTTTTAGGAAAATGCAAATCAAAACCATAATGAGATACCACCTCACACCTGGTACAATGGCTGTCATCAATAGGACTAGTAATAACAAGTGTTGGAAAGGCTATGGGCAAAAAGGAACCCTTATACACTGCTGGTGGGACTGCAAATTGGTACAGCCACTATGGAAAACAGGGTGGAGGTTCCTCAAAAAACTAAGAATTTATCTACTATATGATCCAGCAATCCCTCTACTGGGTATTTACCCCAAAGACTTGAAAACCCATATCCAAAAAGATATTTATACACCATTGTTCATAGCAGCATTATTCAAAATGGCCAGGACATGGAAGCAACTGAAGTGTCCTACGATAGATGATTGGATAAAGAAGCTGTGGTACATATATACAATGGAATATTACTCAGACATAAAAAGAGATGAAATACTACATTTGCGACAACATGGATGGATCTTGAAATAATAATGCAAAGCAAAATAAGTCAAATAGAGAAAGGTTGAAAATCATATGGTTGCACTCATATGTGGGATATAAAATAAAATTGAAAGCAGCAAACATGACAGACACCTAGATATGTACAGTGGATTAGTGGTTACCAGAGGGAAAGGGGGGCAAAGGGAGATAGGTAGGGGTAAAAGGGGTCAAATATTTGGAAGGCAATCTGACTTCGGGTGGTGAACACAAAATGCACTATGTATTCAAAATACTGTTGAACTGTACACTTGAAACTTATTTAATTTTATTAATCAATGTCACCCATTCTTTTTAATAAAAATTAAAAATTAACACATCCATACAAATATATCCAACTGATTTTTGACAAGGTACAAAGGCAATTCAATGGAGAAAGAGCCTTTTCAGAAGATGGTGATGGACAAACTGGACATGCAGAGGCAAAAAATGAACCTTGACCTAAACTTCACAACCTATACAAAAATTAACTCAAAATGAATAACACAAATATAAAACATAAAATTATAAAAAGGTTTAGAAAAAACCATAGCACTAAATCTTCGGGATGTACAACAAGTCAAATAATTCTTAGGCTTGACACCGATATCACAATATTATAAAGGAAAAATTGATTAACTGGACCTCATCAAAATCCTATGCATTACAGGAAAACTCAAGCTATATACTGGGGGGAAATATTGTAAACCAAATAGCTGACAAAGTACTCATTTTTAAAATATAAAAATGAAATCTCAAAACTCAATGGTAAAAAATCCAAACTATCTAATTAGAAAGTTGTCAAAAGACATGAACAGACATTTCACTGGAGAGGATGTACACATGGTAAGTAAGCACATGAATAGATGTTTAACATCATTACCTGTATTAGTTTGCTAGGGCTACGATAACAAAATAACACAGACGGGCTTAAACAACAGAAATTTATTTTCTTAAACTTTCAGAGCTGAAAGTCCATGATCAGGGTTTTGACAGGGTTGGTTTCTTTTGAGGCCTCACCTCTTGGCTCGCTGATAGCTGCTCTCTTGAAGCCTCTTTACATGATTGTCTGTCTATGCAGACGTGCTCCTGGTGTTTCTTCTTCTTCTCATAAAGACACTAGGCATATTAGGTTTCCACCTTAATATTAATAGCCTCATTTCAACTTACCTCTTTAAGACAGTATCTCCAAATCATTATATTCTGAGGTACTGGGAATTGAGACTTCACCATATAAATTTTGGGGGAGGGGACTCAATTCAAGCCATAACATTAACCACCATGGAAATATAAATTAAAACCATAATGAAATACTATGACATGCCTATCAGATTAGCTAAAATAAAAGCTAGTGATGACATCTGATGCTAGAGAAGTTGCAGAAAAGCTGGATCACTTAAACATTGCTGGTGAGAATATAAAATGGTACAGCCACCCTGAGAAAAGAGCATGGAAGTTGTTCACAAAACTAAACATGCACATGCCATACAATCTAGAAACTGCATTCTCGGTCAGTTATCTCAGATAAATGAAAACTTATGTTTACATAAAAACTTGTATATAAATGTTTATAGCAGCTTTATTCATAATATCCAAAACCTGGAAAGTCCTGATGTATTCAATGGGTGAATGGTTAAAAAAAAAAAACTGGGGCATATCCACACCACAGAATTCTACTCAGCAATAAAAAGATATACAAAACCACCTGGAAGAACCTCCAGGGAATTGTGATGAATAAAAAAAAAATCCCTAGAGGTCATATACTATATGATTATATTTATGTGATGTTTGAAATAATACAATTTTAGAAAAGGAGACTAAATTAGTAGTTTCTAGGAGATGGGATGGCTGGGAGGGAGATGGATCTGATTGTAAAAGGGTAGCACCAGAATGCCTTGTGATATAGAACTGCTCTGTATCTTGGGTGTGGTCATGGTCCCACAAATCTATACAAGTAATAAAAATGCATAGAACAAGACACTCACACACAAATACAATTAAAACTGGAGAAATCTTAATAAGGTCAGTGTACTGAACCAATGTCAATTTCCTGGTTTTCATATTGTACTATATTTATGCAAGATATTACCATTGGGGGGAACTGGGTAAAAAGTGCGTGAGATCTTTCTATATTATTTTTTACAACTGCATGTGGATCTAAAAAGATCTCATTGGAAAAATTTTAGAAAAAGGTAAACTATTTTCAGACAAACAAAAACTAAGAAAATCTGTTAACTAGCAGATTTCCACCAAAGAAAGCATTAAATAAAAATGATCCAAGATGGCAGCTTATGGAAGCAAGTAATAAAGGATGAAAAAATAGTAAACCTGCTTGCAGATCTAAGTAAATATTGACTGTATGGATTGACAATAATGTCATGTAAAGTCAACAATGTATGGAGAATTAAATTATACAGCAACAGTAGCAAATAACTCATGAAGAGACTAAATGAGTTAAAGGGTTCCTGCAAGAAGCATGAACTAAAGAGAACAAGGATCGTTTCATAATAAGCATAGATTCAATCCACCAGGAGGAGATAAATCTTTTTAATTTTAATGTACACAATAACATAGACTCAAAAATTTTAAAGCATAACTAACACAGATGAATCTAGAAGGTATTATGCTAAGTGAGACAAGACAGGTAGAGAAAGACAAATACCATAAGGTCTCACTTAATATGTGCAATCTAAACAAGACAAAACAAAAATAGACTCATAGAAACAGATACAAAGGGAATGGTTATCAGAGGGGAGTGGGTAGGAGATAGCTGAAAAAGATGAAGGAGAATATAGTCACTAATACTGTAATAAGTTTGCATGGTGACAGATGATTACTACAATTAGTGGGGTGATTACATTGTATAAAAAATGTCAAATTGTATACCTGAAACTATTATGACTAGTATGATAGTGTATACACTAACTATACTTAAATAAAAAGTATACTTAAATAAAAACGCAGATCCTGCACTTGGGGTGGCTTTGGCGTCTCAGTTGGATAAGATCATGAATTTTGGGGGGAACACAATTCAGCCCATAACAGCTAATAAAAACACAAAAATATGCTCGACATCATTAGATACCAGGGAAACAAATCAAAACCACAATGAAATACCATTCCACACCCAATTGGGTAACCACAATAAAAAAGACAATGACAAGTGTTGATGAGAATGCTGATAAATTAGAAACTGGATACATTACTGGTAGAAATGTAAAATGTTGCAGCTATTTTGGAAAACAATTTGGCAATTCCTCAGAATGTTAAACAGAGTTACCATTACCACCCAGAAATTCCATTCCAAGGTATATACTTAAGAAAAATGAAAATATATGATCATATAAAAACTAGTACCACAAATGTTCATAGCAGCATTACTGATAATAGCCAAAAGGTAGAAATGATCCAAATTACATCAATTGTTGAACCAATACAAAATGTGGTATATTCATGCAATGGAATACTACTCATCAATGAAAAGCAACTAACAGCTAATAGCTATCATATGAGTGAACTTCAACAACTTTATAAGTGAAAATAGCGAGATAGAAAAGATCAAATATTGTATGATTCTTTTTATATAAAATGACCAGAAAAGATAAACTGATACAGTAAAATAAAATTGGATATTCACATGTGAAAGAATGAAACTTGATCCCTATCTTACAGCATTCAGAAAAATTAACTTGAAATGGATTAAAGATTTAATGTAAGACCTAAAACCATGAAACTCCTAGAAAACATAGGAAAAAAGCTCCTTGACATGAGTCTTAGTGATGATTTTTTGGAAATCATATCTAAAGCACAAGCAACAAAATAAAAAATGATCAAGTGGGACTATACCAAACTAAAAGGCTTCTATATAGCAAAAGAAATTGACAAAGTGAAAAGTCAACCTACAGAATGGGAAAAATATATTTACAAACCATGTATCTGATAAGGGGTTTATATCCAAAATATCTAAAGAGCTCATATGGCTCAATAGCAGCAAACAAACAAACACAAAACCAAATGGTCCAATTAAAATAAATAGGCAGAGGACTTGAATAGACATTTTTCTAAAGACATACAAATGACAAACAGGTACATTAAAAGGTGCTCAGCATCACTAGTCATTAGGGAAATGCAAATTAAAACCACGATGAGGTATCACCTCATACCTGTCAGAATGCCCATCATCAAAATGACAAAAGATAACAAATACTGGCATGGATGTGAAAAAAAGAGAACCTTTGTACACTGTTGGTGTGTTAACTGGTACAGCCATGGAAAATAATACTGAGTTTCCTCAAAAAATTATAAATAGATCTACCATATGATCTAGCAATCCCACTTCTAGAAATATATCCAAAGGAAACAAAAGCACTAATTCAAAAATATATCTGCACCCTCATGTTCACAGCAACATCACTTACAATAGCCAAGACATGGAAACAAAGTGTCCACTGATGGATGAGTGGATTAAGAAGCCATGGTGTGTGTGTGTGATAGGATATTATTCAGCCACATAAAAATGAAGAAACCCTATTGCATGTGCCTTGCAGATATTATGATAAGTGAAATAAATCAGACTGAAAAAGACAAACACTGCATTATCTCCCTTCTATGTGGAATCTAAACAAAACAAAACCCACTAAACTCGCAGAAAGATTAGATTTGTGGTTACCAAGACTAGGGGTGTGGGGAAGGGGAATTGGAGGAAAGTAGTCAAAAGGCACTAAGTCCCAGTTATAAGATAAATAAATACTAGAGATGTGATATACACCATGGTGACTACAGTTAACACTGCTGTATAATACACAGGAAAGTTGTTAAGAGAGTAGATCTTAAGAATTCTCATCACAGAGAAAAATTTTTCTTTATTGTATCTAAATGAAATGGATGCTAACTAAACCTATTGTGGTAAATCATTTCACAATATACGTAAATCAAACCATCTCGATATATACCTTAAACTTATATAGTGATCTATGTAAATTATTTCTCGATGAAACTGGAAAACAACTTTAAAAATCAGTAAAGGATTATAACTGTGACAGCCTGCTAAAATGTGATAGAGTTAATTTAAAAAACCTGAAAACTAGACAAAGGAAGTCTATACCTTAGTGATGTTTAACTAAAGCAAAAAGGCCTAGTTCCCTGAACCCTTAATCGCCTCCTGTTAATCATAAAATTTGTACAATGTAACAATGCGCTTCTACGCCAACTGCCAGTTTTAGCTTGTGTCGCCCTGCTCGCTTGTATGACATGAGAAACAATCAATTGTATGTAAGCTGGACATGATTCTTGTTTGGGGCTGTTCCTAGCAAGGATAGCCACTGGCTAATAAACAGCCTTTGAGAGCATACTTGGTTTGGTCTATTCAATACTGGCTACAACATAACTTTTCAAGAAATAAGATTTAAAAATGGCCCATACGTACATTAAATGATGCTGAACTCCATCAGTCATCAGTGAAATACAAGTTAAAATTACAATATGAAATATTACTACACACTCTCTAGAATGGCCAAAATTCAAAAGACAAAATTTAGGATCACCAAGTACTGGTGAGAATGTGGAGCAACTGGAGCTCTCATATATTGCTGATGGGAACATAAAATGATATACCTAATCTAGAAAACAGTTTGGAAGTTCCTTATGAGTTTAAAAATATATTTACATGCCCAACAATCCCGTTCTTAGGTACTTATCCTAGAGAAATGAAAACATATTCATAAAAAGATTTGTATGCAAATGTTCCTAGCAACATTATTCATAATAGCCAAACCTGGATACAACTCAAATGACAGTGAACAGGTGAATGGATATACAAATTGTGGCATATTTACGAAATAGTAAAAAATAAACTTCTGATATAGGCAACAGCATGGATGAATCTTAAACTATGCTGAGAGAGCAATGGTAGACATAAAAGATAAATTACTATGTAACTTAATTTCCATAAAATTCTAGTAAAAATAAAATTAATATATGTCAGAAAGTAGATCAAGGGTTACCAGGGCCTAGGGGTAAGAGAAGTTGACCTGGTTGGGGAACAGGATAACTTTTTAGGGTGATAAAAATGTTTTATACCTTGACTATGGTGTGGTTGGTTACAAAAGTGTGTAAATTTGTCAAACTCATCAAAATGTACATGTTAAATGAGTGCATTAATTTGCATGTAAATTATACCTCAATAGTTTACATTTTTTTAAAAAATCAGGAACATCTGAATTATACACTCACCAGGACAGCTAAGATGAAAAAGGGCAGAACTTTTCAAGTGTTAGTGAGGATGCAGAGCTACCAGAACTGTTAATTATGATTGATTGGAGTGTTAATCGGTACAACCATTTGAAATACTCTTTGGCATCTTTGATCCTTCCTCTTGATGTTCATGCCATTTTATAATCCTCTCCTCTTGAGAATGAGTGAGACCTGTGACCTGCCTTTAACCAACAGAATATGGCAAAGGAGATCAGATACCACCACTGCGAGATTATTTTACATTATATGGGACACTGTCTTGCTAACAAACTAGCTCTAGAGACTTCTTGCTGGACTGATCAAGTAAGTGGCCATTTTTTGGAAGCCCACATGGCAAGGAACTTTGGGCATCCTGAAGAAAGTCAGGACAGCTGAAAATAGCTGAGTGAAACCTCTAGGAACTGAGAATAGCTTCCAGCTGACTACCAGCAAAAAGTCGGAGCCTCTAGACCACAATCATAAAACAATAAATTCTGCCAACTGCCTGAGAAAGTTTGGGAGTGGATTCTTCCCCAGTTGAGCCTCTACATGAGAAGTAGCTTGGCTGATACCTTGGTTGCAGCCTTGTGAGATCCTAAGCAGAGGACCTAGCTAAGCTGAGTCCAGAGTCCTGACTCACTGAAATGGTAAGATAATAAATGTGTGTGTGGTAATTTGTCACACAGCAATTTAATCACTAGCTGTGGGTACTGAGAGGCTTGGCATCTACTTTGCTGGCACAAATTATAGCCGGTAGATCATGGCTCTGGAGGCAGCAGCTGTAGTTTTGGCTTTTCATCATGGCAGTAGAAAGTAGCACTTTCCTAATTGTAGAAGAATTAGCAACTCCCTTGGGTGGCCTGGTTCTGTGGTATAGCTTTGGAAGCTGTTCTTGAAAACCCAATTTAGAGTCAGTCCTCTAGATAACTGTGTAAGCTACTTAATGTCTGCTAATAAATCCTTTCCTAACTTAAACTAATGAGAGTGAATTCTGTCCTCTGCAACTGAATCCTAACACAGGAGGGAAGTCCTCAAGTGATAACTAAGTGTAAATAAAAGTACATCACAACAAATAATATAGTAATATCTTTAAAACATTTTTCATGTTTATTATAACAGATTTAGTTTTATAAGACAGTAAAACTACCTTATAATATTTAATTTAATGTATAAAGTGTAATGCACTGGTTCAGTTTCACACAGCAACATAAGATTTTTAGTATTAAGAACAACCCATTTGCTTAACAAGGTAGCAACTATAAAATTATGTGTTTAGCTTATTTCTCCTGCAGACTCAGAAAATAAATGCTTGTCTTTTAAACTTGCATGTAAAATCTTTTTGCAACTCAAAAATCTCTTTAAGCATTCAATTTAAATTTATCTAGGCTACAATTTAATACTAAGGTACTCATCAATATTCTGACTTTAAAATCATATCAAATAGTAATAACATATGCTCTTAAGAAAGTATCTTTTTTGTAAATACAATTGACAAATTAGTCGACAAAATATGTGCAATAGTGACTTCATATATAAGCACAGAGCCCTGTGTCTTTCTAGAGCTACTGCAGTTTTAATTTATCAATCATTGTACAATAGCAGATGTGTGGTACTTTACATATAAACTTATTAATTTAAACTCAACTCTAAAATGTTTCAGCAAATCATTTCTGAATTATTTCTACGTGGACTTTCATTACAATAAGTGATACATGAGCAGCATAAGTATATAGAAATTATACATTTAAATCAGATAGTCAAAACTTTTTAGACAGATACCACCAATGCTATACATTACCTTAACAATCATTATACACAAGTATACTATATGAACTTGCCAGACTAAAACAATTCAGTCTATCTAATGTAACTTAAAACATGACTGGTGAAAATCCTAGAACCAAAGCAGTCACAAGCTATTCTGAGACAAATGCCACAAACAGAGTGCTCTGAAAAACTTCAAGTAATTTCTCAGCTTAATGAGAGGCCTATACAGTTAATTGAACTGTTTCTTAACCCTTCTAAAAAAGCTGGCTTTATCTAGCTTAAGTCCAAATCTAATACTGGTTTCCCTTATATTAGCTGAGCTTTGAGTTCTTGATTTGTTTTTATCAGTAACAGAGTTAGAAGTATGAGTAAGCAGCTTCTGAACTGCTCAGGTAGGGAGAATTCAAAAGTTACTAAAAAAAATTATTAGAAGACTAGATGAGATTAGCTTTAAAAAGTTAATATTATTTCAGTTAGATAACTTGAAAACGAGCCCCCCATATGGTAATCTTGTGAATAATTAAGGCTATAAATCTAAGAGCCTAGTTTTCTAAAGCATTCTAATAGGACTGAGGCAATTTGTAAAGCAGCGTTTGTCAATTTGACATATCATCATCACTAAAATTCAAACATAACATTTTCAAATTATCATTAATTCATATGTAAATAGCAGCAAACTAGTAACCTCCTTACTAAAAGTGACATAGTGGTGCCCTCCGGTGGTACCAATTAGCATACTCTCCCAATACTGCATATCTTGTGAAGTATAAAAAGTACATTTTTGTTGGAGAATTTCAAAATTAGAGGTTACCACAAAGGAATGAATCATTGTTCTTCTAAATATCTTTTGTAAACCTTTAAATACATTTGTAAACAAGATAAATCCCTGATTTCTAATCCCAAGAACTGACAACTAGGAATTTTAGTAAACTTGTCAGATAGGCAATTCCTGTTAAGAGATTTACATTTTGGTTCTAGAACTTAACTGACAAGTTTTTGCATTTTCTAGTTTGGCTTTTACATCTATAGGTTTTTCAAAAAACCTAACCAATGCTGGTTCATTCAACAAAGATGCAAGTATCTGTTCAAGTGCAAATGACCACTGAGGTTCTTCCTTGAGCAAGGAGGGATCTTTCTCCAAGCTGCTCTCTGTTTTCTCCTCACTGGGTCTTCCAGAAGCACAAACCGTACCAGACAATCCTTTGGCTGATGATGTAGGGCTATGTAGTTTCCTTCCAATTTCTTCCATCCTGAGCAAAAGTCTAGTTACAACAGCAATGGCTTGATATAATGATTCTTCTTCAGGGTCCCCATGAAATAAGTTATGAAGGGTCTTTGAAAACTGAATAAATTGTGACTAGAAGACACAAGTTAGAAATATCACATTTGGTGTTAGATTTAGCAAATATAAAGAAAAATTAGAAGTGAACTGTCTCCTATTTAGAATTTTTACCATATAACCTTCACCACAGAAGTTGTAAAATTGAGGATTAATCCCTGAATTAAACTTGGTTCTATAAAGATAGGTATCAACCATGAAAAAAATTCCATTTAAGTCATCTCATTTGTTGCCTAAAAGCAGTATATTAGTTATATACGTACATACATACATACCAACACACACACACACACACACACACACACACAATGATTTCTAGACAGTTTGCTTGCCACCATTCCTTCAATGCTAGATGGAACTTTTAATTAGACAAAGTCCCATATTTCCCTATGTGTGGATCATTCATTCATTAACCGATCTTAATGAAAGGCTTAAGATTAGATCCCCTTGGTCTTCTCAAAGGGCTAGAGTTGGTAGCTCAACTAGGACAACTAAACTTTAGGGAAGAATGTTTTGGGACCTATTTAGTAGTCCAAGATAGCTGTAAGGAACTCATTTGGATATATTTCTCTTTAAAGGCTGAGGTGGAGCCCAAGTAGAAAAATAATCTGGATTGCTTACTAACTGCCCCTGGATAATCTACAGACATTCCTAGAAGATATCTGCCAATTAAAAAAAAATTCTAACACGAGTCCTATAAGTCAATTCTACCAGAAAAGTTTATCTGTTCATAAAACTATATTGTACCAAACTTGTTTTACTATTTTTCCAAAGTCTGTAGTTTATTTGTAAAAAGTTTAGAATAAATACATCTTATTGATTCATTTAAAAAAGTATGTATTCAGCTATCAAATTACCTAGTCCACTGAGAAATACTAAATTATTTGATAGTTCTCAAATTGATAAAGTTCTGGGAATCCTCAGTGTCTATACCAACAGATGTTAATTTTACTATACCAACACATGTTAATTTTAAAAAAATATAAGAACATATACTGGCTGAGTAGTGTGTAAGAAAGAAATAAGTGCAGAATTGCATCAATACCAGTCATTAGTATAGTTTGAACAGATTCAAATACAAGATATTAGAAAAGAAAAAAAAAAGAGAGAGAAAAAACAAACAAAACCAAAAAAATCAAATATAAGATATAATAATCCAGGGTATAACCTATTTTAGTATTTTTATTCCTAGTACCTACAATTGGGCATGTCATCTAGTAGGCACTAAAAATGTTTACCAAATAAACATTTCTAAAAAAGTTGGAAAGAGAATACACTGAAATATGTGTGTGTGTCTCCATCTTTTCTATAGGTACAAATGTTGTCACAGCAGAAGACCTACACTAAAACATTAGATGCATTTAAGTGTTAAAAAGAGATTTGATCCCCCCTTCTGTGCTTGTCTGCAACTTAAAGATGATACAAAGATTGTTTAACTATTTCTGCAACAGTATGTTAGCTAATTTAGAGTTGACTACATCCACATTCATAAAAATAAACACAAGAACCTAGAATCTTTTCTTTGAAAGTACTATACCTGATTCATTCTTGGTAAATCCTTAATATTGTCTTCTTTTTTGAAAAGCTCATCTTGCCACTGACTCATGTATGCTTGAATATCAACTTTTCCTTTGCCTGAATGAGGAAAATAAAACCATTTCATAATTGCAAATTAAAACCACAATGAGGTATCACCTCACACCTGTCAGATTGGCCATCATCAATAAAAACAACAAGTGTCAGCAAGGATGTAGAGAAAAGGGAACCTTCCTGCACTGTTGGTGGGATTGCAAATTGGTGCAGCCATTATGGAAAAAGTTTGGAGGGTCCACAAAAAGTTAAAAATAGAATTACCTTATGACCTAGCAATTCCACTTCTGGGTATTTACCCCCCAAAAAACCAAAATACTAATTTGGAAAGATATATGCACCCTATGTTCACTGTAGTACTAATTATAATAGCCAAGGTATGGAAGCAACGTAAGTGCCCAACAACAAACAACTGGATAAAGAAGTGGTTCGTGTATACAATGGAATATTACTCAGCCATAAAAAAAATGAAATTGTACCATCTGCAATGACATGGATAGACCTAGAGGATATTATGCTAAGTGAAATAACTCAAACAGAGAAAAGACAAATACTATATAATTTAACTTATACCTAAGAAACAAAATAAATGAACAAACAAAATGAAAACAGACTCAGAGATACAGAGAACAAACTGGTGATTGCCAGATGGAAGGGAGATTTAGGGGGATAGGTGAAAAACGGGAAGGGATTAAGAAGTAAAAATTGGTAGTTACAAAATAGTAATGAGGATGTGAAGTTCCATAAAGGAAATATAGTCAATAATATTGTAATAATGATGCATAGTGCCAGGTAAGTACTGGACTAATCAGGAGGATCACCTAGTAAATTATATAAACGTCTAACCACTATGCTGTATACCAGAAACTAATATAATGCTGAATCTCAACTTTAATTGAAAAATAAAAATAAATTTTAAAAAACCCATTTCATAATAAACAACCCACTATATTTTCCCAAATCTCAAATGAATAGTTATGACTGAAAGGTATTTCATTGAGTTATAAGATTCTACCTTCTTTTAATCCAGGAAATTATCTGAATATACCTTTTATTTCACCTACTATCTCTCAGGATACCTCTCCATTTCCATTAAACTAAAACTTTTACTTTGGGAAGGTTGGGGACTAGGGAAGATGTGAGGAGAAGCTGAAAAGAATGCATTTTAGATTAAACAATACCCTGGCTTGATGATTTCATGTATATGTTCTCATGAGTACTGCTAAGTTTAAAATAGCTTCTATATGATGCTCTTAATATACAAATACTAAAGTAGTCTATGGTGGCTCTTTTTCAGAAGTTGAAACCCTACTTACTCATTCATTCCTTTGAATACTTTAGTCAAGAAGATATTAATGTGACATTAATAATTACTTTAAATCTCTTAGAAAATTAGGTGGGTATACTGAACAACTTAGCTAGGGAAACTGTCATAAATAAATAAATCTTCAGCAATTATTTTTTAACTGTAACTCAAAAACATAAAAAAATGATAGTCTTTTGGAGAGCAATGTGACAGCCTCTATCAAAATATTAAATGTATATATTCTTGATGATCCAGCATTCTCATACCTCTATGAATTTATCCTATCCTAAAGAAATGTGTAAAAGTATGCTAAAATGTCAGCATAAAAATGTTTGTGGCAGCATAGTTTGCAATATAAATCATTAGAAACAACCTAAATGTCCATCAGCATTAGGCTATTAAAGTAAATTATGGCACAACCAAACAATGAACTACTTTGCAACCACTAAAAATAATAAGATAGATCCAAATGTACTGATAAGAGACACCCATGACATATCACAAAATTAAAAAAAAAACAGTAGAACAGCATTTATGGACTATTTCTTTTTTTTTAAAAAAAAGAGAGATGTCTATAAATGTTTGTGTATATGTAGAAACGGGTATGAAAAGGATATAAACCAAAATGTTTTTATGTTTACTTCAGGGTGGTATTGGGTGGGTGTATGAGACTTCTGTACTGTTTAAATTTCTTTTACAAGAATTATCTATTACTTTTGTAATTAAACATACGTATCTTTAAAATAATCAAATTAAATGATTATGGGTCATTTACTACTATACTTCCTATAACTTTTGAGACTTAAGTATCAAGAGAAGAAAGAATAAATTGTTAAACTAACATAGAGGAACTGAAAAACTGTTTAGGACAAATCAATAGCCTTTAAAAAGAATCTACTTCTTTTCTTTGTGTAGTTAACCATATATACAAAAATGATAACTTAATATATTAAGTGATATTTCTAGATCATAGTACCTTTTTCAGGGCTGGATTTTACTGATCCCGCTTCCTTCTCATTTGCAGGCTTAGAAACTAGAAAGAAGATAAATGCATTTAGTAAAATATTTTTAAAATATTCAGCAAGCAAATTTTAGCTTCCTAAAATCTGACTTCCTATCATTAGAAGACCAAGTATTCAAGAACTTTTATAGTAAAAAAAACATTAGAGGAAAATCCATATGAAAAAAATCCTAGCAGGAAGTATACCAAATATTAAGTATTTATTTCTAGGCGGTGTTTTCTTCTTTGTGATTTTCCTCAAAATAAATAACATTACTTTCATTATTAGGAAAAAAATCATACTAGAATTCAGAAGACTGAGCTAATATTCCTGATTGTGGAAATAATTCATTGTGAAATCCTGCACAAGTCACTACTCAGTGCCCTTATCTAAACAAGTAAGAGACTTGACTAGATGATTTGTACAGTCTCTTCAAAATTACTGTCCAAATACTAATATTTGGTAACCATAAACATACATTAATCAGGACTTATCCCTATATAAGACATGCATGTTTATGAAAAAGAAGCAAAGGCACAAAAGTGACCTCAGAACACTTCCAAATTATGTTTTGGAGACAGACTCATCCCTGTCTCCTACACCTACAGTGGTTTATAATAAGTATTCACTGTCTGAATAGCTATGACCTTCAATTATCAAAGATTCCATTGCCTTCATTGTATTTTTAATAAGGCATGAAAATGATCTGATACATTTTAGAAATTTCTGTTAAGTAGGAACGAATGCACTTTCTTTCTAATTCTTCAGTAAATAAGAACTTCCATACATCAAAACCCAAAATGCAGTTTAGTCAATCAGTAAAATATTTATGGAGTATTTACCATACATTTAGCACTGTGTTAAGTGCTCTGGTAGCACAAAAGAAGAATAAGGTATAATTAACCCAACTTTTATCAGTGGTAGCTGGGTAAAGAATATTTAAGCCAGGAAGAACTTTATGAGTGACTGACTAATCATCAAAAGAGATACCTTTTTGAATAAATATTTACCATGGAGCTGACTGAAATAAAGTAATTCTTCCTCGGAAAGTTCATCTCCCTTTGAAGGGTCCTTGAACTTCACTTCAGTATAAGCTGAAAACAGATAACCCAAATCACATTCACTAATAATGAGAGACAGAAAATAGGTCCTTTAATAGGTCAAGTAAATCTGGTGGCAGAGGGTTAAACAATGGGTTTCTGTAAAAGACATGTGAAGAAACGTGGAAGTGGTACTACTGTATTGTATACCAAATAACAAGAAGTACTTGATCACTTTGAGTTCCATTATTTCTCCTACTTGCCTTTTAATAGTTTTCTGAGAGTCATTACAAGTTGAAATAAGAAAATCTGGCATTTAGAAATCTATGAAAATGTGACCTCAATTACTTAAGATCTTCAATGATAAGGAAAACATGAAGTCAAGTGCTCTAACAGATACGTTTTTTTTAAATTTTTAATCCTTCTACTAGAAGTATATTAATTATATGACAATATCAGACATTTTAATAGCAACTTGATGTGGCACTATATAGTCCTTCATAATTACATGATTAGGTTGTTTGTCCTTTGTTTTGCTGTGTTTGTGATCTGAGTGCGTGAAGAGTTAAAGATGGCCTTTAGATTTTTGGTCTGTTAAAGAATGGTTCCTGGCTATCCTGGGAAGACTCTAAAAGAGATGCCAGGTGCAGCTTTCGATAAAGCTGTTTTTGTGAACCACTTTACCTAAGCTAAAAGGTACTTTTTGCCATGTTCCTTTAGTTTAAAGCCTAAGACTGTTTTCTTAAAATATGGATCAGGTCTGCAAAAAGCAGTCTCTTAAGGTCTGTAGGAAACATTTATGTAAACTGGAACAGTGTGGTAACACTGAGGAGTATAGCGGGGTATAGAAAAGAAACCTGAGCTTTAGACTCAGACCTCAGTTTAAATTCCAGTTATGTAATTTATTAGCTGTGTGATCTTTGGCAAATCATTCAGTCTTTCTGACCCTTAGTTTTCTTAGTGTCAAAACTGGAAGGACAATACCACCTTTCAGGGATATTGTGAGGATTAAATATAAGAATGCATATAAAGTAAATGCCTTGACCGAGCAAGTGCTCAATAAATGGTAGCTTTAGTTTTGTTTCTTTTTCCAAATGTTCACTATCCCTGCTACCTGGTCTTATTTTTCTGAATAATTTGTAGTGTATCACACGTTTTGCAGTTTGTCTAAAGTTAAATTCTACTCTCTACTAATACAACAATAAATACCCAACATTATACCAATATTCAAATGATAGGTAGCTCTTATATACAAACTCTTTATCATTAAACTGACCACTAACAGGAAGGAAACTTGTGAATCCTTTGTCACAGACACTCTTTCATAGATTTCACTGTATCAGCAAAAGTACTAGTAGTGTGGTCTATAGGTCACAATAAAAGAATGACCTTATATCATATTGGAAATTATGTTATTTGTTAAAATACAATTATATCTGTAATTATACTTGTTAAAATAGAATCAACTCCTGCACATCATAAAGACTGTTAAACTCTTACCTGGAGGAATATGCAGCTTAAAAAGCAGCTTAAGCTTCCCAGTAAAACTTGCGTTGTACATTATATCTGTTCAATAAAATTCAATTGCAAATAGTCACATATCCAAAGAACATTCAACTGATTCCAGCAACAGATATAAACATTAGCTAAGAATAGGAATTCAGAAACCTCTGTTACTTATGCTAACAGTTAAACAACCACCCAGTTAGCCAGATTCTCTCTTCCTAGTGTGTAAACAAAATACTCGTCATCAGAGTGATAAAATGCTGCTCTCCCTTCCCCCAACTTCATATTTCTTTTTGCTTTTAAATGTGGCCTTCTGCCTCATTTGAGAGGAAAACTCCTCTTCAAGGGAGCAATCTCTGATAAGAAAACATGCTGGGTTGTCTGGAAAAAAGAAATGATAGAACTAAATGTTGGCCCATCTACAAGTACAACATGTTTGTTGGATATTTCTCTACCATTTTCCTAGGCTATGTGGTTGGATTTTCTCCGAGGGAGAAAGTCCTCCTGAAGTATCCATTTGCCTGAATGTAGAAAAATTAGGACATTCTATTCCTTCATGTTAACCATTAAAACATCCATATCTTAACAGCTTGCTTTTCTGGAAGGGTTGGGGCTAAATGAGACCAATATACTTAGATTTAGCAACACACAAAGAAAAAAGGTCCTGTAATTGCTAAAGCTGGAGACAATGTAACTCAGGCTAATAAAAATCTGACTAAATTGGTAATAATATGCAATACTAAAATATTTCTAGGGGTACCTTCATTTTTTTTGCTTTAGAAAAGAAAATTGGACATCATCCTACCAATTGCAGAAGAGAATTCTTTGAAATTTATAAGGCAGTCAGAGTTTTCATCCAACAATCTGAATGTCCATAAAGCTAGTGAGTCTCTATTTGCAGAATGAGCCCAGGGACTCAAGAAGTGATACAACACTCTGAACTGTTGGCAGTCAATCTGATACTGTTCCAAATATGGCAGACTGGGGTCATGGTGCTTCAGTACTGGATAACTCAAACACCAATAATAAGAAAAAAACAGCTCTTTCTATTAAAAACAAATAAAAAAGAACATCATTAAATCAGAAAAAGTAATTTCATAACATTTTCTTCTTTTAAACATCTACTAAGATTCTATTAAAAGAGTATTATTTTTCATTTAAAGAACAACAGTACCTTAAAGATGACATACAGTTCGTCCAATTCATGAAGGCTCAGTTTCACATCTTGTGATACAACACGCAACTTTAAAAAGATTAAAAGCAATTTAGAATTTAACAGTACAGAAAGTCTCTTTGAATCTATTTCTAAATCTCCCTGTGGCAGAATAAAATATTTTTCTTCTACTTTGAGAAGAAATAAGAAAGGTAAATGCACCTATTTTGCCCTTTAAAAAGGTTGTACATAGACTACAGTTTGAATTCTCCTCTGTTACATATACTCTGACCTTCATCTCTTCATATTCAGAAATCACTGCCAAAGAACAGCCACTAACGTCTAAAAATATAAGCAACAGTATTCTAAGTCTTAGTCCATATATTCCTCACTTTCCACATAAGCAATTTGTCAGTTCATCATGTGGGGTTGTCATTAAACACTTTAAAGGCATTAGGAGATATGCATCCCCTTTCTGCACCAAAAAACATAATCCAAAAAGTAGTAAGCTTAGAAAATATGTAATGTTATCCTATTCCATGAAGTATAAGCACTAATGGCACAATGGTTTGGTATTTAATAAATTTAAAAGCAAGGGTAAAGATAAAGGCTAAAATTAATGAAGTGGGAAATATAAAAACCAGTAGATTCACTAAATAATACAAAGAGTTGGTTAGCTGAAAAAATAAGTACAAAAGAGAAATATCTTACAAGTGGGATAAAAGAAAATTACAAATAAACATCTTTAAGAAGGAAAAGGATAACAGAAACATAGTTATAGAGATCATTAAAAGTATCCAGCACATAGAAGGTGGTATTAAATATCTGTTGAACGAATTCCATATGCTTTATGTCAATATATATGAAAGTCTAGATGAAATAAATAATTCTATAGGAAAATATAAATGACCAAAATTAATTCAGGAAAAAGAAGTTCTAAATAGAACTAAAAAGGTAATCAAAGATCTGCCTCCTATCAAATGGCAGCAGATCTAGATGGTTTTAAAGGCTCATTTCCTCAAAATTTCAAGTAACGATAATTTCTGTGTGATCTGCACTATTAAAGAACATAAAAAATGTGACTTATTCCAAAATTCATTCTATGATGTAAGCAGAACTGTAATATGAAAACTAAATTTAGCACACACACACAAAAAAGTAAGAAAACTATAAGGCAATGTCACTTTCACAAAAATGTACGGAACCTAGCTAAACTAATTGGCAAAATTATCAACAACATGACAAAAAAGGATTCATTCAAGAATCCAACAGAATTCCAATATTAAGAAGTTCTTTAATATAATTTACTACATTAATAAAATAGACAGATATATAATCTCAAGATATGGCAAAGTCATTTTATCAAAGTTAAGTCAATATTGATTTTTTTAACCTAGAAACTGAATGAAACTCCTTAATTTAATAAAGGACACCCTTTGGAAATCAACAACCAACATCATACTTAACAATAAAATACTAAAGGTATTCCTATTAAATTCAGGTATAAGACAAGGAAGTCTGTCTCTACTGCTATTATTCAATACTTCTCCGAAGATGTTTCCCAATACAACACACACATATCTAAAAGAGTTATAAATATTAGGAAGTGTCAAAACTCGAAGACTAGAAATGATATGCTTGTCTATTCATAAAATTTGACAAATTCAATGAAAAAATATTAGAACTAATGTCAGTAACATGGCCACTTAATAAAGCAACATATAGAAACCCATAGTTTTTATATACATTGCAATAAACAAATTAGAAAATGTCAGAGGGGAAAAAATGGCATAGGTGACAGAGGCTCTGTTCATCCCTCTGATGACCAAATCAAAGTTATGACGGAAACAAGAAACAGCAGCAAGAAAAAATCACCTGGAAACTAGATGAACAAGCCGTACAAGTAGGAAGAAATCCAAGAAATCACCCTGCAACGGCAGAAGGTAGGACGGGGCGAGGACCTGGGGCTGCCTGGTCTCTAGTGGCTGAGTGAGATGGAGGCTGTGGCAGAGGCAGAAGCCTCTTAAGTGGGCCCAGTCCAAGACTGGATTTTTACTGTGACAGATCTGCTCACTCTCAGAACCAGTGCCAATTGGGCTGTGTGCAGGGGGCACTAGGGACTTACAGGGAGACACTGTCAGAGTGAGGGCCGAGGCGAGACACACTCCATACAAAAGTGCTGGTGATATCCATTGTCTCCTGTTGAGCCCTTCCCACTACCAGTGCATGGACACAGCACCGACATTGCCGTGAGGTCATCAGACTGGGTAACAGAGGTCACTCAGCACAGAGAATTCCCCGTAACCCCGCCTCCCCAAATTCGTGGCCCCACGCAAGCCACATCCAGGTGTGTCCTCAGCAAGTCAGGTGCTCCTTGCTGAGACTCACATGGAGGCAGCCTCGGTTTCTGGTGTGGCCTTTTTTTTTTTTTTTGGTGTAGCCTTTTGAGGTAACTATAAGCACAACATCTGTGGATTGCTTGCTGAATCTTAACAGGTGGTCCCAGAGAGGCAGAGGCTTGGGTTAAACTTGGCCTGCAGCTAAACGCCTCCCAGGACTGTGCCATTGGACACCTACTTCACAAATCCACACTAATAAGACCAGGAGACTTAGAAACTTTATTTCATCCATAGAAATAGGCATGGAAAGGCAACCAAAATGGGAAGACAATGAAGCAAAAACCATATGAGAGAAGAGAATGGAGATCTAGATATAATGGAGTCAAGAAATCTAACAGATGCAGAGTTCAAAACACTGGTTATAAAGATGCTCAATGAACTTTTGGAAAGTATAGAGAACTTCAACAAAGAGATAAAAAACATAAAAATGGATATGGAAATTATAAAAAGAAACCAATGTGAAATGAAGAACACATTATCTGAGATGAGAAGTATATTAAATGGAATAAACAAAGGAATAAACAAAGTGAATAACAAAAAGGATCGAATGTCCTATCTAGAGGATGGGAAAGCCAAGGACACTCAATCAGAATGGCAAGAGATAAGATGTCAAGACTATAAAAATAATTTAAGGAGCACATGGGACACTATTAAGGGTCAAAATATTCATCTGATCAGCGTACCTAAAGAAAATCAAGATGCTGAACAGTTGTTTGAAGAAATAATAATGGAAAGCTTCTCTAACTTGTTGAAGGAAATGGACATAAAACTCCAGGAAGCTCAGAGAATACCTCAAAAACAGGGATCCAAAGAAGCCCACACCAAGACACATCATAATTAAAAGTGCCAAAGGTTAAATACAAAGAATATTAAAAAGCTGCAAGAGAAAAGCAGAGTTACCTATAAGAGAACACCCATAAGAATGGCAGCTGATTTCTCATAAGAAACTATGCAGGACAGAAGTGCTTGACACAAAATATTCAATGTGATGAAGACCCAGTATCTACAACCAAGGATACTTTATCCAGAAAAGCTATCATTTAGAATTGAAAAAAAGATAAAGAGCTTCACATACAAAAATAAGCTAAAGGAATTTATCATCACCAAGCCAGTGTTACAGGAAATGTTGGAGGGACTCCTTTAAGAAGAAAAAATATGTATCGAAAACAGGAGAAATGGTAACAACTACATTCCTATCAATAAGTACCTCAAATGGAAAAGAATTAAGTGCTCCAACTAAAAGATATAGTGGACAAATGGAAAGGAAAACAAGACCCCTACGTGTTGCCTATAAGAGACTCACTTCAGATTAAAAGATACACACAGACTAAAAGGAAGGGGATGGAAAAAGATATTACATTGATAGACCTAGAAGGTATTTAAGTCAGACAGAGAAAGAAACACTATATGATTTCTCTTATAGGTAGAATCTGAGGAATAAAAAGAACAAACTAATCAAAAACAGACTCACAATTATAGTGGACAATTTGGTGATGGAAATAGGAGGGGGAACTTGGGGGATGGGAGAATGAGGTGAAGGGTTAAAGATGTACAAATTAGTAGCTGATGGATGGTCATGGGGATAGAGAGCACAGCCTAGGGAATGCAGTTAGCATTAATATGTTGGCTAGGTGGAGGGTCAGGGGAGGGAGGGAGTAATTGGGAATATTGTTTTATGAAATATATATTCTAACCAATGTACTGTATACTTGAAACTAAAATTTTTTTTAAATTAGAAAATGTAAAGAGAAAAAAAAGATTTGATTCATATTAACAATAAAATCATCAAATGCATAGGAGTAGATAAACCCAGCAAGAAATGTATAAGATCCATATGATGAAAACTATAAATGCTTACTAAAGGATACTTAAAAATACATCATTAAAATGGATATTAGTAACTTTTCAAAAGCCTTACCAGATTTCAAAATGGACGATAAAGCCACAGTAGTAAAAACAGTATGGTGGTGCTGCTGAAAAAAGAGACTCCAGAAATAAACCCATGTATGTATATAAGTATTTAGCATATTAAAAAGGCAGAGTACAGTAAGGATGGACTATTTAATTAATGGTATTCAAACAATGGGCTGTTTCAGTTGAAAAAAATACCATTAGAGTCCTATTCTCACACTGTAAATGAAATATATACTTTAGGTGTATTTAAAATGTAAATATTCATGCTAAGTGAAATAAGCCAGACAGAAAAAATTAAAAATCACACATGGTATCACTTATATGTGGAATATAAACCTAAAAGCAACGAATGAACAGGACAAACAGACAGAGACTCATGGTCATGGATAATAAACTAGTGATTACCTGAGGGGAGCGAGGAGGGGTGGGGAGAACAGGTAGATAGGGTAAAGGGGGTCAAATATGTGATGACAGAAAAAAATCTAACTATGAGAGGTGAACACACAGTATAAATATATATATATATATATCTTACTGTTAAAGTGTACAGCTGAAACTCGTTGGATTTCGTTAACCAATGTCATCATAAAAAATAATAATAAATAAATGCATATGATTTTGAAAAAAATGAAACATATTCTGAATACACTCTAAAGAAAATTGGAAAATGATGAAAGGGAAATATCAGCCACAAATATGACCGATAAAGAATTAATATCACTTATATAAAGCTCCTACAAATCAATAAAAGACAAACAACCTCACCAAAAAAATGAGCAAAGGCTACAAACAGGCAATTAAGAAATGAAAAGGGCTAATAAACATGGTCAGTGAAATAAAAAGTATAATTTGATTTTTTATCTATCAAATGGGTACAAGTTAAAGATTTTAAATATCTAACGCTAGTGGAAGTGTAGGGAAAAGGGATTTTTTATACACTGTGGGATTATAATTTGGTATGAATCTTTTAGAAGATAATTTGACAGGACCTGCCATTTTTTTTAATTTAAAAAAATTATTTTTTAAGCATTTTAAAAATATTTAAATTTCTTTTCAGTTATAATTGGCATATATTAGTTTCAAATGTACAACATAGTGATCAGTCATCTATATAGCTCACAAAGTGATCATCCGATATATTTAGTGCCCCTCTCACACCGTACATAGTTATTACAATATTATTAGCTATATTCTTTAACCTATACTTTCTATCTCCATGACTATTTTTTAACTACCAATTTTTACTTCTTAATCCTGTCCTCCTTTTTCACTGGTCCTCCAAGCCCCCTCCCACCTGATAACCCTTAAAATGTTCTCTGTATCTATGCATTTGTTTTTTGTTTTGTTCTTTAGATTCCACATATACATGCAATCATATGGCACTTGTCTTCCTCTATCTGACTTACTCCACTCAGCACACTACCCTCTAGGTCCATCATGAAATATCTTTTTCCATCCCTTTACTTTCAGTCTGTGTGTCTTTCGACCTAAAGTGAATTTTTTGTAGGCAGCATTTGGAAGAGTCTTGTTTTCTTTTCCACTCAGTCACCCATCTTTTGATTGGAGCACTTCATTCTTTTTCAATTGAAGTACTTGTTGATGGATATGTAGTTACTGCCATTCTTTACTTAGACTTTTGATATATATTTTTTCTTTTTTTTTTTTTAAGAAGCTCCTCCAACATTTCTTGTAATACTGGCTTGGTGGTGATGAACTTCCTTAGTTTTCTTGTCTGAGAAGCTCTTTATCTGTCCTTCAATTCTAAATGATAGCTTTACTGGGCAATCTTGGTTGTAGGTCCTAGGTTTTCATCACTTTGAATATCTTGTGTCAAGCCTATGGGCACTCTCTTCTATGTAACTAATTGCTTTTCTCTTGCTGCTTTTAAGATTCTGTCTTTAACCTTTAGCATTTTCATGATGATGTATCTTGATGTGGGCCTCTTTGGGTTCATCGTGTTTGGGACTCTGTGCTTCCTGGAGTTGTAGGTCTATTTACTTCACCAGGTTAGGGAAGCTTTCTGTCATTTCTTCAAACAGGTTTTCAATTCCTTGCTTTATCTCTTCTCCTTCTGGTACCCCTATGATGTAAATGTTGTTATACCTTAAGTTGTCCTAGAGTCTTCTTAAACTCTCTTCATTTTTTTGGCTTCTTTTTTCTTGTTGCTTTTCTGATTGGGTGTCTGCTACCCCATTCTGTATGTCACTGATTTGATTATTCATTTCATCCATTCTGTTTATTCTCTCTAATATAATCTTCATCTCAGATTTGTATTCTTCATTTCTAACTGGCTCCTTATTATGTTTTCCATCTCCATTTTTTTATCTCTTTGTTAAAGTCCTCACTGACTTCATCTACCCTTCCCCTAAATTCCTTGATCATTTTTATAACCAGTGTTTTGAACTCTGCATCTGGTATATTCCTCGTCTCCATTTTGGTGAATTCTTTTTCTGGAGCTTTGTTCTTTCATGTGAGACATACTTCTTCCCATTTGTCTCCCCATTTTGGCTGCCTTCCTATGCCTGTTTCTATGTATTAGGTAGAGCTCCTAAGTCTTCTGGTCTCAGTAGAGTGACGTTATGTAGTAGGGTGCTGTTGGGCTCGGTGGCAAAACCCTGGGAGAGGTCCAGATGCAGGCCAAGTTCAGCCACAGCCTGTGCATCCCCAAGGCCACCAGGGAAGAGTCACCAAGCAATCCACAGATGGCTGCCACCCATGCTAGGCTTGCTTATAGGTACCTCGGTGCCAAGTCAGAAATCAAGGCTGGCTGTCACTAGTGAAGGGCTTGAGGCTGCTCAATAAGAGGTGCAGGGCACACCGAGGTCAGATATTGCTGCTTTGGGTTTTGTGAGCCTTTGAGAGAGTTTATGAAAATTCATAGCAGGAGCCAAGACAGCTCGTTTGTATGGAATAAATTACTGGAAGTGGCTTGGGTGGGCAAATAAGTTGGGAGAGGCTGAGTCTCAGGGAATCCCCTGGGCGGAGCGACCTGTGTTATCCAGGTTAATGGCACCTATGTCTACAGGCTGGGAGAGAGGATGGCTCAACAAAGAAACAAATGCTTGGCCAGAACTTCTGTCCTGGAGAAAGCTACCCTTCCATCCCTTGCCCTGAAGCCCAACAACTCAGTTCTTCCATGTGAGTCCCTGGTATCTCTCAGACAGCTACCCCAGCACTGGAGCTCAGAGTGAAATGAGTCCATCAGTGAGTAAGGCTGGGCATGGGCCCTTTAAGAGAAATGTCTTTGATTCCTACAGCCTTCTGATTCCCTCAGATGCAACCTCCATTAGTCTTCACAGCTAGAGGTTGTGGGGAATTCTCTTCCTGGCATGGAACCCTCAGCCAGGGAATCCAGTGTGCAGCTGGGACCCCTCACTCCTCAGTTGGGGGAAGGGGCTCTGCAGCCAAGATAGCCCTCCTGATTCTAGATCGCCACACGCAGTTGTGGAACTGGGCCATTTTGCCTTTCTGCCCTTCCTACCATTTTGAGTTAACCTGTTATTTGAGGTGACCTAGGTGTGGGGCTTCTGTTCATGCAGAACTCAGGAGATTTTGTGTACTGGTTGCTCTATAGTTTCATTGAAATTTTGGTGTGGTCACTAGAGGAGGTGTGCACAGCATCTACTTTCTACACCATCTTGTAAGGAGTACCAGGACCTATCATTTTTAAATGGGCAAAACCCTTTGACCCAGCTTGCACTTCCAGGAATCCACCTTACAAAAGTACTCTTACAAATGTGCACAAATAAATAGGGAAGGATGCTTGGATAAGGTATTACTTATAAGAGCCAAAAAAAATAATACTAAATGTATATCTACAAGGAATAGTTAAATAAAGCATAGCATATCTATAGTATGGTATACTCTTCAGTACAGTAAGGAAACTGAGGTAGATCTATATGTACTGATATGTAATGACCATGATATATTTTTGAGTGAAAATAGTAAATTGCAGAACAAGGTGACTGGTATGATCTGATTAAAAAAAAACTATATTACCCCCCTATAAACATTTATGTCTATAGATACTCAGAAAAAAGATCTATAAGTATATATGCCAAGTCATTTTAATGCTGGTTCTGGGGTAGGGAACCTTTACTTTTTAACATTTCTGGAATGTTTGAATAATTTATAATGAGCATGTATTACTTCAGTATTATTTTAAAAGTTTATAAAAATTAAAACAAGAGGGGCTCTATGCTAATTATGTCATAGTAACTTCACTGATCTAATTGAAATCTAAACATGAAATCTACAGAAATGTTCATCTTCTCAGAGATGTACCTCCAAAGACTTGGCCTTTAAAAAGTAGATTTACAGAAAAACTACATGCAAATGATGAACACTCAAACAGCACAGAAGGACAAATACAGCAAAGTAAAACTCTCCTTCTTCTGATTAGCAATCTATTAATCCCATTCACCAGAGGAAACCAATATTAACAGCTTCTTACGTAGTCATCCAAATATTAAAAAGGAGACACTACCCTGAACAAGCCCAATCCCATCTGATCTTGGAAGCTAAGCAAGGTCAGGCCTTGTTAGTACTTGGATAGGAGACCACCTGGATAGGAAGATCAGGTGCTATAGGTGTAAAAAATAAAAATTAAAAATTAAAATAAATAAATAAATAAATAAAAAGGAGATACTAAAAACCCATTGTTTTATAGCTTTTTCACTTTAGCTTAGGTACCCCAGGATAATAATATGTATTAGCAGCTTTGACTATTATGTAGGTCAGCTGTTCTTAATGATAAATCACATCATATATATGTCATACTTAAATGTCTACATCATAGCAGTCACTATTGAAGGTCAAATAACACAAAACATGTTGGAGAAACCAGCATAAATTAATTAGAATAAAATAACTTATTTCCTCTCAAAAATTTATAGTAAGCTAAGCTGTGACAAAAATCTAGCTCAAAAATTTAGTTATTTTTATTTCCTTTACATAGAATAATTTTTTAAGGGAAGCTGAAAAATATTATACTAATTAGTTTTTCTCCTTTGGGTGGATACTCACCACATTCTGCTTTGTTGTTTCCTCTGAGGTCTGTATCACATACAATCTACTTCGACAGTGCATGCTGTGTATATCTTCACAATGAATACTACCATATTTCTGAAAGAAATATGATTTCAGTAGATACTCATTCATAATAAATATTTACTGCTCTTACAAGTGAATTTCATGAGACTCAATTCCCAGAGGCCTTGGTTCTACTCCTAGCTATTTTCTTAACTTGTTCAGTGATTCTGCAAAACTTTACCTTCCACATTTTAGTTTTCCTATATATTCACTGAAGAGAATGCCATCTACTATGTGTCTAGACTAAGTACAAAAACATTGGTAAAATTCTTAGACTCCAAGAAAAAAATAATTTCACTTTTATTATACAGTGATATTTAAATGTCATTATTTGTGAAAATAAGTGAATATAGTTTTATTTAATGGATGCAGAGGAGGCTATATAACTTAAGGATAGTTCACAACACTCGTTTTTAAAGTGAAGTCATATTTTAAATTACATCTTTACTTGTATTATTATCTTACTCTTCATATACTACTAAAGATATAACTATAGCAAAATGATCATTTTAAATGCTATGTAATTATAGTCTATGGTATTAAAAAAACTTACCTCATTTGACTCTCTAATTAAATCTGTAATATCCACTTTAATATGACTGCTTTTTTCATCAGTCACATTTGAGCTCTGCTGAAGAGATGAAGGCAATGGGCTATCCTTATTAGTGACACTGTCAAAGAACCTGCCCAAAAGTGATAGAAATACAAGAATTAGTGGAAGTAAAATATGAGAAAATGACAGCTAATTTCTCCCTAGTTAGAGGTTAATTTCAACTAAGAGGACAAGGGATAATATTACAAAGAAGTAGAATTTGAAGATGGTATAGAATTAGAAAAATACATAAGTGGGGAATGAGATGGTGAAGAAATTATTTGAGGCAGAGAGGAGAGTGTGATAGAAGCAAACACACTCAGAGAGTACTCAGCAAATACCAGATAGCCCAGTCAGGATGGAATTCAGGATATGTTAGAGACATGTAAGGAGAAATAAGTTAAAAATAGGGTACACTGAGGCCTTCACACAGTGAATCCTAAATACTAAAGTGAGGTATTCATATTTTACTCTGTACATAATGGAATTTGATGCACCATTTACAACACTCATTCATTTAATATATACATACGTAGTGTGTATACACACAGATACACCACATGTGCTTCAATACAAAGCAGCATTCAAGGAAAATAAAGCTTAGCCTACCTGATTGAAAATGCTTGGCAACCAGAACAATTTTCCCCACTGGATATTTAACATTATCCATTACGTTTACCCCTTCAAATTACTTTTATACAGCAACACTTTATAGTTCAAACTGGGACTATGAAAGTTCCAGTATAATGAATCAACAATGTCAGTGGCTTACTTCAAAGTGATTTACTTTGTTATATTCTATTTGAAAACAGAGAAGCAGACTTTAGACCTACTTTTTCATTCAACTAGTTTTGTGAACTTAAGCCAATTGTTTCCAGTTTCTAGGGCTTTGTTCCCTCATCTGGAAAATAAGGGAACTGAACAACATAACTCCAAGGATTTAAATATTGTGGTTCTTATAGTACCTGTTTAAAGCTGTTACAGCTTCAGCATCATCTTTACATGCCAGCAGTTTGTCTAAATTATAGTCAAGTATTGCCAATCCCAGTTGTAAAATGGCCTTTATTCCATCATAGAAGAAACAATCTACCACATTCACGGCACTTTCAATAGGTAGCACACTAATAAAAAGTGTGAGGAACCAGGAAAGAGAAACTGAGGAAAAGAATGTCATATTGGTCATGTGTTCTGTCAGCTGGGGAAGGTGATCCCTTATAAGTTCTTCAAAGACAGCCTGATCTACCAAAGCACCTGGAGAACATAAAAAGAAGGTTAAAAATGGACACCTTTCAAAAGGACTTGTTTCTGATATGTCCCACTTCTATTAGTATACTGATATATCTAATTTCTCTTCCTTAAATTATGAACTTCTTTGGTGCCTTTTCTATATTTCACATATCTCCTTATCTGTTAGCAGTGTCTTGCATGAAGAAGCACTTGAGAAACTCAATTCAAAATCGTTTGAACAATTATTTATTGAATTTTTATATGTAGAAATCTGTAATAGGTGATATAAGAGATATACCAATTAATGAAATGGTCTCATCTTCAAAAAACATAATTATCTAGTAGAACTTAAAATAAATACACAGATAACTATAATGAAAGATAACAGAATCAATGACCTAACCATGACACTGAAGGCTTCTGGGGGTACAAAGAGACTACCTATGGTTTTAAGGTAGGGGGCTATAGTGTAAACATTTGATGACTGAAGAAAATATTACACAATTAAGAAACCAAGAACTTGATCCTCCTTTCAAACCTTACAAATATCTATATAATTCATAGAAATGTGAATTCATATAATCATTTAAGCTGATTAAAATAACTCACTCCTCAAGAAATTATTAAAAATTTTCTGACAGTTCACAATGCTTCAGATTACCATTTTTTTAGCAATATGAAGATAGTAAACTTCTATTTTATTAAGAGACAGACCAGGTACTTTATTTTCCTTAAAAAAGCAACATATTAAATAATCTCCCCAATCATTGCCCCGTACAAAAGCTCTCCTTTGAATATGTCAGTGAATGTGACATTTTGATATTGCTTGCATTTTGCATATTTAAAAACCTAACTGTTAAATTTTTCCACGTAATAGGTATATCAACAGGCATACACATTATTTGGAAAAGAAATGTGTTTGTATATGTTTATGTATTGTATTGTTTTTTTACCAATAATTCGATGATTAAAATAATCAGGCAACATTCGTTCACACACAGCAACCAGAAGCCAAAAAGCTTCTTCCTCTTTTGCATACAGAAGCAACACTGAAGTCAAAATGTTCATTGCCTAAAATTCACAGAAAAATACAAAAATAAATATTATAATTTATTTTTCTATTCACTTAAACTGCTTTTCAAAAAAAGTTCCACATTGATAAGTTTCAATGGATAAATAGGATTGATATATAATCCTTATGGGGCTCCACCCATTATAAATTAATCTGTGGCAGAAAAGTGCTAGCTAGTCATCATAATTCATCTCTCCTTCTTCCATAATATCTGGACATATGTGTGCTCAGCCACACATTTTGCAGACTTCTGTGTGAATAAATATCCATGAGACAAAGGTCCTCCAATAGCATGCAGGTGAAATGATGTGTGCACTTTCTAGGCCTAGCTGATAAAATCTCCCACAACTGTTTCTCCATGCTCCCTCTTCCTTCCTCAGTAATGGCAATGAAAGAGCACCTGTTTTAAAGCCATTATTTGAAGATGACAGAGCCTGCTGTCAGCCTAAGTCTCTGAACAAACTCATGAAGGACAGCTGCCTACTGACTTACTCACTCTCCTGTTTATTCCTTAAACTTTTATGTTTTGAGCTACTACTTCTCTGAGATTATTAGTGTTAGCAGTCTAGCATACCTAATATAGCATGTTCCTAAAGGATTTTTTCAATGATTCACTACTGCCTACAAAATAAAATTCAAACTCTTGACCTATCCCTGTCTACTTTATTGATTTCTTTTCTCCAACTACTTCACTTCATTCACTATACACTTCTACTTAACAGAATATGGTCCTCTATACATTCTACATTTACCTCTATCTGTGTTTGGTTACATTGATCCCTTTGCCTGGAATGTTCGTTCATTCCATCTCCATACACAAAATTCACCAATTTCCAAGACCTACAAATGCTACCTCTTCCATGAAGCCTTCCCTGATTCCTCTAGATGAAAATAATTTATCCCTATTAAAAATCCTGATGGGAATTTATAACTCTCTAATAACCTGTCTCATGTGCCAATGAATATGTTTTAATACCTATTAGTCTATATACTTTTATAGGAAAGATCCTTATCTGATTCATCTTTATAGTCTTCAGCAATTAGCACAATATCTTTTACAGAGCAGGAATGCAATAAACATTTGTTTGATATAAAAAAAGAATTAATGAAATATCAGTTCTAAGTATTTCCACCACTATTCTACTTAAATTAATATCTACTATCAATCGCCACCCAATCTCTGTCCTTATTATTACAATTTTCAAATAAGTAGAGGTGGATTTGATAGGATTTTATCACTTGGAACATGTATACAGTTTGGCTCATAATGAAGTCATACCTGGCAGTATCCAATTTTGGGATTCCTGTATGCATAAGCAGTGAGTACCCGCCTCAGAGCAGATATGCCAGTGTCACTCTGAAAGGCTGGATGCTCAGGCAGGGAGCGACGCAAATCATGTTCAATTTCTTCAGTAGCCAAGTTGCAGGTCCCTATGGATTGTTCAACCACTTCAGCATAATAGCCAGGATTAACAGCCATGTCATTAACAGCACCTGTAAAGATGATTGCGTTAACATACAAAAGAAATATAATAAGGATACTATTTGCGTATATACATGAACTGTAATATCTTTAAATTTAGCTTTATGCTCAAGTGATATCTGAGAATAAACAAAATAAAAAGCCAACAGAGTTAACATTTTCATGAACTGTTTTTTTTTTCTCCTTAACTTTCTTTTGACACTAGGGATAGAGACCCCACCTCATCCCAAGTTAGCTATATCTTGTCTAACTGCTAATCTGCCCGGACAGATGTGTGAATATATAGTAAGTACAAATAACCAGTATACCTCTTTGATTAGTCTGGACTCATGATGAATAAGACTTTGTCTAGTCACCTTTGTAATTATTTTTATTTAGTTTGGTACATAATGCCTATAAGGGGCATAATTAATGTCTGTTAAACAAAAAGAATAAATATAATACCTGAAAAAAGTATCCAGAGCTCTCCTCTTAAAGTCTCTGGAATACCTCTTATAACCAGATCTCGAGACCTTTTGGTCCGAAACATGCTAACACCACGCCCACATTCTGCAAATAGGATATTCCATGACTGTTCCTTCATCTTTTCTTTCAACTATAATGACAAAACAAAAATCAAAGCAACTAAACATAATAAGAAATTAATTTCTTTCAAATAACTAATAACTCTCTTTACCATGAACCAATACAAAGGAAAATCAAGAACATAGAAACTCAAAATCAGTATTCACAGAGGGGCCAAACACTGGACTACTGTCATCACAAAAAGCTTTTAAATCCATGTGAATAGTTTTAATTTACTATCTTAATTCTTAGCTAAACTCATATATATATATATATATATATATATATATATATATATATATATATATATAAAAACATTACATTTTGGAGGTAAAGCTTTGAACCAACGTTCTCCCCTAAATCACCTTAAGATTAGAAAGTTATGCAAATAAAACCTAATGTTTAACTTTCCTCTTTTATCTTAAATCATGATAATGTTCCTTTTGTATAATGGAACCAAACAAGTCATACAGTAGTACCTGGTGGAAAACCTTTTCAGGTCTCAAAAGAAGAGTGTTCAGATGTGGTACCTTCTAGTCTGCTCTAAGATTTTATTTTTGATCAGTTGTTTTAGTCCATAGATTTAAATATTTTGTTTCCCTACCATTTTAGAATTAAGAGTCTCCAAATTCTGAGGGTGAAATACTGTCATTAAGGCTTCAGTGTTCAGAGTTTTACTGCATTCTCTCTGACATGTCAAATATCGTTCCTCAATATTATCAGATGGGTCTGAGGAATCAGAACTAATAGGAACCTGAAAAAGAAAGTATATAATTGTCTCAAATTAATGCTTAAAAGTTTCTGCAAGAAGAGACAAAAGTGCTAATTTTTTTTTCTATCATTTATGAACCATAGTCTATATGCACAGTAAATATTAAATCAATGTCTCAGGGAGACATTGTTTTTCTATCAAAATTAGAGATGTCAACACCAAATGTCTACAACAGGAAACTCAGGACCTCAGTGAACCCACTTTGCTACAAAAGCAACAAAATACTGGAAAAAAATATTTAAAATAGAAAAACAGTTCAAAACATGGGAAATTAACCAAAGGCACAGAACTGAAAATCATCAATTCAAGCAAAACTAATGAACCTCAATAAGAACACTAATGTCTGTGAAGTTTTACTTTGAGGCTTTTCCCATCTGCTGCTGTCCCAAGGCAGCATTATCACAACCAAGAAACCTATGGAGCTTCATTAAAAGCCCCATTCCCAGGACACAGTCAATATTTTGACCAAACAGCATTCTCATTCTCCATTCCCAGGATGTTGTTATCGTTTTATTGGATTCAGAGCTCAGCTCTGTGGAAAAAATGCCCCTTCCTCATGGCATTCGAGAAAATGGTAACAATCTGCTGTTAACATCACAGCTGTCTAAGACTATTTCAGTATGGGGTACACTAGAGCCTGGCTAAAAATGTAAAAGAAAGACCTGGATAACCAGATGACCATAAGAAACTTTGAAGGTTCCAACATATCTTTGGGGATCTAAATATATGCATGGATATGCAGAGCTATGAACCTACTCAGGAAAGAAATGGGAGAGGAGAAAGCCCCAGTCACTCAGCTCTGGCTGACTTGGAAAGTAAAGTAAAAAATAAAAACTAAGGCTGATTTATAAACTGCCAGAAGTTTGGGGTATATCTTCACACAAAGATCCTCTTGGCAAGGTGAAAACTTAATGGTTCAAAGCATTTAAGAAAATTTGACCCATAAATGGCTGACCACTAATTTCTACTGACTCAGTGGGTAATCCAAGGAAGCCAGGCTTAAAAATAAAAACAAGAAGTATAAACAAAAAAGCAACCAACAAAAAATGTCCTTGAGGAGTTGCAGTTCTTTGACTTTATAAACTAAAAATGTAAAGCAGCTATTATATATTCCAAGAATTAAATAAACTACACTTAAAGAAATAAAAGACCCAGTTAAAAAGTAGGAGAAGATCTACTTAGAGATCTCATTAAGATATAAAATGACAATAATATGAAAAGATGCTCAACATGATATATCCTTAGGGGATTGCAAATTAAAATGAGATACCATTGCACATCAATTAAAATGGCTAAAATCCAAAACAATGAAAACAGCAAGTGCTAGTGATGATGTGGAACAACAAGAACTCTCATTCATTGCTAGTGGGAACACAAAAACGGTATAGCCACTTTGGAAGATGGTTCAGCAGTTTCTCACAAAGCTAAATATAGTCTTACCACATGATTCAGTGATTGCACTCCCAGGTATGTTACCAAATGAGTTAAAAAGTTATGTCCACATAAAAACATGCACACAAATGTTTATAGCAGCTTTATTCATAATTGCCCCAAAGTGGAAGCAATCAAGGCATCCTTCAACGGGTAAATGAATAAACAATGAGGTATATTCAGAACATGGAATACTTTTCACGAATAAAAAGAAATGAGCAATCAATAAAACTAAGAGTTTTTTTTTAATTGACGAACATTTAGCTAGATTTACCAAGAAAAAAATGAGATAGTATTCAAATAAATAAGAAATGAAAGAGGAGACCCTCAAACTGACAACAGAGAAATACAAAGATCCTAAATAGGCTACTATATTCTCATTTGTACTAAAAAAGTGTTTAATTTTGATGTAGTCTAATTTGTCTATTTTTTTTCTTTTGTCATGTGTTTTTGGTGTCACAGCTAAGAAAAAGTCGCCTAATTCAAGGTCATGAGGATTTTCTCCTATGTTTTCTCTAAGAGTTTTATAATTTCCCCTCTTGTTTATGTCTTTAATCTATTCTGGGTTAATTTTTTTGTATGGTCCAACTTCTAGAGAAATTAGCAAGACTGATCAGATTTTACTCCTGTCCTCACATCTAAGGAATAGCCAGGGTATATATGTGAAGAGAATGAAAGATTATAAAGTTGAGGCAATAAAATTCTTGATGGCCAAAATGAAAGGTCTGTGTCTGCAACTGAGATATACATATATTTTTAAAGTACATGTTTTCATTGTGCTTTTCTAATATCAAAAGAAAAGTTAGTCTTATCAATATTGCATTATAAGGATCTTTGGAAACATGGCAGAGTGAGAGATGTCCCCAGATCTCTCCCTTTGAAACAACAATAAGCTGAACATCTAAAATTCAACAACAACAAAAAACACCCAAACTACACACTGGCACATCTGTGCGTGGGATCTGCGCATAAGAGCTACCACAGTCAGAAAACCTGTGTGCTGGGTGGTGGACCAGAAGAAATAAAGAGGCTACTTCTCGCAGCCTCCAGAGCTTCTTATAGAAGGCGGAGGGGAGAAGGTGCAGTGATTTCCCTAAACAGCCCTTCTTGGGAGAGCTGTCATCTCCATGTGGCTGGCTGGCTGCAGGGCCCAGTCATCAGGGCAGAAAGCAGAGAAGCAGGATGGGACCAGAAAGGAACAACAGCGGATTTTTGCTGGCTGTGCTACCGAGGCTGAGCCACATCCCGAAACCCCCAACCTAGAGGGCCCCTCCCCCCACACCCTCCAAGACCAAACACCTCGGAGCTCCAGGGGAATGTGAACAAATGCAACTGAAACTGTTGCTAACAAGAACAGAGACTCAAACTGAGGATAGTGACCTTAATTAAATATCCACAAGAAAATTTAAAAAGCGTTATTAAGACTTTATATAATGCAGGGATACAAAAGGCTTAGACACCACCTACTGGAAACCAAAAGAAAAGTGCCTTCTTTGCAACAGGCTAAAGGCAGACCTGTACATAAAAAATCTTTCTGGAAAAGCAGCAGAATACAATTGCATTAATGCCTACCCAGGCGGAGCAATAGTCCATTAAACACCATGAACAAGCAAGGTGACAAGGCATCTCAAAAAGAAAGAGAAAAATCTCCAGAAAATAAGCTTACAGACATAGAAATATGTAACTTAAATGACAGAAAATTCACGATGGTACTTCTGAAAAAACTCAGTGAGATCCGGAGTGAGTCATAGCAACAATTTCAGAAACTGGGAAAAAAAATTAGATAAGCAGAGCAAGGAGATTGAAACCCCCAAACAGAATCAAATGGAACTTCTTAAGATGAAGAACATACGGCAAGAGTTGAAAAATGAAATAGCAAGCTTGGGAAATAGAATCGACCAAATGGGAGAAAGGATCAGTGATATCGAAGACAAAAATCTAGAAATGAATCAGAAGAAATAGAGGAACCAAAGAATGAAACATAATGAAAAAGAAATTCAAGAACTTAGGTGACACCATAGGAGAGGAATGTAAGATAATGGGCATTATTGAAAGTCTTCCTCCCACCCCCCACCCAGGGTTTAAATGCATTTTCAGACAGTTGACGAGAATTTCCCCAATCTAAGGAATGAGCTGGAGCTTGGAATTTGAAGAAGTAAACAGAACACCCAATTATCCCAACCTAAAAAGGCTTTCACCAAGACACATGGTATTAAAATTATGAAAAAATCAACAACAAAGACAGAATTCTCAGGGCAGCCAGGAAGAAAAGAACGGTAACTTACAGAGGTAAAGCCATTAGATTATCCTAGGACTTTTCAGCGCAAACCTTACAAGCCAGAAAAGAATGAAATCAAATATTTAAAATATTAAGAATAACGTAACCAGCTAAGCTCTCCTTTAGCTATGAAGGAGAAATTAAGACCTTTCCAGACATATAACAATTAAGGGAATTCTCTAATTCAGGGCCTGCACTACAGAAAATACTGAAAGGGGTCAGTTAACCCAAAATAAAATGACAAAAAAAATACATAATTAGGAGTAAAGTGATTATTGGGCAAATGGAAGCAGAAGAGTGCAACTCTTTCTAAGAACAGTGCATTATAAGCTTAAACAATAAGAGAATTTCTATAGCAAGATAGCAATGGACATTCAGCATACATATGGACAAATTGAGATAACTGACTGAAAAGGGGGGATTCAAAGATCCAAATTCACAAAGGGAAATGGAAATAAAGCATGTGCAGAAGAAAATGGACGACCATGTATATATAACTATCCTTAACATTATTTGTAATGGTAACCACATGCCAAAGATTCAGAATCATTGTATATAACATAAAACAAAAAGGACCAGCAGGAAAACCCACAAAAGCCAAACAAAAGAAAGAAAACAGAAACACAAGAACAAGGAAGCAATGGAAACACCAAGCTACCAGAAAGCAAAAGATAAAATGGCTTTGAGAAGACCTCATATTACAATGATCACCCTAAATCTAAATGGAATGAACTCACCAATAAAAAGGCACAGAGTTTCAGAATGGACCAAAAAACAAAACCCATACATAAGCTGCCTTCAGAAGACACATTTCAGCTCCAAAGACAAATATGGACTCAAAGTGAAAGGATGGACAATGATATTTCAAGCAAATGGCATTCTGAAAAAAGAAAGAGTAGTGGTACTAATATCAGACGAAATAGACTTCAAAATAAAAAACGTAAAGAAAGACACGGAGGGACGCTTCATAATGATAAAAGGAATTGTGCAGCAAGAAGACATAAAACTTATTAATATCTATGCTCCCCATCAGAGAACCCCAAAATATGTAAAGCAATTACTAACAGAACTAAAGGGAGAAACAGACCAAAACACTATCATAGTAAGGGACTTCAATACCCCACTATGGGAAAATGGATAGATGATCCAAACAGAAAATCAATAAGGAAATGACATCCTTAAATGATACATTAGACCAACTGGACGTAATTGACATCAACAGAGCCTTCCATCCCAAAACAGCTTCTTATATATTCTTCTCTAGTACACATGGAACATTCTTAAGAATCAACCACATACGGGGACACAGATATAGCCTTAACAAATATAAGAGGGTAGAAGTCATATTAACCATATTCTCTGATCATAATGCTTTGAAACTCAAGATCAACTGTAAAAAGAAAGTGGAAAGAACCACAAACACATGGAGATTAAAAACATGCTACTGAAGAATAACTGGGTCAGAGGAGAAATAAAAAGAGAGATCAAGAGATACATAGAAACGAATGATAATGATAGTACAACATATTAAAACTTTTGGGACACAGCAAAAGCAGTCATAAGAGGAAAGTTCATATCATTAGAGACCTATATCCAAAAACAAGAACAAGCCCAAATAAACAACCAAACACTTATCTTAAAAAAACTAGAAAAAGAAGAACAAAAGAGGACTAAAGTCAGCAGAAGAAAAGAAATAATCAAAATAAGAGCAGAAATGAAATTGAAAACAAACAAAAACAATAGAGAATATAACTACATCAAGGAGCTGGTTCTTTGAGAACATTAATAAAGTTGACAACACCCTGGCTAGACTCACTAAAGAAAAAAAAGAAAGGATGAAAGAGGGGAAATTATGACAGACACCACAGAAATACAAAAAATAATACAAGAAGAATACTATGAAAAAGTATATAACACCAAATTTAATAACCTAAAAGAAATAGACCAGTACTTAGAAAAATACAACTTTCCTAGATTGAATCAAGAACTGGAAAATCTAAATAGACTGATCAGCAGTATGGAAATTGAAACAATCATCAAAAATCTACCCAAAAGTAAAAGGCCAGGACCAGATGCCTTCACCAGTGAATTCTACCAAATATTCAAAGGTGTAATACCTATTCTCCTCAAACTCTTCCAAAAACCTGAAGAGGCGGCAAGACCTTCCAACTCATTTTTTGAGGCCAATATTACTCTGATACCAAAACCTGGTAAAGATAACACAAAAAAAGAAAACTACAGACCAATATCTCTCATGAGCACAGATGCAAAAATCCTAAATAAGATACTAGCAAACCGAATACAGCAACATATTAAAAAAGATTGCATACCATGATCAAGTGGGCTTCATCCTAGAGGCACTGGGATGGCTCAACATATGAAAATCGATTACTGTGATGCACCACATAAACAAATTAAAAAATAAGAATCATATGATCATATCAATCGATGCAGAAAAAGCCCTTGACAAGGTATAACATCCATTCATGATAAAAACACTTAACAAAATTATTATAGAAGGAAAGTAAAATAATAAAGGCTATACATGACAAACCCTTAGCCAACATTATCCTTAATAGTGAAAACGTAAAACTTCCCTCTAAGATCAGAACAATGCAAGGCTGTCCACTATGGCCACTCTTATTCAATATAATATTGGAGGTCCTAGCGAGTGCAATCAGGCAAGAGAAAGATAAAAAAGGCATCTAAACAGGAAACAAAGAAGTCAAACTGTCACTATTTGTGGATGACATGATTCTCTATATAGAAAACCCTAAAGATTCCACAAGAACACTACTAGAAACAAGCAAATACAGTAGTCTCTGGATACTAAATCAACATTCAAAAACCCATAGCATTCATATACTCCAATAATGAAGTGTCAGAAAAAGAAGTGGAAACAATTCCTTTGGCAATTGCAACAAAAAGAATAAAATACCTGGGAATAAATTTAACAAAACAAGTAAAGGACCTATATAATAAAAACTAAAAGATGCTATTAAAAGAAATTGAAAGATATTTTGTGTTCTTGTACTGGAGGAATCAACATAGTTAAAATGACCTTTCTAACTAAAGATTTAATGCAATCTCCATCAAAATTTCAGCAAGCATTTTTTTAAAGAAATAGAACAAAAATTCATCAGATTTGTAGAAGCACAAAGGATCCCGAATTGCCAGTCATTCTGAGAAAAAAAGAACGAGGCTTGAGGCATCACTCTGCCTGACTTCAAATTATACCACAAAGTGACAGTCATCAAAACAGCATGGTATTGGCAGCAAACAGACACACAGACCAGTGAAACAGAATCGAGAGCCCAGAAGTCAACCCACATTTATATAGGCAAATAATTTTCGACAAAAATGCCAAAAACATCCAGTGGAGAAAGGAAAGCCTCTTCAATAAATAGTGCTGAGAAAACTAGAAAGCCACCTGCAAAAGAATAAAACTAGATTGTTGTCTATCACCACACACCAAAAGTAACTCAAAATGGATCAAGGACCTGAATATAAGACCCGAAACGATAAAATGCATCAAAGAAAACATAAGAACTAAACTCAAGGACCTTGCACTTAAAGAGGATTTTATGAATTTGACCTCAAAGTCAAGGGAAGTCAAAGCAAAAATAAATGAATGGGACTACATCAAACTAAAAAGCTTCTGCTCAACAAAAGAAACCATCCACAAGGTAAAGAGACAACCATCCAAATGGGAAAATATATTTGCAAGCAACACCTCCAAAAAGGGCCTGATATCCAAAATATACAAAGAACTCATACAACTCAATAACAACAAAAAAAACAAACTTTCCAATAAAAAAATGGGCAGAGGACCTGAACAGACATTTCTCCCTAGAGGACATACAAATGGCCAAAAAATATGGGAAAAGATGCTCAACATCGCCAGCTATTAGGGAAATGCAAATCAAAACCACAATAAGATACCATCTCACACCTGTTAGGATAGCTATAATCAACAGTACAATTAATAACAAATGTTGGAGAGGATGCGGAGAAAAAGGAACCCTCATACACTGCTGGTGGAACTGCAAACTGGTACAGCTACTATGGAAAACTGTATGGAGGTTCCTCAAAAAACTAAGAATTGGTCTACCATAAGATCCAGCAATCCTTCTACTGGGTATTTTACCCCAAAGCCTTGAAAACCCATATCTGAAAAGATATTTACACACCAATGTTCATAGCAGCATTATCCAGTGGCCAAGACATAGAATCAACTGAAGTGTCCTACAACTGATGATTGGCTAAAGAAGCTGTGGTATATATATATACCATAGTATATTACTCAGCCATAAGAAGAGATGAAATACTGCCATTTGAGACAACATGGATGGACCTCGAGATATTGATGCTAAGCAAAATAAACCAAAGTTGAAAATCACATGATGTCACTTATATGTTGGATATAAACTTAAAATCAACAAATGAGCAGGACAAACAAAGAGAGACTCATGGACTTGGACTAATGGTTACCAGAGGATTATACATTAGTGGTTACTAGGGTGTGCGGTAGGAGTGGGGAGGTAGATGGGATAAAGAGGGTCAAATATAGTGTTTAGGGGGAGGGTGAAGTGGGTAAAAGGGATCAAATATGTAGTAGCTGAAGGAAGCTGGACTTTGGGTGGTAAATACACAATAAAGTATACAGATGTCAAATGATAATGTGCACCTAAAAATTATATTATTGTATTAACCAATGTTACCCCAATAAACTTAATTAAAAGTAAAAACTAAAATACTGCATTATAACTGACTTAGAGTAATATTTTCAATCTCTATTCTGGAGAGAGAGGTAAAAGCCTCTATAGTCCAATTCAAATAAAATAATATAGCTAATAAAGCCAATGTTAATTTTTCTTTGAAATTTTAATTAAATATACTTATAATTTGATGTTTTGTCAATCTATTAAAACATGAGGGTTCCTAGGCACTGAAAAAGACAATCAATTTGAAACCATTTACATTTCCATGAAAGACACAGTAAACATCAAAATCAGGCTCTTAACCACCTTTGCCAAAAATATTTGCCTTCTCTACTATTTTACTAGTAAACAGATATGCTACCATTTTGCTTTGAGCTAGATTACCTAAATAAGCCTGACCCATATAATATTAAATAAAAGATATTCAGACTGGTTTAAAATTGCTCTCTCACTAGAGCAATAAGAGGAGAGTCTTTCCCCTAGGCCTTGCTGTCTTCTCAAATATAGTTTGAGTTGTTACAAGACATGTTAAGTGAAAGTATGAGGTGTGTACTTTTAATAAACAACAAATATAGTCAAGATAAAATAAGTTTTTTTATAAAGGAAGAGTTTTTTAAATTTTATTTTATTAGTTTCAAGCATGCAGTACATTGATTAGATATTTATATAGTTTATAAAACAATCCCCCATGTGCTCTTTCTCTTCTCTGGTTTTCTACCTACCCAATATATGTTAATGCTAACTGCATTCCCTATGCTGTGGTCCCCATCCCCACGACCATCTATCAACTGCTCATTTGTACTTCTTTAACCCTTCACACCATTCTCCCAGCCCCCCAAACCCCCTCCTTTCTGTCCATCACCAAATTGTCCTCTATATTTGTGATTCTCTTTTGATTAGTTTGTTCTTTTTGTTCCTTAGATTCTGCATATAAGTGAACAGACACTTCTGCAGTGAAGAAATACAGATGGACAATAGACATATGAAAAGTTGCTCAAGGTCACTCATCATCAGAGAAATGCAAATTAAAACAACGATGAGATATCACCTCACACCTGTCAGAATGGCTATTATTAATAAATCAAAGAACAACAAGTGTTGGTGAGGATGTAGAGAAAAGGGAACCCTCATACATTGTTCATGGGATTGCAAATTGGTATAGCTGCTATGGAAAAAAGTATGGAGATTTCTCAAAAAATTAAAAATGGGTATACCTTTTGACCCAGCAGTTGCATTTCTGGGTATTTATCCAAAGAATACCAAAACACTAATTCGTAAAGATCTATGCACCCCAATATACATGGCAGTACAATTTACAATATCCAAGATATGAAGCAACCTAAATATCCATCAACAGATGATTGGATAAAGAACTTATGGTTTATATATACAATGAAATATTACTCAGCCATTAAAAAAATGAAATACTACCATTTGCAACAACATGGACAGACCTAGAGGTTATTATGCTAAGTGAAATAAGTCAGAGAAAGTACCATATGATTTCACTTATATGTGGAATCTAAAGTATGAGTTCTTTAAAAAGGATAGTCTTTAATTCTCACTTCCATGTTATGATAACTTATAGAATATACTTTCTTTGGTTTTAGCCTTTAAAAAAAATAAACAAGTATGAATAGGATAGGTACCATGAATTCTATTTGAAATAATGAACCACATAAAATACAAGCCTTTTTTCAAAATGATTTGGTTGCTATATAATTACCTCTGTGCTAATATCATGATATTGAGTTGAAGCTGCCCCGCACTTGAGCCTGAGTTTTGCCACCAGTTGTTCAAAGTCTTCATCTTCACTGAAGTGAAAAGCTGTTTTTCCTGTGATGCTAATGATGACAGATTTGCTAGAATCATTTGTCTTATCTATAGCTAAGACCTGAGGGGTAAAAACATATAAATGAATCGTATTTTCCCTTGTTGCTGACACCTTCAAGCAAAATGTGTTTAGCTTACTCTTTTGTAAATAAAAGTTTAGGTATGTGGTATAAAAGGAAGAGACTTTGGGTTCCAGTTGTAATCACTGATACAAGTAACCTCAGTGCAAGACACTTCACTTCTCAAGGAAAAGGTTTGAATAACATGTAGCCTTTAAAATTTACAATACAAACATAAAAATTCAGTGCTACTACGCTGACAATTTATTTGACTTACACAAAAGCTATCAATTCTATTCTTTTTGACAGAGTATACTGTCTAAGTTTTAGTATTCATGTCATAAATGTGATAGACTAAGTTTTAGTATTCATGTCATAAATGTCTTGAGTGATCACATTCCATGTTGAGTCATACTAAACTCTCATCTTGTTTCAAAATTTTTTTATTTTTTTCTATTTTTACTTTCAACAAGAGCTATAAGGCTCTTTATTCTAATATTCGTATACTGAAAAATGGTACTCTCATTCTGAAGAATGTTGAACTTAAAAAAATGATCATTTAAAAATTACTAAAAATATATTGAGTTTTTAATAATTTATAGAACTAAAGGACATTTTACTCTGAGTAACATTTTCAAACAAAAAAATGATATGTAACCAAATTTACATTACCTCTCGAAATGGAATGATTACAGTACATAGATTACCATCCTGGCTAGCAAAGCAGATATAGTTTTCTGAAATGCACATTTTGCCATGAACATCGGAGCGGCTGAATGGTACCCATAAGGAACATTCATGTACTTCTTTCAAAGTTTCTTCTTTGGGCAGCCTAAAAAATGCATTAAACTGCTCACTGTGGGTTCTATCTTCCAGACCTCTGTATAAAAAAAAGAATGGGGTGGCTTAAATAATACCTTCTAAAGTGTATACATGCCTATACTGATTAATCTAAATGGACTGTAAAGCAGAAATATTAAACACTATATGCTATGTTCTTCCACAAATTATAAAATGGAAGGAACACACTGATTCCTCATAAATTCATTTTGTTTGTTCTCTTTTCCAATTTTGTTTTAATAGTAGGTTACAATACACAAAAGTGAGAGATAACATAGGTCTTCAAACCATCTGTTAAGGGGTGATTTGCTGGAAGATTATATTATTATATAGTCATGATGTGTGAATACAGCTAAAACGAATCTTGGCAGGCAATAATTATATATCTGGTTGTCAGAAAATCAAGAAAGTTAACCAGTTCAAACAAAATAAAATAATGAAAATTTATGGCATCACTATTTTATAGAAATAATAGTATATAAAATCATATTAAAACTAAGTGAAACAAAATTTAAATATTAAAAAAAATCTAAAGTAGAGGCAAGATAAAATAACATTGTTTGCATGAGCACAGGATAGGTATCAATAAACACAGATGATCTGTTAAGTGATACATAAATATATAAATAAAAAAATAAATGCTTAGAATAGTACGATTTTTCTGGAGGCACCAAACACTTGAGCTAAGCAGCAATGCCATCTGGGGTAGTAAGTAAATTATGCATGTTTGAACTCAAAGCCAACCAAATTAAAACTAAATTTATACCTCAATATATCCTATTTATGAGGTACATCATGTCTTTCAAAATAATTCTGATAAATATGAACAAAAAACCACATTAATTTTTATCCCTTTTAAATTGTAATATGGTAGGTTATTTCACTTCATTATTATTTAATGGCTGAATTCTATTATCAATGAAAAGATGTCCATGATATGTTACTTTAAGGGAGAAAAAAAAACAAATTGTAGAAGATGTGATGTTTAGTCTAATTTATGTGTTTTTTTTGTAATTATTTTTTAATTCATGCATTAAAAAGCCTGGAAGGATATACACTAAATTTAACTATTGTTATTATCTTTTTATATTGTTTAAGTTTATAATACATATTTGTAAAAACAATAGACTGAAGCAATAAAGAGATTTCATTTTAGGAAAAAGTTATCTGGAGTCTAAGTCTAAATAAGCTACTATTCTTTTTAACTTACTAGAAAAAAGGATTTAGAAATATATGATTTTCAATAAGCTTTCTTAAAAATACAGATAAAAACTGATTTCCTATATCTAATTTAAAGATGGACTTGGTAATGAATAATTCATTGCTAGATGGCCTTTTAAGGGAAGATATTTTAAAAGAAATAAAATGGCTAAAGATTTGTTTATGGTTCTGATTAAGAAATAAACTATGCAAAGAAAACCAAAACAATAACTCATAAAGATCTGTGCACCCCACTATTCATGGCAGCACAATTTACAATAGCTAATATATGGAAACAATCTAAATGCCCATCAACAGACAATTGGATAAAGAAGTTATGATTCATATATACAATGAAATATTATTCAGCCATTAAAAAAATCAAATCCTACCATTTACAACAACATGGATGGACCTAGAGGTAATTATGCTGAGTGAAATAAGTCAGACAGAAAAAGATAAATACCATATGATTTCACTTACATGCAGAGTGTAAGGAACAAAAAGAACAAACTAATCAAAAGCAGACTCACAAATATAGAGGACAATCTGGTGAAGGCCAAAGGGGAGGGGGGTTGGGAGGGCTGGGAGAATGGGGTGAAGGGTTAAAGAAGTACAAATGAGCAGTTGATAGATGGTCATGGAGATGGAGAATAAGGCATAGGGAATGTAGTCAGCATTAATGTATTGGCTAGGTGAAGAGCCAGAGGAGAGAAATAGCAATAAACTATATAGATATCTAACCAATGTACTGTATACTTGAAACTAATAAAAAAAACTACAAAAACAAATGCCCAATTATAACATAAACAGGATAGAGTTCTATTTATAAATCTTGTACACTGAGACTTAATATTGGCAATAAGGTATAAAAAATTCACCTTGTTGATCTATTTTCCAGAAAAGCAGCAGGCTTATAAAGGAATCCTTATCAATATAGAATTTGAGAATGGTTTACAAATAGGCAAGAGGAATGATTGTACCCAGTTAGGACTATATAGTAATCACACAACCTTCCAGGTCACTTGTTCTGATCTATACATAGGACTTTGACTTAGGTTCTTCTTACACTTTCCCATATAGTCTCTACTTTCATCCTCTTTGTCAGAAGTTGCTTTCACTAGCTATTTCTGGATCCTCTCCTATCTTCCTCCTTCCCTTTGGCATGCTCATTTCAGTCAACTGTTTTGAGCGTTGAGTAGAAAAGAGTGCTTGCTAGTCAGTTTCAGCAAACCAAGTATAGTGGTAAATAGCTATCAGACAAATACTTCTGATGCAGACACTAATAATGACTAACATCTACAGCTTTATATTTTACAATGTGCTTTCACACATTATATTGCTCATTCCTTACAAGTGCTCACTAAGGTAGAAATGACAGATGAGAAAACAGAAGTCCTGAGAGATTATGACTTGTCCAAGGGTTGTTCTACTCTCATTCTAAAGTCCATGGCTCCACTGACTCCACTAACTTACCTCTTAAAAACAATTACAACAAAAATAATGCTCTTTATAAATTAGACTAAGTTAGACTAACCAAGCACATATAAATCTCTACATTTCTAAAGCACTCTAGGGCAAACCCTACAGGGATCTCAGGAAATAATTTTCAAACCTAACTTCTACTGCTTCTTAGAATTAAATTTCATGGAGAGAATACTATTTTTGAAATGCATATGAATAAACTAAAATACACACATTAATAACTAACTCTAAAGAAAATTATAATACAGAACAGTTCACTTTTAATGCTAATCAATTCTACCATTCCTTGGTCAAACAATTCTTTAAAAAGTGAGTATTAACCAAGCTTTGAATACCTTTTGGTGATTTGTAGAGGATCATAAAGGACTGGGTCACCATCAAATGTTTCCTTGTCAAAAAGTCTCTTTATAGCATAGTTTGCCAGCTGTTCCATAAGAAGGTATGTTTGGTCAATATGCAAAAACATTGAAAAGTAGTGACTCTCCCCTTGGGAACACACATGAATACTCTCTGTCAGTATGACATTTGAAGTCTTTTCAAGTTTTGAGACTGCATCCCAGGAGATAATGAGTTTTACTGCAAATAAGAGTTACAAGCAGATATGGGTACATTTCTTAATACTGATTAATGTTTATCAATCAGGTCTTTTAAAACAATAGCTAACTACTTGAAAAACTCTATGAACAACTAAAATACTTCAGTTCAAATATTTTGAATTATAATGTTGAATCATAATCATGAACATACAATAATTTTAATTCTAGGAATAGATATAAAAAATTGTTTAAATTCTATTTGATATTTGAATCTGTTACTTAACATAATTACCTAATCACTGATGTAAAAGCTATATGTGTGCTATGAACAGTACTGTTTAATTCTTCTTTGTAGCTGTGGGATATTAGGTACTATGGCTACCATATTTCTATTATGTTTAAAATAAGAATTAAAATATAAATTAAAGAAGGTAGATAGTTTAGAAGGGGAAAATGGAATTATACTCTATACACTGCCATCATCATTTAATATTCATTTGCTTCCCACAATATGCAAGGCATTCTAACATACTTCTAATGGTTCCTATGTTAAGCAACCAACTTTGAAAGGATTATTTCTCCAGATGAAGTAAAATTTTAATGTACAACTTAATTACCCTTAATATCAATCCTATTACTAACACCACAACAGAGTTGATAGGTCAGCCAGCAAGTTCAAAGTGATGGTAAGTAATAGAAACCACTTACTTTCTGATCCCAACGAAAAAGAATAGAAGCTCAGAAAGTTGGTGCTAAGATAGAGCCAACCCTGACAAGGAACCCGTCCTTTCCAATAACTGCATGAGTAATAGGTCATTAACTTCTCCTGTTCTGGTAAACCAAAACATTTTTCAAATTTCAAAAGGGCTTCACGCAATTTCTCAGGATCATCTTCTTTTGCAAAAAAAATGTTTTCCCTCTTCAGCAATTAATCCCTAAGGGAGATAAAATATTTTCTGAAAATTAATCATTATCTACCAACAAAAAAATATTTCACATATTTAAACAGTTCATTCAATACAACTGTGTATATCTACACAAGTACATGTATCATAGGTATATATTTGTGCATATTATGCAGTTAGGGCAGAGGAAAGCATATTTTCTTTAATTTTGTCATTAGGCCTTTTCTAATGCCTCACAAAGAGCTACAATAAACACACATGCTAAATATTGTTTTGATTGAGTTAAAGGTTCCTCGAACTCCAAATTCAAGAGATTAAAATGAAGATATTCCTAAGAAATTCACAAGGGCATCAAAGACTAACCACTGACTTTACAATTTTCTTTAGCACTGACTCTGACATTCATATGTATGCTTTGTCCAATCCAAAAAGGTGCCAATAAAACAACAACCTTTCATGTAGCCTTTGATCCTCAAATAAGGGAGAAAAATTTGAGTACTCCATCTACAAATTATATCCATGCTACTTACCCTTATTTTTCCCTGTACAAAATTAGTAATATCTTCATTTGAATCAAACACAGGTAAGGTCTTCATCATATTTTGTTCCAACCAATCCCAATGTTTCATTATTTCTTCTCTGTTGGCTCCTGATTAATAATGAAAGAGAATAAAAGACTCAAGAAAAACTCCACAATAAAACTGCTTAGTTTAAAAGAAAATACAATTATATATGCTCATTTTCAAAAATGATGACCATAAAAAAATAAAGGTATTATTATATTTATTCTCTACTTCATCCCTATTTGTGGGCATGGACACTATTTTTCATTATAAATAAGAATATAATATTTAATAAAAGAAGAAAAAAGTAAATAAGATTCATGAGAAATATAGAATTCTGAAAATAAGATGCCAGTATCTGGTGCTTACAATAACCAGTATCTTTTAAGAAAATATATGGAGTACCAGAACATAAATACACATAATTTGATCCTAGGTTTTCAAATAACAGTACTGTAGGACTAAAAATAATCTGTGTGACTGAAGACAGCATGCCTGTGACAATCCTATGTACACTGTATAAACATGGTTATCAACTGTGGACACTCACTCTGCTTATGTCAGAAGGTATGAAGTCTTTGCTCAGATTCACCCTTAAATTAAAAGGCCTAGTCAATTAAAAGAAATTTCACGAAAGAAGTTAGAAACTCTGTAGCAAGGTTAAATCCATGTTACCTGCTGAATCAGAATTAGGTGGCTTACTGAGGATCAGATTAAATAAATTAGTTCTAGGCTGCTTTGGCTTGAATATTTCAATATCTATCAATCTCCCCATATAATTCACATACCTTTCAGATCTCCCCAGAAATGGGAATTATACAAATCTTGACCAAAAGAAATATCTTGACTTCTTAGTAGGTTTTATGACATATGGAGAGTGACACATCAAAACATTTACTATAACTACAAACTTGCCTATTTCCTACAAATTCAGTTTGAATCGTATTCATGTTATTAAAGTCACCATACCAAGTATAATAACTTTCTTTAATAAACCACAAATGAAAGCCATGGGAAGGGACACAGGGATTGGGTTTAGTGCTGGCAGATTATGGGGTGCCCATGGCAGAGTGCAGCTGGGGAGGGGTGCATTGCTGGTGGGGCTCTGTCAACCTCCCTGGCCTGGCTCTCTATGCCATGGGGACCCTGAAAGCCAAGCCTGGGAATGCAGCATCAACAGCCATGGTCAACTAGAACACCGGCAGGAATGTTCCCACAGTGGTGGGCTTTCCAATGCAGACCACAGCCTCTGGGTGACTGGGATGAAGCCTGGGCCAGCCTTGCCAGGGAATACTAGGGTACAGCGCTTGCTCTGACACCCAGCCTGGATTTTTTTAAATAAATTAATTTATTTTTATGGTGATGTTGGTTAACAAAATCCAATAAGTTTCAGCTGTACACTTTAACAGTAAGGAATATATGTACATTTACACTGTGTGTTCACCTCCTATACCATAGATGTTTTTTTTTTTTTTTTTACCAGATGACGACATGCAGGACCTGAGGTGGGAACCATCTAGAAAGGATTCTGAGAAAACCAAGATTGATATTAAATTCATCAAGGAAGTTAGAACAGGAAAAAATACATATTCCATGGTAATGGCATTTCCAACCAGATATCTGAAGATTGTGAGTTTTAGGTCATACATGGAATTATTAGTCACTTGATTTGGTTGCCAAATCTGCAGATGTTGGGAACATCTGGTTCATGAGACTGTGATACCTAATATTTTTATGAAAAGCATACACTTGATATGTTAGAAAGTAGCCAAGACACTATGAGAACTTCTTGGGTTTCACGAATGTTTAGTGAAATTGATAGGTATATAACCTTGGACATGTAACTCCATGTAATGAAATGCAGTGCATCAGAAACCTCAATCTTGGTTTAAAAACTAGCAAAATTAAATTTTAGTTAAAAAAAATTGCACAAATCCAAGGACAAAGCTGATACTGAAGTCACAAAGAATCTGTTGAGATTTTTAAAAGAGCTTTGTACTATACCTGAAATCTTATTTCCTTTTAATTCAGTTTTCAAGTAATAAAGAATTCCTTGATACCAAGGACCTTATAATGTTTCTTGAGGAAGAGCAGGATGTAGCACATATAAATGACGAAATAAGCCTTGAAAGATTCACAAATATGAGCCATCCAAAGAAGGCCTGGAAAAGGGCTGGCTCTCCACAGATGGGTTCACTAATTACCTGACTGTTATGCGTCAGATCTGGAATATAAGGTCCGTCATGATATAAAGAAAACTTCATCTCATTAACTTTATAAACTCATTTCATAACATATACTTAATAGAGGATCAGTTCCGAGGTCCCCCTGATATCACAGGATACATTCTTTTTTTTTAAACATCACCCAATGCTGAAGAATCTTATCTACCATCCCCAGATGTCATAAAAGGGAAGATACTAATTAAAGCAAACAAGCTGTCTTCAAATTGCTCTGGAGTAAAAGGAGATGCTATTGATCAAGATGAAGGAGCAGAAATTTCTCAGAAGATGGGAAAAGAGAACATGGAGCAACCCAACAATGTACCTGTGAAGCAATTTCAGCTCTACAAATAACTTTCTGAACTGGTAAGCATCTATAAGTCAATTAAGTTCAAAGAATTTCAGGTTAAGAAGTATGGAGGAATTGCTGAAAAAACATGACAAGTGTGAGACTTCCTCAGATCTTTCCTCCTGAAACAACAATAAGCTAAATATCTAAAACTCAAAAAAAAACAACACCCAAACTGCACACCAGCACATCTGAATGTGGGGTCTGCGTATACGAGCTACCACAGGTCAGAATCCCAGGGTTCGAGAGGTGGTCTGGGAGAAATAAAGAAGTTGCCTCTTACACCCTCAGGAGCTCCTTGTAGAAGGAGGGCAAGGGGAGAAGATGCAGTGACATCCCTGAACAGCCCTGCCTGGAAGTGCTGCGAGTTCCATGCAGCCTGCGGCAGGGCCCAGTCATCAGAACAGAAAGCAGAAAAGTGGGACAACAGAGCAACAACAGTTGATTTTTACCGGCCAAGGCTGCAAAACTGAGGCTGAGGCGCAGCACCCAACTCCCAACCCAGAGGGCACATCTCCTGATACCCTCCAAGACCAATCACCTTGGAGCCAAAGTGTCCTATGATAGATGATTAGCTCAAGAAGCTATGGTACTTATATACAATGGAATATTACTCAGCCATAAGAAGAGATGAAATACTGCCATTTGCGACAACGTAGATAGACCTCAAGATAATCATCTAAGCGAAATAAACCAGACAGAAAAAAAAAGTTGAACACCCCATGATAAAACTTACATGTGGGATATAAACCTAAAAGCAACAAATGAACAGGACAAATAGAGACTCAGGGACATGGACAATGGACTAGTGGTTACCAGAGGATATGGGGGATGGGGGAGGAGGGAAGTGGTAGACAAAGTACAAGGGTCAAATATAGGGGATTTGGGGGAGGGTGAAGTAGGTAAAGGGGATCAAATAGATGGTAGCTGAAGGTAACTGGACTCTGGGTGGCAAACAATAGAATATACATATGTCAAATGATAATCTACATCTGAAAATTATGTAATTATATTAACCATTTATACTCCAATAAACAACTAAAATTTAAAAAAGAAAATGGGAAAAAATTATATATGTATGTACACGTGTACACACACACACACACACACACACACACACACACAGAATACGAAAGTACTTCCCAACAAATATGCCAGTGCAAATCCAGGGGACTTTGTAAATTACAATAAATGTTTCTTGCTAAGGTTTTCCCTAGCTCAATAATGACCAACTCTAGTAAAATGAACCCTCAAGATTTTTGGAAATGTGGCTGTGAGATCATAGCAATAAACTTTCAGACGCCAGGCATGATGATGGTTTAGGCAGAATGGAAACTATGGCCATGTCCCTCAGCTAGCTACCATGAGGGAAGAAGTCCCTTTCAGTGACAGTACAGACTCTGTCTCAGGAATCTCACCTCAGCTTCTTCACGTTAAAATCATCAGTCGGCAGAACCTTCCTAAACTTAAAGAATTAAGTAACAAAGGTGATGTGGTAGATCCTTATGTCTATGTGGAAATTCATGGAATCCTTGACAACTTTGCAGAACAAAGGACAAAAACCATAAACCAGAATGGAGATGCTCCCATTTTTTATGAAAGCTTTGAATTTCAAATTAACCTATCAGAACTGACTATGGTGCCCTTTATAGTACTAGATAATGACTACATTGGGCATGAATTTGTTGGTCAGTACACTATTCTCTTTGAATACAGACAGCTTACCACCAGTCATTGACTGGAGAGGCCCTAGCACAAGTCTCCTTATCCATGTGGCTATTACTAACCAAAGAGAAGAAGGAAAACTTCATAAGAGGCCTTTCTGTGAGAAAAGAGAAGAAATCCAGGGAATATGCATCTTTGAGAACACTGTGGATTAAAACTGTAGATAAGGTGTTCAAGAACGCCTCATATGGGATACCACAGATCTGAGAGAGCACATGTAGAATGCAGTGGTGTCATTCAAGGAGCTCTGTGGCCAATCTCATGCAGTGCATGTTGGCGGTGTCCACCTCTACACCTATTAGGCTTTCTGGGGCTTAGTAACATGCTCCTGGTGGTCCTGAATCTTAGTGAGCAGTATCCCATATGGAGTTGCAGGGAATTGTGCCTGACGTTCTAAAGATTGTTAACAACTTATGACATGATGATCCAAATCTCCAAGGCCTTGGTTTAAAATGCAGATGCTATGCATGAAAAGACTATATTGTCAGAAGGCAGCCATGGGATACCATGAACACTTGCACAGCATAGGCACCAAGGAAGGTGTGAAGGAATGAACACTACAAAAAGCAGTGGAGAGAACTTTACCTAGAATATTATCATCTTAAAGGGACAAACAGATCTTCTGAAATATTCTAAGAATGAAGACTTTGGAAAACCTCAAACAAATCCAATATGCTACTGTTTCATGTGGACTAAATAAATGAGGTACAGAAAATATCGATGTTCAGAAATCATGTCGGAGCCTAGAAGTCATACCTGAGAAAGCAAATGATGAAAAACTGGAGAATGAGGAACTTACTAAAAATCATTACGGAGTTTATAACTCTAAGACTAATTGTAGGCACTCAAATGAAACATTTGCTTTGCACTCATTAATGAAAATAATACTTAGAATTTTAAAGCACAACTGCAACAGCCAATTACAGTCTATTAAAACTGTGAATGTACATAGCAATCTGGCATGTGAAGGCAACTAAACTCTTTAAAGAAAAAGTTATATTCCTGGCCAAAGTATGCTATATTTAGATACAAAGACATCATAACTCAGTTCCAGTGTGAACAACAGACTATTCACTTTAGTTCCACTGAGGGAAAAAAAATGCTTTCCTAACTGCAAACAAATGCTTAAGATGGAAATAGATCATATTGTCAAATTAGTATTTACTGGAGAAAAATCTAGTCTACATATTTTACATATATGTGATTGCCAGCGTCTCTGGGTTATAAACTGGATTTAAAGTTGAGGTTATAGACATCTCATGATGTCAGCAGGTGTAATGTCTTCTTTTTGTTTAAATGACATTCAATTTTAGAGAGGCAGATGAAAACACTCACCAGCAACACTGAAGGAAATTTAGAAGAAGATGCAAAAAACAAGCCACATATCTTTAAAAATCAATTGTATGCTATAGCTGTATGTTCACAGATATGAATTATCCAAAAGTCATTTGATTTTTAAAAAAGTATATCTAATTCAGAAGAGAGGGAAGACAAAAGAAAAGGAGAAAAAGGCAGTCTTTCAACATTAAAAGGTCAAAAATCTGGGATTCTAATCTAGGCTAGCATTATAATGGCATCTTAAAAAAGTAAACTGATTTTTTTAAATTTTGAGTTGCTTTATTAGGAAGAAGTATCCTAATTCCTTTTCTACCCATAATATAAATATGTGGAAATATCTAAACCGCCCTAGCAAGAATGAATATGTAGCATTACCTGAAGACATTCCTTCATATTTCAAGTATTTTGAGGATATGGTACCTTTTGTGAGAAGGTAGGTATGTAACCAAAAAAGATTCAATTTTTCAGGCACATGTTTTCTTAGGGGATGACTTTTAAGTTTTGGGTTTGAATCTTCTCATTTGGGTTACTACAGATGAAACAAATATTTCATAGGCAAGTTCTCATTGTGACTACAGTTGGGTGAAGCAGAAGTAAGTTAGAGAAAAGAGTCACAGAGCAGTAGCAATGACCAAAATTGCTCAGAATCAACACTACTGGAACACACGTTTCAGGTTCTTCACATGAATCATATTTTTAAAAACTGACTAGTACACTTATTTGTTTGAATTACATGTTTTAAAAATCATACTCACCACATGCAATTGACAAGTAAACTTGAGAATCTGGTGTCTGGTGTAGAATGCGAAATGGAGCTACTTTAGCAGTTGAGTCTAAGACGGAGTCAAGGGTCCCAACCAGAAGCCCTGTTATAATAAAGAGATTGTTGAAAGAAGGATTTTACAAGAGATAATATCAATAGTACTTCATATGGCAAAAAAAAAAAACCAATGGATTTACTTTTTAAAATTTCTACCCAAAGTTTCCTTTAGAGACTTTTTTTTTAAAGAAAAAATATATTCTTGATGAAGATATTACAGTGTTCTGATGTGAGCAGTACTTGAGAAAATGATCTTTCGATAAAATAATAAGTCAGTTTCAGTTGTCCAAATCTCACAATATAGTTGTAACACTTACATACCTCCTATACAAGGTTGTGTATGTAGCAGATAAGAATGTAGATTTTGGTACCAGAGCCTACCTGGATTTGAATCCTGCCTCCGTCACTTATGTCAACTTGAACCAGCTATACCTAACCTTTTCTTCATCCTCATTTACAAAATAAGGGGGTTAAAATAAAACCCACTATGAAGTATTGTTGTAAAAAAAAGAATTAGTACATATAAAACATTTAGAATGATGCTTGACACATAGTAAAACATTCAATGTTAGCTAATATTATTATACAAAAAACCCTTAGATATTGAAGCAAAACAAAACCATAATTAATTAAAATAATTAGATAAAGGGATTTTCTTTTTAACAATTCATAATTAGAAATTAAGGCTTTTGATCAATTAGTTCCAATTTAATGATCTCATTATATTTCCTAATCCTTCCTAGAACAAAATTTACTGTTTTCTTAAATAAACCAACTAATTTCCCCCCTAAGATATTTGCTAATTCTCTTTTCACCTAGAAATGCTAACACATATCTTTTCTAGCCCAGTCCAGCTAATCCAAATTTTACATTTTCTTCAAGACCCACTTCCTCAAGAAATCTTTACTGGCAACCCCAAACAGTAATGCCTTCCCTTTTCTCTGATTACTAGTAGTACTTAAAGTGTATATGACACAACCTATCATTTTGATTATCAGGCTAATTATTACAACTATTTGCTAAGTACTTCAGGTATATTAATCTTGACTCCTTACATGATTATAAATTCTCTGAGAAAAACCACATCTTCTACCACTGTGTCTGTATCCTTAACTTTCAACATACTGCTGAGTGCAATAGGAGCAAAATTCGTTGATATCAACTCTATCAATGGGATGGCTGAAATATATAAATCTACCTTCCTTTTCTGGGAACTTTAACTGGTTGACTGTTGGTTTTGCTTTATGAGGCATTTCTCTATAATTTAGCATTCATATTTTCGAGGAAGAATTAAATCAATTATAAGGCAGGCTTTTGGCTATTTTCCTACCTTTATCCACTTAAAAGGAGTTAAGATTGCAAGTAAGCTTTGAACGAGAATATAAGTAGGTTGGCAGATGTGAGGTAGGGAGTTATTATAAGCATAGAGGGAGGTAAATTAGAAGAGTAGGAGATAGAACAGAGATAAAGAGATATTTGGCTCAGCTAAAAGAATAGGGTGAGAGAGTAGATGTAGGAACTGGTAAAAAGTAAAAATAGGAGTCACAAAAGCAGCATAATATCAATTAGCTACCTGACAGAGAGTTTTGATAATGGGGGTAAAATATATAAAAAAAATTTAAAAGATTTTGACAATAGCAACACGTGTAGATTATAAAGAAAAGAAGTTATCTGATATGAAAAAAAGTTACTGTATGAATTAACTTTGTTTCAGAAATAGAAATAAGAAAATTCAGACAAATATTATGAAAGGGGAGATATCAGGAAGAGAGAATGGGAATGAGGAAGAGAGACAAAGGAAGTAATTATATGAGAGGAGAAGCGAAGAGAATTACTGGAGGGTTTGGAGATAAAAGGAAAAATTATTCTATCACTTTCAAAGGAAAAATAATTCTTTCATTTTCAATGTGAAGAAGTCACTGCGAAGTTGGAGATTTGGCTAAGAGATCAAGGATTAAGAAAGAAAAGTAAGAGTTGGTCAAATATAAAGAAAGAAAAGTGGGAGCTAAACATGCAGATAACCTCCTTAGAGTAATGTGACTGAAATTATTCAGGAAATGCAAAAAAGGAGAATGTTGTCAGTTTGAAGAAAGTCAAAATACTTAAAGGAAAGATAAAAGAGTGGTAGTAAAAGACAACCAAAAGAGGTAACTTTCTTTAGGTTGAAAACAGAATCAACTGTATGACTGTCTGTGTATATAAATATACATATAATAACCTGACAAAATTATCAAAATAAAGGAATTACAACTTCAAATGAAATCACTTATCAAACTCAGCACTGTTCTAGCTGCTAGATTTGCCCTCCTAGAACTCAAATTCTAAAAAGTTTCCAAAATGCATTTTCAAATTTGTGAGAAAAATCATTCATTTCACCTTTACCAAATTTTAAATTAAACTAGCTCAAATCCAATTTCCTTATCTATATACAGTAGGAAAAAAAGTAGTATTAGAAGGACAGGAGAAAGAACACAGAGGTAAAGAAAAGTCTGACTCTGCAATATACCAGTGGGAATGTGGAAATGTGAGGAGGGAGAGAGGAAAGGAGAGGCCACAGAGAATCATTCTTGAGTAACATAACAATTAGTTCTCTGATAGAAAGTTTTGAGACTGGGGACAAAGTGCTTAAATCACCAGCAGGAAGGGTCATTTCTTTTTGTAGCAGAGAAGTGTTTGCAAGATAAGTGCCTCACACTATGTAGATAGGAAACTTGGTTCAGTTTTTTAAGTGTATTAAATCAGGCAATTAGTATAAAATTATGCAACAAATAATTTCGAAGCCAATTCTAAAATACATTTCTAGTCACTTGGAGAACTATTCCAGCTCATTAAGCTATCTATAATCATCAAATCTCTACAAGTCGTTCAAGAATTAATATGTGCCGATATCTGGGTTCTAAAAGTATAAGGAAACAAGCTGATAATCTTAGGTTGCTTTTCCATATACACAGGTTTGTTTATCACCTGACAGCCTGAGTACCCAAGGTCATGAATCACTCTACATATGGGAATTTCTATAGCTATAGTAAATGGGGAATAGAATAGACACTGTCTCTCAGCTACATGACAAAACATGAGATTTTAAAGTATAAAATCACCAGAAATTCAAATCATCCTTTGAATGTCTAAAATTGAGTAAAGTACCAACGTTCTAGACCCTGGTAAAGGTCTAGTGTTTCTGTAGAATCCTGCCAATACAAGGTAACACCAAAACCCTTAGGAAATTCACCACAATTGATATAAAATGCTTTTTATTAAATGGCATAGCAAGATAACAAAAAAGCAAGGTTCTATGGTTGTCTCTGGGCAATGGAATAATGGATAATCATTATTTTCTTTTTTATACTTACACATATTTTCTGAAATTTTTATAATAAATACTTTTTAACCTTTAAGATAGAAAAATAAAGCTATTTCTTACCCACTAAAAAAAAAAAGGTTTTTCTTAGGATAAATAAAATGCTATGTCTTTGCAATTTGCGGGCTATACAGAACATAATATATTCTATTCAACATGATGGATCTTCAAATATTATTATAGCTATCTTGTTTCCACTTGTTTATTCTTCTCTTAGCTTAAAATATGCCTAGTTCTTTCAATGTTTGTTGAAATTGTCCGGGCCTCTCATTATTTCTTCTACCTTCATTCCCTTAACATATCTATTTGTCTAAGTTTCATCAAATATGTTATTCAAACATGAATACCATATATGGTCTGAACAAGTGCAGGATTTTTATATTGTGGTCCTCATGGTTCTACTAATGCAGTCTAAAATCATACTTCCTTTTTAAGCTACTACATATTATCAGACTAATCTTGTGGTCAACTAACCTACATTGATCTTTTTAACAAATATAAGCACCAACCTCAGTATTCTGTCCTACACAGCTGATTTTTTAAAAACCTAAAAGCAGTATACATTTACCCATATTAAATTTGATCTCAGTGATTTCAACTGAGCATTCTAACTTGCCCAGACCTTTCTGAATCTTGATCTCATCTTCTACAATATTAATTATCAACCCAAACTGAAATTTTGAATCATTTGGAGTTTTTATAACTACTCAAGCTCAAGTTTTCAAACTATTAAAGCCCAGATTCTAATTTAATTCATCTGGAGTTGGGCCAGGGTATCCTATTTTTCCCTTAACTTTGTATTATAAAATGTTTTGAACATATACAAGAATAGAATATATTGAAAATTCTATATGCCCATCACCTAACTTCAATAATTATCAACATTTTGTCAGTCTTCTGTCATTTACCCCTTCTAGAATACTTCAAAGTAAATTCCAGATATCATATCATTTTACCCATAAGTACTCTAGTATCATTTAGTTTGTTTTAGAAGGTTCTCATTTGAATCTAATATGTAGCCAGTGTTCAGAAAACTGATCTCTGGTATTAATTGTCCCTTTTAATTTTCAGACTCTTGCAAATTTGGTAAACATTTCTTTTATATATATATATATATATATATATATATATATATATATATATATATATATATATATATATATATATATATATTAGGTAAATGACAATGATATTCAGGCAGGACCGAGGCCTGAGTGTGTTGGAGGAGATAATGGTACACTTTAATTTGACAAGTGGCTCTTTCTGTTTGTAAACTAGATTGAGGACACTGTGTAAGGCAACACTGCTTTAGCTGGAGAGTCATTTAAATGAATGTCCTAATTATAAAGAATATTTATTTCCATTCTAAGTAAAATGTTTGATTATAAATTCTGGCCATAGAAATGATTGCTGGAACTTTATAGTGGATTCTGTATCTTGTCATAAATTGCCATGTTTACAAAGTCAAACAAGTACACCTTTAGTGGATTTTTTATAATCTCAACTTCATTAAATGTTAATGAACAAACTAATCAGTAAACTGCCAACACACATAGTAAGAAATACATTCAAATGGGTGAAAGTAGTATTCTCAGTAGAGGCAATGAGTTTTTCAGAATCTATTGCTTTTGCTACCAGATCTAGGTCCTTAAAACAGGATTGTGAATGCTTATTTTTGAATATTCAAATAGCCACATTTGGCAAAACTGCCAGCTTTATACCAAGAACTTTGGAAAACAGTTAATAATAATTCTTCTTTTGTTCTGTTTCTCTCTCCTCACATTCTTTTAAGACATTTACTTGAAAACTAGAAATATATAAGCACTTATTTCCTTCTCTAATTAAAGTATTTGCTCATTAAAGGATTAAAAAATCTTTTTAAGGATGTAACTGATGCCACAAATGACAGATTACAATGGCATGTGGAGGGGAAAAAATACATGACTTATCAATCAAACCCAACTACATTTCTGAAGATTAAAACATAAGGAACTATGAGAATTATTACCATCTCTACTTATAGCACCTTCTTACACTTTAAGACTTATGCATCAGAATACAAAAGGAGTAGCCCACAGAAAATTAAAGAAAATACAACATCTGAATTATTATGTGCAAAGCAAAAGCAAGTGTGGCAGCAAATGAATAAATTCATACACAGTACGGTACTTTAAAAATATTTAGAAGAACTACAGCTACCCATTATTTTGGTTAGTTTAAAACAAGAGGATAACTAATATAATGATAAAAATCAAATGTAATTATCCCTTGTTTTAAAACTTCACTTCTTTATACTGGAGTGAGGGAGGAAAAAAAAAAAAGACCACCTCAGCTGGAGAAAAAAGAGCAGTGGAGACAAAAAATAACAAAGGTTTAATTCTCAGATCCCTTTAATTCTCTCTCAGGTTTTCATCTTCCACAGATGAGGTCATTGCTCTTCAATCTTTTCTAGTTGTTAAGGGCACTATCTCCTGAGTCTTATATTTTCAACCACAAGTAAATGAATCTGAAATACCTGTTAAGTTTCCAACAACTACTTTAATTTTGCTTTTACACTATCATATTATTTCTCCCACATAAAATGTCCTCTCCACCCCATCCCAGATACTGTTAGTGCTCATAGATGGCTGATCTAATTTTAAAAAATATCCAAACTGGCTTTTGTCAAATGTTTGCCAGATGTCACATTGGAATTCTGCCAGCAGAATTCCACCTATTGTTATTAATCACTTCTAGGAAATCTTTGTATCATTTAACAGGACATCTAATATGCATACTTTAACACCAGAGCTGGCCTTGGAAATTTGCTTTGGGGGTTTCATATACTCCTTATTCATGACTATTTGGAAGTCACTGAAACCAGGCTGATATTATTATTGATGACTCCTGCAATTATATATTTGTTTGGCTGTTTATTATTTGTCTGTCCCATTAGATGATAAACTCTGTAAGTATGGGACTATCTCTGTTTTATTCACCACTGTATACTTAATATCCAACACAATGACCAATTACCACACCATTTCCCTGCTTCCCTTCACATCAAAATACCTAGAAAGAATTCTGACCCCAAATATCTGCTTGGCTCATATACTCTAGCCTCTCTGATCTCTGCTAATATGTTACCTTAAATCGGCCTTTCCACTCAAAATGTATTAAAGACTTAAATGTAAGACCCGAAACCATAAAACTTCTAGAAGAAAACATAGGCAGTAAACTCTCTGATATTACTAACAAGAATTTCTTTTCAGATATATCTCCTTGGGCAAGGGAAACAAAAGAAAAATAAACAAATGAGACTACATCAAACCAAAAATGGTTTTGTACAGCAAAGGAAACCATCAACAAAACAAAAAGACAACTGACTGTTTGGGAGAAGATATTTAGTAATGATACATCTGATAAGGAGTTAATATCCAAAATATATAAAGAACTTAAATAACTCAACAACGAAAAAACAAACAATCCAATTAAGAAATGGGAAGAACTAAACAGATACTTCTCCAAAGTGAAAATACAGATGGCCAATAGACATATGAAAAGATGCTCGAGGTGGTTAATCATCAGATAAATGCAAATTAAAACCTCAATGAGATATCACTTCACACCTGTTAGAACGGCTATCATCAAAACTCAAAAAACAACAAGTGTTAGCAAGGATGCAGAGAAAAGGGAACCCTCATACATTGTTGTTGGGATTGCAAATTGGCACAACCACTATGGAAAACAGTCTGGAGGTTTCTCAAAAAATTAAAAATGGATACACCTTTTGACCTATCCATTGTACTTCTGGGTATTTATCCAAAGAAAACCAAAACAATAATTCATAAAGATCTATGCACCCCAATATTCATGGCAGCACAATTTACAATAGCCAAGATATGGAAGCAACCTATATACCCATCAACAGATGATTGGATAAAGAAGTTATGGTTTTTATACACAATGGAATATTACTCAGCCATTAAAAATGAAATCCTACCATTTGTAATGACATGGATGGACCTAGAAGTTATTATGCTGAGTGAAATAAGTCAGACAGAGAAAGATAAATACCATATGATTTCACTTATATATGGAATCTAAGGAACAAAAAGGACAAACTAATCAAAAACAGACTTACAAATATAGTGGACAATTTGGTGATGAACAGAGGGGAGGGGTTTGGGGGCTGGGAGGATGGAGTAAAGGGTTCAACAAGTACAAATTAGTAGTTGATAGTTGGGCACGAGGATAGGGAGTATGGCATAGGGAATGCTGTCAGCATTAATATGATGGCTAGGTGGAGTCCAAGGGAGGGAGGGAGCAATTAGGGGGATCGTTTTATGAATTATATAGATGTCTAACCATTGTACTGTATATTTGAAACTAACTTAAATAAATAAATTTTTTTTAAAAAGTAATAGAAGCCATTATGCTTCTCCTAATGTGAACATTAAAAAAAAAGGTCTTCCCAGACCAAATTTATCTAAAATACCAACCTCCTCCCCTCTCTAACATTATACCTCCCTTTATTTTTCTTCATGTCACCACCAGCCATATATTATTTATTTGTCTCCCTTGACTAAAATATTAGCTCCACAAGAAAAGTGATATCGTTTTGCTCAGCTATTTTCTCCAGCACCAAAAACAGTGCTTGCTTTTTAGAAAGCACTTGTAATTATCTGTTGAATGAATATATTTTGTAGCATCACATTTCCTTTTGTGCTTGTATAGCAGCAGCAAAAGGTGAAAAATAGAAAATTTTCTAACATAAAGGTAATATAAAATCCATGTCATAGCTGTCTAACATGGAAAATACTATAGTGCCCTTCATTATTAATTTTTAGCATACATTACATTGATAGTCCTTCTACAACTCTCTACCAGAAGCATGGACTTTCAGCAGCGGAATCATTCATTATTTCTTCTTCAAGTGTTATGTTTTGAAAAATATAACTGAGATAACTAAAGTTGTATATACTCTTCAATACCACTCAGTAAGATGACAAGTGATACTTATGTCATGTAGAAGCTTTGTTTGAGAACTTCTAGGCTTTGGGCAATTGCAGATCAAAAAGAAATGCTGCCATGATATTTTATTCTAATTCTTGTACATTATTATAAAACAAAAATACACAATCACTATCATATCAAAATTATTGAATGATTAATTATCAGTGGTTTGCTTTTGCAATGACATCATTGCATACTGGACGTACTCGATGTTACCACTCCAAATTAATTTCTATATATTTGCATGGGAAAAGTAATTACTAGGGAAAAAATACAACTATAGATCTTCATTTGGCCTTCAGGTACAGAAAATGGCACTTAACATCTTACTACTTCTTTAATAGATAAATGAAAATCAAATGTTTATATAGTTGCTCACAGGTTTCAAAACTTATTTGATGTACATAGCAATGCCGTGAGGTAGGGAAGATAAGTTTTATTCTCATTTTATAGATGAAACAAAGCTTTTATAAAACAATTAAAACTAGGCATAAAAATAGTAAACCAGGGAAGATAAAGGAAGCAGGGTTAACGGGATTAAGTAGAATAGCTGGACTCGATGTGTTCATGTATTTGCAGATACTGGCTTATTAAAAAGAAAATCCTATAGGGTAACCCCTGGTGAGGACAAATCACACTGTGTTCCTGACTGGCAGATCTTCCTAAATCCTATACACTGGAATACTTCATAGAATGTAGCCCCATAATTCCACTCATGTAGTAGCTCCCATTTGCCAAGCAGAGCAAATTGATTTGTGCTTAATAAGCCATATATGCATAAATTATTTTAATCACATAAAACCTGATGCTAAATTTAGATGCCATGAGAAGTCATTACCCTTAATCAGGCAAGGGGAAAAAGGGATAACGCAAGGTAACTGCAAAAATGCAGAACGGTGAATTACATCTCTAGACAAAGGAAAATCACTTTATTTGTAAAATAATCTTATGTATAACCAAAATTTCCACAAAATATTCCACCCTGCTGTGAACCAGGACAACTGAGTAAGATAAAGTTAGGCAATCAGCAAGTAATCTACCACATATCCCCCAGAAGCATTTCAGAAATTAGGAAAGGATCTCAGAATTCTAACTTCCAAACCAGTCTCACGCTATAAGTATACTAGGGTTCTCTATTACTCCATTTCCATGATTAGGAAAAAAAAGGGAGTCACCCAGTCCACTGCAAAAATCATTACATAGCTAGTGGTTATTGTCAATTATCACATGGCAAAGAAATGAAAACTTAAAGTTAGAACTATTAACATTTCTAGATGTCTTAACCTTTACTTCATTAAACAAAATGTATAAAAGAATCTTTTAAAAGAGTAGCACATAACACTGGATTTTACCAAACAAAATAGACAGAAGCAAGCTTATGCTGGAACACAGTCAAACTCCTGTGAGAGCTAAATCAAATGTGGATTTACAGTAAAGCACAGCAAAGCTCTTGGCGTCACAATTTTAAGTAAGAATACAGTATTTGAGCAGCCATGAAAATCAGCAAACACTTTAGCTATAGATTTTTAAAAAAAACTTCAAAAACATCTTTATTCCTTTCTTACTCATTGTTTAATTTACATGAAATATAGTGGCAGCTCTCACATGGTAAGTTCAAGCATCTGGACAACACCATAGGTAAAACAATCATGCAGAAATATAAACTGACCACAAATATGAAGCTATGACTATTCTCAATGTACACATGTGGTAGAAATCTTAGTTTACTTCTTCAGGCAAATCTCTGATTCTAGAGAAAAGGAGAAGAGTAAATGGGAGTGGGTGGGATAGATATAAGAAATTGGTGCAATTGGTTCATGCTTTATAAAAGCATATCAAATAAAAACCAAACACAGAAAAACAAAAAGTGATTATTTAAAGGAAATGTACAAGTAAAAAAAAACATTTAATGCATTACAGTGATTTGATTCTCAAGAATCTGATTTGCCTATTATTTTTCAAGAAATACACTTGTACAAAGAGAAATACACTTCTTATTGTGGACAAATATGGGTAAACGGGGACAAATGCACTAAAAATTTGGTCAAATAAAATTATGGAGAACCAGAATATTATGCTATCATAGGCCAGCTATAAAATATATTCTGACCTGTTCTTAATGGACTAAAGAGGCTAAATTATATTACCGGGTAATTATGAACATTGATTCTCAAATTTTAACCTGGAAAATATATGCATCTATTAAATGGAAAGATTCCTCTGCCATATTTTCAAGAGGTTCTTTTTAGAAGCTGGATAAGATAAATAGATCTTTCAAGATTAAAAAAAGAATAATCTATTGTAGAACCTCAGAATTCTCTTCATCCTGGGTGTGGCTTAAAAAAAGGAAATAACAGCACAAGTTTACAAAAACATCTTAACATATACTGATTTGGCACCTATCATCTATCACTTTATCTTCTCAACTCTGTGAGGTAGACACCATTTTACAGGAAAAGCAATGTCATATCCATGAATCTTTACCCAACCCTTCAGTTATTTGGTTCTAGTTATAATTTACCTGGTTTACTAGTTACTGGTTATAATTCTAATTTGCCTGGTTTACTGGTTAATTTCCCCTAACCTCACCCTCTTCCTCTTATGAGCATTTCAAGGCACGGAACTGAACCTTAATTGTCTTTGTACCCTAGCATTCCAAGCGGCAAACAGTAGGCCCTTAAGGTTGAATGAATGAAATAATTTGTCAAGCGCATGCAACGAGAGATGAGAATGGGACTAAAATGCATGGATTCGGATTCTTTCCTCTTCCTGCTACCTCACATTGCCTAAATTAAGTCTGGTCCAGCCTGATCCAGCATTCCAAGGCCTCCATACCAAACTAGAAATTACCACGAAAAAGAGCTGTGTCCAAAAGTTTGAATGTCTCTGCCTAAGACAAGTGGACTCAAAATAAAATTATTTGATGGCTTTAAACACTTGACCAAGAAACAGTTCTTGATCTGTAAATCAAAGAATTTAAGGCAGGGCAGATTAAGCAGGGAGAGTTAAAATTCTGTTTAATTGGATTGCTTACAAGCATCGCTTTGAAAGAAAGGGCAGCGCCAAACATTCAAGACTGAAATGAATTACGACAGTGACTTTGAGAGGGAATCCCAAGGATTGAAAACGTGGAGACAAAGTAAAATATGCTAAATTGGGTCAGCGTCGCCGCCCGCCCCCGCAACCTCTCCCCACTCTCATTTGAAGCCTATCCCTCAGAATGTGATTAGGCTCCTCCCTTTCTCACCATCTTCTCCGCTTCCCCATTCCCACCCCCAAACACACACTTACTCTCTTCAGGGTGGTTATTATCAATACAGGGTTTTGTGAAAAAAGTTAAGTCTACAACTGCAAATTGGAACCTGTCACCAGTCTAAACGCTACTACCAGTTGAAGTCTAACTCTCGTCACCAGCCTCCGTTCCCATGAGAAGCGACGGGGCTGGTATTTTGCCTTAAAAAGAACATCTCTCCCTTTTCCCGTTCCACCCAATGAACAACTGCTGGTCCAGTGGGCATTCTTAGGACTTGGGGAATGCAATGCAAAGGTGGCAGTGGGAGAACCCCTGTCATTCCGCCCAGGGTTTTGGATCGGGTAGCGGGTGGCGAGTAATTGTCCTCATTACCTTTTAAGTATCAGCGACCATGACCGCGAGGCGGATGGGGGTGGCCACAGCTTACCTGTGAGACCCCCTCCGCCTTCCTCTCCGTAGCCCCGACGCCGTTGCAGCATGAAGTAGTCGTTGGACCTTTCCATCAGCCACAGCTTCAGCGCATTTTTCAGGAGCACTGCCTCAGGCTTCAGCCACATCACCAAGAACTTTGTGCTGCCCGCGAGCAGCTCCCCATATGTCCTCCCCACCTGACCCTCCACCCGTCTTTCCCCCTCTACTTCTCCCACGAAATCTTCAGGCAGCAGCGGCTCAGGTTCAGGTTTTCCACACTTCCCCCAACTCTCCCTTCTCTCCCACGTAGGCAGCAAGATTGCCAATTCCTTCCCACCACACTACCGCCTGACTGGAAAATAATCCCGCTTCTTCACCTCCTGGGAATTGTAGTTTCCTACTTGCTTTTCTGTACTCAAGCCACTGGAGTGCGGGACTACATTTCCCACAATCCATTGGAGTGAAACCTGGATGGGGGTGCTTTCAAAGTGGGTCCTGCAACCAGTTAAGTGTATTTTGCCTATCTAAAGTTTAAAGCGGCTTTTGTTCAAATAAGCGAGCCCAAGGTATAAAAATGTTGCTTCTTCTCATCCTTTTATAGCCGAGAGTCTTAAACTGTAGCAAACAAAGTTTCTGGAATTTTGGATTGACAAATGGCCTGTTCTGGGACGCGGCAGTAGCGCCAAATAACATTTAATGAGTTCTTTGTACTAAAAAGATTTCGTGTATATTATCTCACGCAATCCTTACAGAAGTCTTATGAAGTAGATCTTATTCGCTATTTTACACATAAAACAAAAGCGCAGACGGGTGAGTTGACTTATCCAAGGTCATAAGTGGAGTCTGATACGATTTCTTGTTTAATTCAAAACCTTACTTAGATTAAGCTCTTTCTGGCCTTACAGGAAGAATATAAAATCTCCAGAAGGTACACAAGTTTTTCCTCCGTTTCTTTTCCCCCACAGCTGCACCAATCTGTTCAACTACTGTAATCAGCCACAGAATGTTTTGTTTAACTTCTCTTTTCAGTATCTAAACAGTTTATGAACTTTTTTTTTTCTTAGGCTCTATAAGAAGAAAGAATCCCTTTAAGGGCAGCCCTCACCTCTTTGTACCTTAGCAGTGATATACAGCTGCTTAAACAGTAAGGAGAATGAGGTCAGTGATTTGCATGACAGTGCAGTAAGGAATTATTTGAGGGATGTTTTTATTTATTGTGATAACTAAACCCACCAAAATTAAAGAGTGCACCAAAAGCTAAAACAGGTTTATAACAAGGTAGGAATTAGGAGTCAATGTTCTCTGCCTCCAGTGCCCTTAGAATAGGCTTCCAGAGATTTCTATTCCCAGTAGGCAGGGACTACAGCCCTATCTCAGCTTTGAAGAAATTACAGAAGACATACCTTCATCTTTCAGCATCTCCTTAAGAATAAGGGATTAAAATCTCTGATGGGGAGAATGATGTAGGGAGGAGGTAAGATAATTAAAATGTTAATAAAGCCACAATCAGAGACTGCAATATGCTGATCAGCTCTGCAGCCAGGCCAGGAGACCTTCAGAACAAAGATTTCTGCTGGGATTGCTAACAGTCCATTTCCCACACCTGTGAAGGGGAAACAGGAACCAAGAGTCATTTCCTATGTCTAAAACCATGGGGAACCTCTGGATTAAAGGCTAGAAACTGCCAGCAGGCCTTTCACTCTACATATTCTTACCTTTTCACAGCTATATACCCTTCCCCTTCTTCACTGTATGTCCATATCAAAAGAAATGGGTTAACAAAGTCTTTTAAACTATAACTCACAGGTTCTAAAGAATGATATATAAACTAATTCCCCAAATACTCAGCCCCCTACTCACTGTCTTTCCATGTCCCTCTCAGTGCCTTTACTCTGTCTCTCTCACTGTCCCTCTCATTCTCTGCCTCTGGGGAACACAGTTTGTCTGTGGAATATTACCTCTTTTTTAGTAAACTTTCCTTTTGATTCTAACTTTGGCATATGACTTCTTTCTACACTCCCCGCCAAAGGACCCTCTTCTGTCTGTGCAGGGCTTGGTCTCTCCACCACTCGGGGAAATTTGCCCTGTCCTGCATCAATTGTGATAACTAAACACATCAAAATTTAAGAGCACACCAAAAGTTAAAACAAGGGAGGAATCAGTAGTCAATGTATGATAAACAAGGGTCTCTTGGCAAGCCATTTTGAAAATGAAGCCTCAAGGCCATTTGGCTAACAAAAAAAAAAAAGGGTGGGGCACACCCAAATACCAAGTCCTGGAGCCAAAGAATTCTGCCTTGGAGGAGCGTTTCTGGCTTAAATCTCTCAAGATGTGGGCCATCTCAAGGCAGGAGACATGTGTTAAAAGCAGAGAATTTTCCTGGGGGTAAGGAAAAGGTCAATTTGTGATTCTAAAAGGTAGTAAATAGTCCCAAAGAGGCTTTCTGGAGAGGATAGGAAGAGACAATCTTCCCAGAGCCGAAACTGCAATGTGTACCTGGGAAAAGCTTCCCAATTTGGATAAGTATTAATTAAGGAAGGTAATTTTTTTTTTTTTTTTGCTGGTGAAAGATCAGTAAATGTAGCAAATGTAGAAAGATGTAAGGTGTCCTTTCTTTTTCATCTTTCTTTTCCTTTTTTATTTCCTTCCTCATCAAACCACATTCTTTTCCAATGCCCTTGAAGGTTAGAGCTGTGGCAAGGGCTCTGCAGAACTGAATGGTTCCTCTGCCTCTTTACTGGCAGCTCCACCTACATGCCCACATGCTCCCTGTTGTAGAATCAGATCCACTTTTGGCTCAGCAGGGTCATTTAAAGAACTCCTTCTTTTAGTAAAAATTCCACCGATTATGTAAAGAAATGTTTTTTGAAATTAAATTACCCCTATAATATAAATTTTGGCTTGATCATAAACTATATTTCAAATCTTTGCAAATAAAAGTATTTTTCTGAAGGTGCCTTAAAAACAGAGCATGCCACTCTATTCAATATTCAGTTATGTTATGTTAATGTAAGTTATTTTTAGGGAAGAAGGACTGGAATTACAAACTGCTCTGAATATCATTGCTGGTACTATACTGGAGACATATATACATACATACACATATATGGAGGGAGGGAAGAGGGTGAATCAATTCTCATTAATAAGCTTATACATCCTTACTTTACAGATGAAGAACATGAAGCTCAAAGAAGTTAAGTAACTTGCCTAAGATCGCATAGCTAAATAAATAACAGAGCTGGGATTTGAACCTAGGTTTATCTGACTACCAACCACGACACTATACTACTTAGGCATATTATTTGTTAATACCTCAAATACAACATGTCCAAAAACTTATTTCTTCAGTATCCCCTCTGCCCAAGGTTGTTTCTCCTACTATATTCTCATAGTTTACTGTTTACCAAGATGCTCAAGCTAAGAACCTTGGAATAATCTTAAACTTCTTACTCTTACTTCTTACTCTACTGTCACACACACCTAATTCTTTTTCAAAAGTCCATCCCATTCTCCTATTATCACTTCAGATTAGCCCCACTTCACTTTCCTGCTATACTACTATGTTAGCTTCCCAACTCATCTGCTTCCATTGTTGTTTTCTGATTTATCTAAGTTACATATATATGGACACAATGTTATACCATGCAGAGATTAATAATACATTTATTCAGAGGTCAGTCTTTCCGCTGACCCAGGCCTCTAGATCAGAATAACCTAGCACCTATGTAAAAAGGTAACAGGAAAACCCTAATATCAATTCCAAATCCTGTGCCATTGAAAAGCTGAGGATGTCTCTCAAGATTTTACTGGCTTATTTGAAATGAATTTCACAAGCTTAGTTGATGCTTTACAGTCTACAGAAGGTTTAGAAGCAGAAAGATTCAAAACAGGGGGAGCACTGCTAGAGGAGAGCCATTTAAGGCTTTGCTACTCAAAACATGGACCCTGGACCAGCACTACTGCATCAACTCCAATTCGTTGTACAGTTTGATTTTCAAATATCTAATTTGCTTTAAATTAGTGCATCTAAAATTTTAATGTGCGTACAAATTACCTGAAGATCTTGTTAAAATGCACACTCTGATTCAGTAGGCCTAGTATGGGGTCTGAGATCCTGGATTTCTACTATCAAAAATAATAGCTGGAAGAAATTTCACAAGTCACATGGGATTCCTATCCTTTACATATGATATACCCAAGAGAATCAAAAATATACACAAAGACTCATGTGTGAATGTGAAAAGCACCATTATCCATAATGGCCAAAAAGTGGAAACAACCTAAGTGTTCATTAAGTGATGAATGGATATTCAAATATGGAATATCCATACAATGGGATATATTACTGAGCAATGAAAAGGAAAAGTACTGATGTACACTTCAACATGGGTGAATCTTCAAAGTATTATGCTAAGTGAAAGAGGCCAGTCAGAAAGGACCATATATTGTATAATTCCGTTTATATAAAATGTCCAGTATTGGCAAATCTACAGAGCCAGAAAGCAGATGGGTGGTTGCCTGGGGCTGGGAATAGGAGCAGAAATTGACTGCAAATGGATTATTATATGGCATCATACTCACATATACCTGGCACATTGCCACATAAGACATATGTGTACCTTGGTTTGATAACCATGGTTCTGAGGTGTTCCAAGTATCAAGTATCTGTTTACTCGTAACATGTTTGACAAAAGAAAAAAATGCACTTAACTCATTAACAACATCTCAATAATTATACTGCCAAAGAGAAGGAAGAAGGAAAAGAAAAATTTAAATAAAATGACCTTAAGTCTTGAATAGTATAAAGATAGACTGGCATCAAAATCTTTTTCTAACCTTATATTATCAGTGGTCAACCTTATTATTTACCTTGCTGAACTTTTAAAATAATTCATGGTAAGTGTAGTTATATTAATATGGTAGCAGTTTCTATGTAATGAAATATGTAAATGTACACCGTACTAAAGTTTTAGTTTTTATTGATTAGATATATCAATTAACACTTATAGCCAACCATTTTTTCCTCCCAAATCTAAGCATATATAAAAAGTTAGTATATAATTACTAAACATCAGACACAAACTTTTATTGGATTATTTTATTTACATTTTATACTTAAAGAGAATCAATACAAATGAAGGCATATTTACAGCATTTCAGATAAATGTACAAGAATGCAATGTTTCATACATTCTACATTTAGCAAACAAAAATACATGTCTGTTCTGCTTTGGCCTAACTTCTGCTAGAATTTGCACTGGAAACAAAAGTCTAAAACCAAAGATGAGCCACATAGAATACAAATAAAGTGCATTTTTAAATAGCTCTATTTAACTTTGGTGGATGAAGCTTCAAACTTTATATTAAGGCACCTGGAATTCTCTCCCTCCCTATTCTTTTTCAAACACACAAAAGAATGCATTCACAAAATTTATAACTCCATGGACAGAATTTTAATTTACCTAATGTAATTTTAGCCCATTTAGGTAAAATGTAAACTCAATTTTCAAAGTCAACATTATTTAGAAAATATTTTCTACAGAATAATTTCTGTAAACTAATTCATACACAAAGATCAATTACCAATTTTTGTATAACTTATCATTTTCAAGTAGTATGAAATTTATGTACTCTGCTTTTGAAAATCTCATAAATAAAGCTTGAGAAATAATTATGAAGTATTTTTGTAAGGAAACTTTTTTTGTATATAATCCTGTCTCAAATTAGTGTCACTAATATACCAATTAATCCAGTCCAGCACATATTCTCTGACAAACTACGCTTGACACTTACATGAAGTACATTTAGCCTAATTTTAAAACAAGAAATAATTAAAATGAATATTTTGCTTTAATCTTATTTTATCAACTTAATGTAGCTTAAACAGACATTTTATGGAGTAGTAGCCTAAGTTGACATTGCTTTTTACAATACAATTCCAGATCAATATAAGCACCTGGAGAAAAACCCTGACACATATAGCCCAAGCTAAAGTAGTAGTATTTTTTAATTAAGATATTATCATAAATAGTGATTACAACTACTTAACTTTTTAAAAGCAATATGTTTTTATAAGAAAATTGTTATAAATGAAAAACATGACTACTTAAAGACAGTTTTAAATGTTTAAAAATCTTGCTATCACTATTAAGGGGAAACTTATGAAAAACATAAGCCTATGAAAAACATTATAATGAGTTTGTGGAAAAAAGTTAATAGGTTAAATACTTTAAGCCATTTAACTATAGCATAATTTTAGTCATCTCAGAAGCACTTTATCATTCTAACTTTATTAAGCTCATCCAGTTCATTAATAGTAAACTAGGCCCTGATTGATAGTCTGTTATTACTAAATGTTCAAGTTTTCTATTAACATAGATTTTATTATTTAATTTCTCGAATAGCAGTCTCTTGTTTAGGAGTTTCATCTTCTTCAAAGGTTGGGTTGTCAACATGAGGAACAACATCCACTGCTACAGAACTTGCTTCATGGTTTACCAGCTGCAGATTTTCATCTTTAGAAAGAAATAGCAATTTTAGAGTGATTTTATCCCTCTCTTCTTTCAGATAATATTTGACACTCATGTCTAAGAAGCATTTCTTGTCTAATTCCATCATACTCTGATTATTACATTCATTCCCTGATCCTTGAATAATTATATGATTTATGCTATGTCTTACATAAAGCACATATGGTGTTATATTGATTTACCATTATTTTTGACTGACATGTGTGCTTAATTCTACCTAGGTTATAGCAACCTTAAAAGCAAAGTTGTCTCTCCTTCTCTATCCTAAACAAAAGTTCTTAAACCTAGCTTTGTATTTCAATCAATTTAAAAAAATACTTATGCTTTTTCAAATGCATAGACAGACAAAACAAACAAACAAACAACAACCAGGAATTTGGGGAGAGTGCCTAAAATGGAATACCAATGGTAACAAATGAACATGATTATATTACATATGACATATATATAACTATCCTTAAGAGAGTGGGGAAGAAAAGAACTAACTTAAGTAACTTTGGAAAACAATATTTGGCTATATCCCATAAGGCTAAGAAAAAAAAAAGAACTGTACACTAGTTACTGAAATTGTTTTTCACAGGGCTGTGAGTTAGCAATGTTGAAATTATTTTATGTGTGTTCCCAGACTGAACAAGTAAGTAAATATATTGTAGAAAATTAGAGCCAAGTTTTTCACTTTCAGAGAAAGAAATTGCAAATAAAGAAAGGGGAAGGCTAGAATAAACTCTGTGGTATTGGATTGGAATTGGATGCATCAGTACAAACTCACTGTTTTTCAGATGACAGATAGACAGACAGACAGACACCCCAGTAGCAATGAGCACACCTAGTGTCCAGATCTTGGATTTGAAATACTGTTCTACAATAAAAGCCCCTTTGAAGAAATGTTTGATGCTAGGGCAAGGAGAGTACAAGATTAATCTAGATTCTAGCCTAGGGATAAGCAACTACAGCCTGCAAGCAAAACCCATAGCTAAGGGTGTTTTCTATATTTTTAACAAGTTGTAAGACAAGCAAACAAACAAACAAAATACAATAGAGATTTATGACCTTCAGCGCCTAACCTATTTACTATCCAGACTTTTACAGAAAATGTTTGCTAATCCCCAGCCTAGAATACCTTGTGGTGCCAGAAAGTAAGGGAGGGCTCAAAAAAAAAAATGCTGGGACCTATTGAAAGAAAATGAAAACCAACTTGAAGGAATTCTCAATGACCAAATCTAGGGCAATCTAAGCAATGAATAAATCATGAGAGTTATATTATAGAATAAAATAGATATCTATGAGTCCATACTATTATAAATAAATAATTGAATAAATAAATGGGGAAAAGGATAGTTCTTCCTTTAAATAAAAGCTTAGTTAATATAGAAAGAAGGATGGGAATAAAAAAAATAACCATTGACACACACTTCATAATAATTATTGCAACAAAGAAGCACCAATAATTGCTAAAATTAGTGGTAAAGGTATGATGAGAAACAGGATATTAGTGTAGTCTCTTAGTGTCTATAAGGTAATTAATAATTATAATAGTAAAAACAGTAACTGTAAAAGGAGAATCTTGGCAGACACCATCTTAACCAAATGAGCCAAGCTAAAATCATCAATAATAAGACATGGACATCATGTACATGATATGAGGTAGAGAAGGGCACACCATTTCTGTGGTATTTTTGCTTAAAATAGAAAAGGACAATGAATTTAATCATTGGGAAACAGCAGACAAGCCAAATTGAAGGGCATTCTACAAAATAATTGACCAGTAGTCTTCAAAAGTGTCAAGATCATGAAAGACAAACACTAAGAAATAGTCAAAGACTAGAAACTAAGAAGATATTACAATTAAATACAGTGTGGACCTCTCAACAAAGTGGGTATAGAAGGAACACAACCAAACATAATAAGGGCCACATATGACTAATCCACAGCTAATATCTTGTTCAATGATGAAAAGCTGCAAGCTTTTCCTCTAAAATCTAAAACAAAGCAAGGGTACCCACTCTAAACATTCCTATGCAACATACTATTGGAAGTCATAGCCAGAGGAATTAGTCAAGAAAAACAAATAAAAGCCCTCAAAATCAAAAAGAGAAGTAAAAGTGTCTCTGTATTCAGATGATATGACCTTGTATAGAGAAAATGCTAAAGACTCCACCAAAAGAGTAGAACTAATAAATGAATTCAGTAAAGTTGCAGGATACAAAATCAACATACAAAAATCAATTGCATTTCTATACACTAACAATGAAATATCTGAAAGAGATAAAAAATTCCATTTACAACAGTACCAAAAATAATAAAATACTTATAATTTAAAAAGGAGATATAAAACCTGTACAATAAAAACTATATGACACTGATGAACAATATTGGAGACACAAATAAATGGAAAGATCCCATGTTCATGGAACAAAACAATCAATATTATTAAAATGTCCATACTACCCAAAGCCATCTATAGATTCAACACAATCCCTACCAAAATTCCAATGGCATTTTTCAGAGAAATAGAAAAAAAAACACCAATCCTAAAATTTATATGGACTCATAAAAGACCCCAGATAGCCAAAGTAATCTCAAGAAAAAGAATGAAGTGGGAGGTATCACACTTCCTAATTTCAAACTACACTACAAAGTAATAGTAATCAAAATAGTATGGTACTGACATAAAAAGATACATACCTCTATGGAACAGAATTGAGAGATCAGACATAAACCCCATGCATATGCAGTGAACTATTTGACAAGGGAACCAAGAACTCTCCATGGGGAAAAGATAGTCTTTTCAATAAATGATACTGAGTAAACTGGATATTCACATGCAATAGAATGAAATTGGATCCCTACCTTACAGCACTGACAAAAATAAACTTGAAATGGATTAAGAACTTAAACATAAGAATTGAAAACATTAAATTCCTAGAAGAAAACAGGGAAAAAGCTCCTTGACAATGGTCTTGGCAATATTTTTTGGGGGATATGACACCAAAAGTACCAGCAACAAAACCAAAAATCAACAAGTGGGACTATATCAAACTAGAAGGCTTCTGCACAGCAAAAGAACCAATCAACAGAATGAAGAAGCAACTTACAGAATGGAAGAAAATATTTGCAAACTGTTTAATAGATAAAGGGTTGATATCCAAAAAATATAAGGAACTCATACAACTCAATAACAACAAAACAAGACAAAATGAAAAAAAAAAACAACTTAATTTTTAAAAGGGCAGAGGAAATAAATATTTTTCCAAAGAATATGTACAAATGGCCAACAGTTACATAAAAAAGATGCTTAACATCACTAATCATCAGAAAAATGAAAACCAAAACCAAAATAAGATATCACCTCACACTTGTTAGAATAGCTATTATCAAAAAGAGGTGAGTGTTGGCAAGGATACAGTATAAAGAAAAACTTAATGACTGTTGATGAGAATGTAAACTGGGATAGCCACTATGGAAAACAATATGGAGATTGCTCAAAATATTAAAAAAATAGAACTACCATACAATCCAGCAATCCTACTTCTGGGTATATATCTGAAGGAAATTAAATCACTATTTTGAAGAGCTATCTGCATCTCCATGATCACTGCAGCATTATTCTCAATAGCCAAGACATGGAAACAACCTTAATGTTCACTGACAGATGAATGGGTAAAGAAAATGTGATTACATATACACAGAGTATTATTCAGCCATGAGAAATAAGAAAATCTTACCATTTGCAACAACATAAATGGACCCTAAAGGCACTGTGCTAAGTGATATAAGTTGGAGAAAGACAAATACAATACAATCTCACTTATATGTCAAATCTAAAATTAAAAATATAGCCAAACTCATAGAAACAGAGAGTAAGATGGTGGTTGCCAGGGGATAAGAGGTAGGGGAAATGGAGAAATGTTGGTCAAAAGGTACAAACTCCCACTTATAAGATGAATAAGTGCTGGAGATCTGATGTACAGCATGGAAACTACAATTAACATTGTATTATATATTTGAAATTTGCTAAGAAAGTGGATATTAAATATTTATAATTATGCAAGATTATGGTTTTGTTAACCAACATTAATGTGGTAATCATTTCACTATATATATATATATATATATATATATATATATATATATATCGAATTATCATGTTATACACCTTAAACTTACACAATGTTATATGTCAAATATGTATATCTTAATAAAGCTGGAGGTAGAAAAAGAAAAAAAGGAAATGAAATATGGGATCTTGGCACAGAAGAAGGACATTAGTGGATCGATTGGTGAAATTTGAGTAACATCTGTATTTAGTTAATATTTTATCAGTTAATTTCCTGTTTTTTAATAATTTATTTATTTTTATGGTGACATTGGTTAACAAAATCCAATAAATTTCAGCTGTACACTTTAACAGTAGGGTATATATATGTTTACACTGTGTGTTCATCTCCCATAGTTAGATTTCTCTCTGTCACCAGAATTTCCTGGTTTTGATCATTGTATATGGTTATATAAGATGTTAACATTTGGAAAAGTTGGATGACAGGCATTCTTTGTACTATTTTTGAAACTTTTTCAGTCAGCCTGAAATTTTTTGAAATTAAATAAAAATAATAAAATTTTTAAAAACCTGTTCTTGGTCCCTCCACCACACAGATTCTGATTTAACCATTCTGGGGTAGAGCCCAGGTATCAGTAATGTTTAAAGTTTCATTGGCTGATTCTAATGTGCAGCCAGGGTTAAGAAATAGGCCCTTATTCAGTGGTTCTCAAAGTGTGGTCCCTGGACCAGCAGCATCAGTATCATCTGGAAACTTATTAGAAATGTGAATTCCCAGGCTCCAGCCCAGACATACTGAGTCAGAAATTGGTAGTAGCCCCACTGTTTTAACAAGTCCCCCCACAGGTGACTAGGTGCATGATTAAGTTTGAAAAAACAGTGCTCTAATAGAATTTAGCACAGTGATAAAACACATGGATATGAACTAATCAGCTATGTTTACAAAGTTATTTAAATCAACTATTGCCATAATAATCAATGTTTAATGGCTAAGATACCCAAACTGGTAATGATACATAACCACAGATAAATCTATTCTAGGTGGTCATTCATTCAACACTGCTTTGAGTGTCTATTATGTGTCAGGCTGTGTTAGGTGCTGGATACACAACAGTGAGTAATAAGATACTACTCCTAACCAAAGGAACTTTTAAAAGTGTTAATACAATTCAGTGCAACAAGTACAATGACAGTTCTATGGAAGCAGACAGTAGGGCCAAACATGCAAGCCAAGAGAGGCTTCGTAAAGCGGGCCAAGTTTTAAAGGAAGAACAGGAGTTAGACTGGGCTTCCCTAATTTCTTGGGGGGAAGAAGAGTGGAAGTAATGAGCAGAGAGAAGACAGTGGCTCAAACTAAAACCATGGAATTATAAACTGGAAATTAGGGGGTGGATTAGAGATAAAGGATATTGAATCAATAGGAAAGGGGAGAGGGAAGAATCAAAGATCTCCCTAATTTCTGGTTTGAGGCACTTGTGTGCACATTAGTACTATACATCCAGATAAAGAATACAGGAGGAGGAACATAGGTCATCATTTCATTTGCTTCTCAAATTCTCTGCAAAAACTGTTCTGCTTACCACCCTTTCCCACGAAGAAGAGAGAAGAAAAAAAAAGTAGGTTGGAACTTTTTCTTAACAAGCCTAGCAATAAACTGAATTACCTTGTACACTCTGCTTTATCTTCACTGAATTCTATTACCACACAGTTATGGGAACAAAATTTCATCTGGGGCAAAGAGACAATGACTCTCTATTATAGGTAGAATAATCCAGAGATGATTAAGATTCTTATGATGACTTTATACCCTACAATATGTCTGAAGATTAGATTACTTGCAATATGAGGGTTGCAGTTACATGTTCCTTGTGACATGTTAAGATATGGTATTACATGGCACTGATAAGCCTACAGAGGACAAAGGTTTATGTCATAGGAAGCTGATATTTGACATTTTGCAAGTCATCTTGACATTTACTTTTTCTTCTACTTGTATGTCGGAATTAGGTTATCTCAAAATGAGGACTGAGAAAAAAATGTTCAAACCATCAAAAACCATGAAAAAGATGGAAATTAAAGAAAGGGAACATAATTAATTATAGTTTTCTCTTTCTAAGAAAAAAAGTAAACAGAATTCGCTAAAATTTCTTTACTGCCATAATATTACTAAGCTGTAATACTGATTCACATGAATTCTGAAAATAATATACAGTAGTCCTCCCTTATTCACAGGGTATACACTTCAAGACCCCCGTGGATGCCTGAAATTGTGGATAGTACTGAACCCTACACATATTATTTTTTTTCTTATACATATATATCCATGATAAAGTACCATTAATAAATTAGATATGGTAGAGATTAACGACAACTAAGAATAAAACTTTATAAAAATATACTGTAATAAAAGTCAGGTGAATGTGGTCTCTTAAAATATTTACTGTACTATACTCACCCTTCTTGTAATGATGTGAGATATGATCAGATGAAGTGAGGTAAACGATATAGGTATTGTGACATAGCATTACGCTACTATAAGGTTACTTAACATAAGCACTCAGCAATACTATGACAATCATCTGATAATTGAGGTGGCTACTAAGTGACGAATGGGTGGGGAATATGTGCAGCATGAGATTTCATCATGCTACTCAGAACAGCACACAGTTTAAAACTTATGAATTGTTTATTTCTGGAATTTTCCATTTAATATTTTCACATGGTGGCAGTGGAAAATGAAACTGAGGATAAGGCACTGCTGTATTCTATTTTAATTTGCAAAGTTTGTTCATTTCATGGTAAATAATCAACAGGTGGCAGCATACACCATTGTATAAATCAAGCTTTTGTAAATCAAATTCTATCTTAGCATTTCAGAACTCCTTTATCTTAATTTCTGATTGATCTGCAATAAACAATGGCTTCTAAAGTTTAAAGTTACTCAATTAGGCTCTGTAAGTTAACCAGCCAACACTTAAATGCATTAGAGAGAAACTTTCCAATAAATGGTTTTCTTCTGTGAATAATCCCCACTCCTGATGCATTTCATCTATTTCAGGTATATTTGAATACATATATATTAAGTTAAGGTAAGGATACATCCTGTATTGCATTGTTGTTCATAGAAAAAATCTGAAATGTGTTAATGGGTTAATAGAACAAATGCTAAAAATCAGAAATATGATCCACAATAGATTATTTGTGGGACACTTGAACCTCAGCATGGTGCTTACTTGCTGACTGCATGTGTTCCTCCAAAGGTGGTTCATCTGCTCCCTGAACTGAAGCATATCCAGAAGATGCAGTCTCACTGTGATTATCCTCTTCATGAGGAGAGGCACTATTGGATGTTTCATTAGATACAGGAATTTGTATAGATACTGATCCATCTTCAACATCCACCTTTGGAAAGCATTTGAACAAATTAAAAGACTCGCAAGGTACATGCTGTTCCTTGACATGTGATTACAAAGTTTCTTCATAGATGACTTATTACAGTAATGCTTTTAACCTCTTAAACCTATAATCCCTTTTGATAATCACAAAAATCTCGTTGGTCCCAGCCAGAGCAGTTAAAAAAACTGGGTCCATGAGTGGGGCAATAGATGTTACAAGCAGATTGTTATTATATGTGACATGTTCATCTGGATGATCCCAGCACTTCATAATATAATGCCTGGTACAAGGTAGGCAATCAAAAAAAAATCTCATGCTATTCCCGAAGGGAATTGAAAACTACTGTCTTCTACATATCTCCTCAAATCAGGAAGATTTTGTTGAGCTTAACTTTCTGTTGCATGCATTGTGAAAGACGTAGGTTTTTTTTCATTACCAAATATAATTTTTTAATTTTTACTTTTTGATTAGAGTTGATATTCAATAGTATTTTATATTAGTTTCAGGTGTAATATATAGTGGTTATTTATTATACTTTCTGAAATTATACATGTTCATTTAACTACAATTTGGTTGCTATGCAATAGTAAGAGTAAAAACCAGGATGGTATATCAGAAGCCAGTTGGTAGATTATATAGTCATTACTTCAAATTCTGACCCCAAAGAAAGTACATTTGAGGAAAGAGAGGAAGAAGGAAAATGGAGGTTATCCAACATGGCACCTCACTGTCACTACGATGTAAATATGTACACCTTTTGGTATAAACTGTAAGTCTAACACGTTGCATAGCTAAAAATTAAAGTTGTTATTTTCCCAAAGGCCCAGGTACATAAATAACACATTGCTTGAGCTCCTTCATATAAATAGTTTTGCAATATTTACCTCAATTCCTAAAGCTTTGAGAATGTCACATTTGCACATGGGGCAAGTCCTATGTTCTAACAGCCATGGGTCAACACATGTCTTATGGAAAATATGGCTAATGAAAGAAAAAACACAATTTAGTTATCAACTGTGAAGTAAAAACACTTTGCCTAATATGCTAACAGGTTACCCTGTAATTTCACTTAGTCTTTTAACAGATGCTTTTTTTTTCTTTTATATACACTATTATGGCATAAATACTAAGAAAGAGACACAGGAACAAAATTTAGAAATTTCATAATATGGTATTTTTAATATAAAAACCTTATTTACTCTACCTTCAAAAGAAATAGTTTCAGTATTAATTACTTGAAAAATGCCACAGTCAGTCATTTGCAATAGTATAGTATAATATAGTATTGAGTAAAACATAGTGCTCGATACATTCCAAGAGCACCACTATTTAATAGCTAAAAGAAAGAATGTTAAGAGCAACTTTCAGGAACAGCAAAATAAAAAAAGAAAAGAATGAAGACTTCCAAATCAGTGCCAATAAGTTGATATTTTTTTCTTAATAAGATTGTTAGAAAAAATTGAAATTAAACAACCCAGTATGTATATAGTATATAAATTATATATATGCAAAATTGTGGTACTCATTAGGTTCTCAGTTTTATATGGAACTAGTTTCCAAATTGTACCATATTATGGAAACTATATAATTAGCCTTATACCAATTTTAATGATATTAAAAAATAAAGTATTCTCCTATATTTAAATAAAAATAAAAATATTTTATTTACATCAATTTAGAAACATTCAAAATAGTTTCCCCATTACAATAATTTTTGTAAATCAGCTATTTTTTATTGATGATATAAAAGAAAATCAAACCTACTTGCAGGTTAAGATGCGGATCAAATCATTTGGTTTATACAGTTCAATACACACAGCACAACTATCTCCATCTGGGCCAATTTCCTATGAGCAAATAGTTATTGTTACTCTGATGGATAAGAAAAAATACATTAAACTACAGAGCAAGATCAGAATATACATGTATTTAAATTACATAAATTCCTATAGAAGGAAGAACATCGTATCACTAAATGACCATGTTTCAATAAGCAATTTAAAATAATTTAGACTTAATTGGAATCTGGAAAAAAAAAAGTCAGACTTATAGAAACAGAGTAGAAAAGTGGTTGCCAGGGGCTGTGGGTGGAGGAAATAGGAATAAGTTGGTAAAAGGGTATAAACTTTCAGCTATAAGATGAATAAGGTCTGAGGATCTACTGTAAAACATGGTGTCTAAAGTTGATAACACTGTATTATATGAACTGAAATTTAAATAAAATTAGACTTAAAAAAGGTAAAACAATAAAGTCAACCAAAAGGGGCATGACACAAAGAGAAACATGGAACATTGATTTAAACTGTTTTTTTTTCTGGTTTTAAATTTACAAAATGCCATTTGTATACCACATTCTATAGCTATATTTTCCCATTTAAAGAAAATTAAGATATAATTCACATACAGTAAAATTCACTCTTTTCAGTATATAGTTTTGTAAGTTTAGACAAACATGCAGTCACTTAATACCTACCACAATCAAGATACAGTTCTATTATTCTAATAAATTCCTCTGTACTACTTTATAGTTAACCCCTACTTTCACCACCACTCTCTAGCAACTATTGTTCTTTCTCAATTTCTGCAATTTTGGCTTTTCCAGAATATCATATAAATGGAATGATGCATTATCTAGCCTTTGAGTCTGGCTTAACATAACACATTTGAGATTCATTCATGTTGTGAATGTGAGTTCTCAACCCCCTTTATATTGCTAAATAGTATTCCATGATATAAATGTATTACAATTGTTTATCATCGATTGAAGGACATTTGTGATCTTTCTAGTTTTTGGTAATTATGAATAAAACCAAACAATTGTGTACAAGTGAACATTTTTATGTGAATATTTCTTTTTTCCTCTAGAGTATCTAGTAGTGAGATTGCTGGATTCTTTGGAAAGTGTATATTTGACTTCATTAAGAACTGCCCAACTGTCTTCCAGACTAGCTGTACATTGTATTCTTACCAGCAAATGCATGAGAATTCCAGGTGTTCCAGATCTTGGCCAGCTCTTGATATTGTCAGTTGTATCAGCTTTAGACATTCTAAGGAATGTGCTGTGGTATCTCATTGTGGTTTTTATTTGTGTTTCCCCAATGACTAATGGTGTTGAGCATCATTTTATGTGTTTTGCCATCCATATATATTCTTTGGTAAAATGTCTGTTTTGCCCATTTTTCAGTAAGTTACTTTACAACTGTTGAGTTTTGAGGGTTCTTTATGTATTCTGGACACAGCTCTTTATCAGATATGGGGTTTGAAAATATATTCTCCCAGTCTGTCACCTGTCTTTCCATTCTCTTAACAGTGTCTTTCAAAGAGCAAAAATTCTCAATTTTGACAAAGTTAAATGCCTCATTTTTTTCTGTAATGGACATATTTTTGTGTGCCATATCTAAGTAACTTTTGCCTAACTCAAATCATGGAGATACTTTTCTCCAAATTTTTCTACTAAAATTTTTATAATTCTAGGTTTTATATTTAGGCTTGTGATGAATTGTGAATTATATTTAACAAATGGTATAAAGTATGAATTGAGGTTCATTTCTTTTGCATGTAGCTCTCCAATTATTGCACTTTAACGGTCAACAATTGGCTATACTTTCTTCATTAAATTGCCTTTATATTTTTTTAAATTTATTTTATTTTTTATTTATTTTTATTTAGTTTCAAGTGTATATTACATTGGTTAATCATCTCTATAGTTCATAAAATGATCCCCTGACCCTCCACTTAGCCAATGTATTAATGCTAACTGCATTTCCTATGCCGTGCTCCTCATCCCCATGACCATCCATCAGCTACTAATTTGTACATTTTTAGCCCTTCACTCAATTCTCCCAGCCCTCTAAACCAATCCCAAATTGTCCACTATATTTATGAGTCTGTTTTTGATTAGTTTGTTCTTTTTTATTACTTAGATTCTGCATATAAGTAAAATCATATAGTGTTTATCTTTCTCTGTCTGATTTAAATACCTTCTAGGTCCATCAAAGCAATATCTCTTACCATCCCCTTCCTTTTCATATGTAGAGGTCTTGTTTTCTTATCCTTTCAGCTACTCTATCTTTTGGTTGGAGCATTTAATTCTATTCCATTTAAGGTATTTATTGATAGGAATGTAGTTGTTAGCATCCTTTATTCCTGTTTTTGATACATGTTTTTTCTTCTTAAAGAAGTCCCTCCAGAAATTCCTGTAATACTGGTTTGGTGGTGATAAATTCCTTTATTTTATTTTTGTCTGAGAAGTTCTTTATCTGTCCTTCAACTCTAAATGATAGCTTTGCTTGATAAATTATTCTTGCTTGTAGATCCTGGGTCTTCATTCTGTCAAATATTTTTGCCAAACCCTTCTGTCCTGCATAGTTTCTTTTGAGAAATCAGCTGCCAGTCTTAAGGGTTTTCTCTTATAATTATCTGTTTTTCTCTTGCTGCTTTTAATATTCTCTTTTTGTATTTAACCTTTGGCATTTTAATTATGATGTGTCTTGGTGTGGGCCTCTTTGTATCCCTGATTTTTCGAATTCTCTGAGCTTCCTGGGGTTTTATGTCCATTTCTTCACCAAGTTAGGAAAGTTTTCCATCATTATTTCTTCAAACAGCTGTTCAATATTTGATTTTCTTCAGTTATACCGATCAGACGAATATTTGGAGCCTTAAATTATTTTTTATAGTCTTGGCATCTTTTTTCTTGCCATTCTGATTGAATATCCTGATTAGCAGTCCTGTCCTCTAAATAGAGCATGTGATCCTCTTCTTTATTCACATTGTTTATTCCTGTGTTTATTCCATTTAATATACTTCTCATCTCAAATGTGCTTTTCATTTCACACTGGTTCTTTTTTTATAATTTCTACTTCCATTTTTGTTTTTTTACCTCTTTGTTGAAGTTCTCACTGAATATATCATACTTCACAAAAGTTCATTGAGCATCTTTATAACCAGTGTTTTGAATTCCGCATCTGTTAGATTGCTTGACTCCATTATATCTGGCTCTCTGTTCTCTTCTCTCATATGGTTTCTGCTTCTCTGTCTTCCCATTTTGGCTGCCTTTCTGTGTCTATTTCTATGTACTAAGCAAAGCTTATAAGTCTCTCAATCTTATTAGTGTGGATTTGTGAAGTAAGTGTCCAGTGACACAGTCCTGAGAGGAGTTCAGCTGCAGGCTAAACTTAACCCAACCCTCCGGGGCCACCTGTTAAGATTCAGCAAGCAATCCACAGATGCTGTGTTTATAGATGCTCAAAAGGCCACACCAAAAACCGAGGCCAGCTGTCTCAAGTGTGAGTCTAGGACCTGCTCAGTAAGGAGCACCTGACTCGCTGAGGATACACCTGGATGAGGCTTGGGTGGGGCCGCTAGTTGGGGGAGGTGGGGTTTCAGGGAATCCTCTGGGAGGAGTGATCTGTTATCCAGTTTGATGATGTCAGAGCTATGGCGAAGCTGTGTCCCTGTGCTGGGAGTGGGGAAGACTCAACAGGGAATAATGGATACCACCAGCACTTCTGTACCCAGCGAGTCTCACCTCGGCCCTCACTCCGATAATGTCTCCTTGTAAGTTTTGGTGCAGGGCCCCTATATACAGCCAAATTTAGCACTGGTGCTCAGAGAGAGCTGGTCCATCACTGCAAAAATCTGCTTGTGGAGGTGGCCCCTTTAAGAGGCATCTGCCGCTGTTGCTGCTGCAGCCTCCATCTTATTCAGCTGCTTGAGACCAGGCAGCCCCACATCCTCACCTCGTCCTACCTTCTGCCATTGCAGGGTGCTTTCTTGGATTTCTCCATAGTTGTATGGCTTTTTCATCTAGATCCCAGGTGATTTTTCCTTATTACTTCTCCTTGTTTCTGTCACAACTTTGATTTGCTACGTCATTTTTTCTCTGTCTTTCTATTTTTGATCAAATCAATTGATCATATATGTATGGGTCTATTTCTGGACCCTCCTGTTTCACTGATCTAAAGGTCTACCCTTGCTCCAATACCACAATATCTTGACTACTATAGCTTTAAAATAATCTTGCAAGTCAGGCAATGTGAGTCATCCAAATTTATCTTCATCAAAAGTATTTTGGTTATTCTAGTTCTTTTGTTTTTTCTTATAAACTTAGAATCAACTTGTCAATTTTTACAAAAGATCCAACTAGGATTTTTATAAACATTGAATTGAATCTATAGATTAATTAGGAGGGAACTGATATTTTGACAACAGTGAGTCTTCTGATTCATGCACACAGTATATCTCTCCACTTATTTAGGTCTTCTTTCTTCTTTTCCTTTGGTGTTTCACAGTTTTTGGCATATAGGTCTTGTATATATTTTGTAAGATTTATACCTAAGTATTTTTGATGCTTTTATAAATGATATTTTTTTATTTCAATAAGTTCCATGGATGTTTTTTGATACATGTTTTACACATGGATGGTAGTTTGCAACTATCCTAAATCTGGACATGGATGTTCAAGTAAAGCAATACTGAAGCACTGTATTATTTTCCTGTTGTTGCTGTAACAAATAACCATTACTTAGAGGTTTAAAATAACACAAATTTATCCTCTTATTGTCCTGTAAATCAGAATTCGAAAACTCAAAGTATCGGCAGTGCTGTGCTCCTTCTAAAAGCTTTGGGGGAAATTCCTTTTCCTTATCTTTTCCAGCTTCTAGAGGCTGTCTGCATTCTTTGGCTCATGGCCCCTTTCTTGTATTACTCCAAACTCTTGCTTCCATTACCACATCTCCCTCTTCTTCCATCTTATAAGGATACTGTGATTATATTTAGGACCTATTTAGATAATTCTGGATAATTTCCCCATCTCAAGATCCTGAATTTAATTACATCTGCAAAGTCCTTTTTGCCATATAAGGCAATATTCTCAGGTTCCAGCAATTTGAATCTAGGTATCTTTGGGGGCCATTATTCAGCCTACCTCCAGCATCAAATAGATTTTTAAAAGCCAACGAGATTCATAAAAGTGCAATAAAAAACTACTTTGGAACATTCATTCATCTTTAAAAATGGCTTTCTAAGCATTGTTCTAAAACAAAAAGCATTTTTTTATGTCAAGTCATAAATGCACCTTGTCTCCTTGTTTCAGTGTGCGTAATTGAAGCCTTCCAATAGCTTTTTTAGCATCTGCCTTTAATTGTCTCTGTAATAAAAAAGAATAGGTATTAGAAAAACTATTTTAAAAAATACAATAAAAAAGGTAGAGAAGATTAATCAATATTTATAAGGTTAAATGAATTTTAAAAGATAAAATCTAATTAATGATAAAAAATGTCCTATTTATCTGATATCAGTCAGAATTTTTCAAATTAATAAAACTTTTCACTTATCATGTTTCCCTACCTTCTTAAACAGCATCTTTTGGCTACAGTGGTAAAGCTACATGTCTCTGTTACAAATAGATTCAGATGCTATGAATTTTCAAAGAACATTTCCTATTTTCAAATTCAAATAACCTTAAAGTACACCTTTTTCATTTTTTTAATTGTTTATTGTTTGGTAGAAAGTGTACAGGATTTAGATTCAAATGAACATAGATTCAAAAATCTGAGTTTGTCACTTACTAAATTAATAATCCTGAACAAATCATTTAATTCTTTGAGCTTGTTTACTTATCTATAAAATAAGAATAACACCAACCCTTATAGTGTTATTTGGTATTAGGGGAAAAATAATTATTGTTTGTAACCATTATTGCCTTATAAGGAGAGTACATTCTGCAAGTAGTAGGTCTGTTTTTTTCCCCCCATTGACCATATACCTAAAATGAGTCTGGACATGCAAAGGCAAGCCCCAGGCTTGCTTAGGGAATAAAGACTAAAATATTATAATTTTATCAGAAGTGAAGTTGGGGTATAGGGTGAAATCTAAGAGGTGAGGAAAAGATAAGAAAGAAAGTAATCATCCTTCTGTGTGGGGTGAACTGGCCAAAGTATGTGTGGGGGAAAACATAGTATGAGATATTCAGTACTAATTTAAAATTATTTGATGCTGCATGGATGCCATGTGGAATAGATAGCATGTGCAACACAGCAAGATAATAAGCAATCTTCCTATTTTGAAATGTAAAATGAAAAAAATAACTTGGTAGAAATGCATCAAAAGTAGGCACTTAGAACTAGAGGTCATTGTGAAAATGTAAACAGCTTCCTCATCCCACTATATGTAGCTCCATCCCCAGGAGGGAGACCCATACCTGACATCTAGGTTATGTGAAAATTAGAGATAATAAGTATCCAGCATGATGTCTGGCATATAGCAGACATTCAATTAAATGTTTATGAAATTAAAATATAAAGTACTATTCATCAATTAGCCTAACAGGTTATCGGAATATCTGTAGCAAATATATTTTGGAAGTGAATAATCCATCAATATAGGTATATGAGGAAACGCCTTAATGCCTAAACCTACCTTCTATACAAGATATCACTTTGTGAAAGGTATTTGGCTTAATGCCAAGGAGAAAACTAGTTAAATAATTTCTTTGCTGTCACAGGAACAGCAAAAACTTCTCAGGTTGTTACCTGATCAGCTTAAACAGAAAGTTAATAGGAAGGCCTAGTCCTCAGAATGAAAGAGGTGCTAACTGAGGCCCTTTCACTCCCACTTTGAGACCTGCGTTAACTCACAAGAGGAATTCTATGATGGTACTTTATTTGGGGCACAAATATTTTCCCTTTTATTTTGTTATTTGCATTATAAGTAAATAATAGAATGACAGTGAAAGGAAGCACACTTAGGATCTTTAGAGCTGGAAGAATTCTTAGAGTTCACCTAGCCTGATATCTAATTTGACAGATAAGAAAGCTGATGCTCAAAATCTCAGAGTTGGTTAGTATCAGTCCTACTGAAGCCCAGAGTTAAATGTTTCTTCCCCTGACATCTATTTTTGATGTAGCTTGGAGCAAAAAGCTAGTACTACTACTTCCTTATTATTTATATAGTTATTTTATAATTAAAAAATATTTTTATACTATTACCTCCTTTAATCTTCACAATAACCTCCTGAAGAAGATAATATCCCCATTTTAAAGATGAGCAAATGGAGGCTTGGAAAACTAAAAAAAAAAAAAAAAAACTTGTCCAAAGGGCATGCAGTCTATAAATGATCCATCTGTTACTGGAACTCTGCTCTTCATATTCCAAGATTCTACTACAATACACCCATCCATAATTTAGCTAACTTTTGAAGTTCTTCTGACTCCTGGATTCTGTGGTCTATGAAATGACAAACATCTAAGATTAATGCAAATTAATTTGAGGGGTGAAGTGGAAAGCAAGTTTTAAATGTAATGTTCAAGTCTATGCTGATGAGAACAGTAGAACTTACATGCAGACCAATGCTAAAAAAAAAAAGTAGGGGTGCAAAACCCAAGATACCAGAAGATCCTAAACAGGGGACTTGATTATGAAGGATATCTAAAAGATCTGCATCAGAGTAAGAACCGATGTTTACCAAAGCATATGGAATTAAAAAAAAAAAACCTTTAAAAGGAAATTTGGATATTTCCAGTAACTTACTGAGCTTTTATAAAGAAAAGTCACTTTCTTTAAATATGGATGTGAGTCATGTGATTTTGGATAAGAAACACAAACTATATTTTTAGAACTTGAATTTCACTTGCAAAACTGCCATTAGTACTCAAAATAGTTCATGGTCACACTGATAGCAAGAGTTTCCAAGATACATTTCCTCCTCTACAAAACTGAAATATGAGAACAATATTAAGACCAAGTAGTTTATGTTACATACATGTTTAGATAATATATTTAAGTCAAACTACTGGGTGCTCAAATATGCTTCAACATTTAAAGACAATATGCCCCAATGCAAACTGTAATTTATATATTATTTCTTAAAACAGAACATCAAGAATACATCTACTTTGCTACACAAATTACATTGGGCACTTTGTTAATGCCTCTCCACCATATCAGAATTCTCACCTACCATAAAAATTCCAATAGGATATTGTTTCTACCTCCTATCCTATTTTGCTATTGTATTATTCATGTCTTTCCTAACTAGATTGCGAGTAGCTGGAAGACTGGGCCTTAATCATTTTTTTTAAATTTCCCATAGTGCCTAGTAGTTGCTCAAAGAATAGCTTCTGAATTTAGAAGTTTAAAATAGATTTTCATAATTTTCTTATCCAAGTCACAGCGTTACTCATTAAAAGCCTCTACTCCACTAAATTTGGGAAAAGGTTTAGAGCGGGAGTACTGGTCTAAGGCCTGTTAGAAACCGGGCCACACAACAGGAGGTGAGTGGCAGATGAGCAAGTGAAGCTTCATTTATATTCACAGCCACTCCCCTAGCACTAGCGTCACTGCTTCAGCTCCACCTCAGATCATCAGGCAATAGATTCTTACAGGAGCACCAGTCCCTGGTGCCAAAGGGGTTAGGGACCGCTGGTTTAGAAAACATTTATCAGGCCCCTACCATGTGTCAGGTTCAACCCTAAACTTTTTTATATGTGTCACCTTGTTTACTCATTAACAACCTGATGGAATAGGTATTGTAATATCCAAGTTTTATAGACAAGAAAAGGTTCAGAAGCTTGACTAAAGTCCATACAACTGGTTAATTGCAGAGCTGTGATTCAATTCAAGCCCAGGTTCTATCTGGCTTTAAAAAGCATGATCTCTCTGCTATAGCACACTGTCTCCACTTTGAAATAGCTAAGAAGCCTTTTTTAAAGGACTTCTCTTTCTTTAAAGATAAAAAAATAAGAAAAAAAATCTCAAAGTCAGGTTTCATCCAATCTTCAAATCCTTTCTAAATTGGCTACTGAGATTTGGGGAACTCTTTTAAACAAGTATGTTATACCACCAGACTTGCCCTTTCTTCTCTCCAATCCTGAGAGGTACCTGGTTTAATAATATTTGGCAGTAGAGTTGAAGACTAATTTAAAGAAGCTTGGTTGTTGGCATTTTTTAAACAGCAGCTTAATGTCATTACTCAGAAATGACTGCTCTAGTGACTGAAGAATCACAGCTATATATTTTTGGTTCTGAGTGGGACTTTATTTGGGCTGAAAATTATATTCTGCCTAGTTAATTTGTGTATTTATATCCAATTAAGTAAAATAAATGTTTCAGTCTGGTGATTTGTCAGCCTAGATTTTGGTCCTAAGGCATTTAGCTTTTAGCTTAACTGAAACCCACATGAATAACATTAGGCATGTAGTCAAACCTAATTACTTGATAGGGGGCAGGGTGTGCAAAAGCAAGAAAGGAGGGTAGATATAATCAAACTAGATGTTCCTGCACTTAAGTTACTACTTTTTAATTTATTTCTTACTTTTTTCCACCTACAGCACCTGGTGTTCCTAAGTGGTCTCCCATCCAAGTACTAACCAGGCCTGACCCTGCTTAGCTTCTGAAATCACACAAGATCGGGCATGTTCAGGGTAGCATGGTCATAGACAAGTTACTACTTTTTTTTAAATAAAAATTTTCATAAAAATTTAGCTCCAAATTTATAAAATAGAATATTTAAAATCAAGAATTATAGTAAGAGGATTCTTTTCCTCAGATATATTACTGTGAACAAAATCAACATGAGTCATGTAGCTGTTTAGGTATATAAGAACTACAATATATCTATTTTTTTCAATAAAAATCTATGCATATTTGAATGAATGTATCCCTAAAGGAAAGAGGAGATACAGGCTATAATAGCTTCCATCAGACTATGGAATTAGAAATGGGGATAAATTGGAATACAGACCACTTGCATGAAGGCAATCACTGTTAACTGTGAGGAAATGTAAAGAAAAGCAGTGAGGAAAAGGGGATTTCAACCCAGTAGATATGTTATGGCTTAGATCATAGCATATTTCAAAGAAAGACAATCAGAACCTTTAGAATTAGTGATATAAATATAAAATTAGAGTAAGTGGATATATAAAAATCTTGAGACCTATTATAAGACCTTCCTTTTGTTCAGTGGGAAAGTCAGAGAAAGACTATAAAACTAGGTCCTACTCAGACAAGAATTTGTTGAATCTGCTCTTGTTATATAAGAATCAAAATAATGGTTTTGTAAAAGGTGCTATTTAATTCACAGATATAGGCAGGAACAGATACATGCATATAAACACACCCACCACTAATGTGTATAGTATATTAATAGTGTATGCAGACATCTAATAAATCTTCCAGTTAATTTCATGTACTAGTAGAGAAAACAATGTAACCATTAAGAAATATTTCAGATGTTTGTAGCCATGTAGTAAGTTCAAGGGCATAATTTTAAGATATTAATTCTTCCTCTGAGACCACACAGGAGTACTATCTCTTTGGCACTGAACTGCAAGGACATACATGGCATATCTCTGTTCAGGGAGCCAATGTGAGTCTCAAGAGTCTGAGGCTCAGATGGAAGGTTTGGGGGCTGGTCACTAGGTAATACTTCTAGCAACTGGGACATGCTGTCTGAAACTCAGGACTCTAACAATGAAACCAGGTGTATATGATAAATCTTCATTGTTGTGCCAAGTAACCTTGACAAGACAGTAGTACAACATGGTCCACTGCTCCAGGTGTCTATAACAAAATCATCAATCACCAATATAATGAACACTTTGAGAAAACATTTCCAGGGTTGATCAAAGGCCAATCATGGGTCTCTTGGAGACTTGGAAGTAGTAAACAATTAGACTTACTGTGTTAACTCTCCTCACAATCCATCCCTTTCTTCCTGGTCAAAGTCTTAAACAACATAGCAGTCATAGTTATTTAGGTTTCTACAGTTAGTCATAGTATTTATATATAAGGTACAGTAAGAACATAAGCATATTTAATATTTTAGAAGCCAATTAAGGGTAAAAATAGATTCAAAGAAACAATTCTTCCAGTCTATAAGACCATTTCAAATATATTTATAGTGATGTACCAATTTAATGTTTACTCCCTTGATCTACTGCCACTTGAACTTTGTGATAAATGGTACAGAGCCATTTAATATAATAATAAACTAAATCTAGTTCTTCCTCAGGCCAATCACTATTTATTATTATCACACCCTGGGGAGACTTTAATTTCCAAATAATCTGATTATATGATTATTTATAAAAAGTAGTTGATTCCTTAATAATAGTATTGTAATACCAATAATACTAGTATTAAACCATACCACACTACGGCTATGATATAGTTTGGTTGGGTTACAAAATAAATCAGGAAGTATCACAGAGTGTTTATTAAACATTTCTAGAAGAACTGTTCTTTGCCTACATATTACTAGATATTATTATATGCCTACATACCAAATATCAACATATACTATTAGCACCAGTGACGACGATTCTGTCATTTCTGTATTTCATGTTAGCTAAAGACAAAGCCAATTATTTGTCTGAACTCATATTATTATAGAGTCACAGGTTCCCATTGACTGTTGTGTAAGGCTATTTCCCTCCTCGGGAACACATGGGTACCATTTAGTTTTATTCCTATTTCTACCAGCTAGTTCATTTTAGTCCACTCTTTTGCCAAGATCAGTCAGATATCAGCAAGGTAAGTTACAATTTCACCCAGAAATTTTCTGTATATTTGGGGATCTACATGTGTTTCAAAGATGCTCTAAGTTTCCATAGCTAAAAATGGACGACCATTACCCCAGGGATACTTGGGCCTCCACTTGTAGTAAAATAGTTAACAGATCCTGTTGTTTCAGAGTATATGTTCTTTCCCAGTCTTGAGAGCTAGCATTCTCTAGCATTACACATTGGATCTGCATAACGATATTGTCAAGGTTTTATCATCTTTATAAGTGGATTCTCATTTCTTTCCCTCCTCTTGTAAGATGATTCCTGCCAATCTATTTTAGAGAGTAAATTATTTTCTTCTGAAAATCACTCTTCATTATAAGTAAATTCAGTTTGTTCCATTATATCTGGGCCTGTTTATATTTTACCTAGATCTCTCTCTCTGTTTCACTGGCCAATGTTTAATCCAACACATGCTCTGTTGCCATTGAGTATTAATTACTTGAGTATGGTTAGGATACATGCACTGTACCTCTAAATGCTTGCTGTTCCATGACAGAGTCAAATGTACAGTTGTTATTCTCCAATTCAATGTACTCTGAGCATGACATAGGGTTTTCCATAACCTTCCTTGTCTCAGGTTAAGGTTGTTCCCAGTGGGGACACAAATCCACCAGATAATTCCTAGTACATTATTTTCATTCATGATCCACTGATACTTTTCATCTTGTTTAAAAGTTTTCCATCCAAAAAACAGGGATGATATTTGTTCTTATACATCATACTATAACATGTCAGGCATGCAGCCACTATGTGCTGCCCATTATATTTGAGCATTTTGGTCATCAAAATTTATAAATATACATTTATCAGTGTGCCTGACATTATATAGCATGCATCATAATGGTTCAGAAGGAAGAAATTCCTGAATATACTAATGAATTCCTAATATTCTAATTAAGGTCAGTTTCCATAACTCAGTTTCATTATCATTTCTACCCATAAAATGGGGAATGCAGTTAACTATTTAGTGACAATTATAGCCATCATATGCATTAAACTCTTTTAAAATAAATAGGAAGAAAAATTAAATAACATGTAAACGAGGGGCAAAATGGCATAAATGATAAAAGTTTCACTCATCCCCTCTTGTGACCACATCAAAGTTGAGATGGAAACACATAGCAAACAGCAAGCAGAGTCACCTAGGGATTTAGATGAACAGAAACCCTTTAACTAGGGAGAGAAATAAGAAATTGCCCTGCAATGGTTGGAAGGGGTGAAGATATGAGGCTGCCTAGTCTCAAGCCAGCTGAGTGGGACAGAGACTGTGGCAGCTGCAGATGCCTCTACAAGGGGTTGTGTCCATAAGCAGACTTTCGTGGTGGCAGACCTGCTCGCTCTGAGCACCAGCATCAGGTCAGCTGTTGAGGGAGCACCAGGGACATACAGGGAGACACTAAGTTGTCGGAGCAAGGGCTGGGTGCAAGGCTATCTCCCCGGCAGAAGTATGGGCAGCATCCATTGTTCCCCTGTTGAGTCCTTCCCCTCCCGGTGCACAGATTCAGCACTGCCATAGCTGAGATGTCATCAAACTGGATAACAGAGGTCACTCTACCCAGAAGATTCCCTAAAACTCCACCTCCTCCAAATCACAACCCTACCCAAGCTATATTCACTTGTGTCCTCAGTGAGTCCTGTGCCACTTGCTGAGCAGCACCAAGACTCACACTGGTGGTAGCTGGCCTTGGTTTCTGGCATGGCCTCTTGGGGGCAGCTATAAGCACAGGATCTGAGGATTGATTGCTGAATCTTAGAGGTGGCCCCGGAGGGGCACAGGCTGGAACTAAACTTGGCCTGCAGCTGAACCCTTCTGAGGACTGTGGCACTGGACACCTACCACACAAAGCCACACTAGTAAGACCAGAAGACTTAAAAGCTGTGCTTAGTACATAGAAACAGACACAGAAAAGCAGCCAAAATGAGAAGACAAAGCAGCAGAAACCATAAGAGAACATAACAGAGATCCAGGAATAATGGAGTCAAGCAATCTAACAGATGCAGAGTTCAAAACACTAGTTATAAAGTTGCTCAATGAAATTAAGGAAAGTGTAGATGAACTCAGTGAGAACTTTAACAAAGAGATAAAAACATAAAAATAGAAAGGAAAATTATAAGAGGGAACCAGTCAAAATGAAGAATACATTATATGATATGAACAGTATATTAGAGGGAATCAACAGAGTGGATAAAGAAGATTGAACTACCGACATAGAGAATGGAGAAGCCAAGGACACGTAACCAGAATGGCAAGAAAAAAGGAACCAAGAATATAATAATAATTTAAGGAGCCTATGGGACAAAATTAATGATAACAACATCTGTGACATACGGGTACCTGAAGAAGAAGAGAGAGAGCAAGACGTTGAAAACCTATTTGAAGAAATAATGATGGAAAACTTCCCTAACCTGGTAAAGGAAATAGATATACAATCTCAGGAAGCTCAGAGAGTCCCCCAAATAGATGAACCCAAAGCGGCCCACACCAAGACACCTCATAATTAAAATGCCAAAGGTTAAAAGAGAGAATCTTGAAAGCAGCAAGAGAAAAGTAGTTACCTACAAGGAAGTTCCCATCAGACTGGCAGTTTATTTCTCAAAAGAAACTTTGCAGGACAGAAGGGCTTGGCACAAAATATTCAGTGTTGAAAACCCAGGATCTACAACCAAGAATACTTTATCCAGCAAAGCTGTCATTTAGAGTCGAAGGATAAAGAGTTTCCCAGACAAAAATAAGCTAAAGAAATTCATCAACACTAAGCCAGTATTACAGGAATTGCTGGAGGGACTGCTTTAAAAAGAAAAAAATAAAACATGTATCAAAAACAGGAATAAAGAATGGTAATAACAACATTCCTATCAACAAAAACCTCAAATGGAAAAGAATTAAGTGCTCCAACCAAAAGATAGAGTAGCTGAAAGGATAAGAAAACAAGACTCCTACACATGCTGCCTACAAGAGACACACTTCAGATTAAAAGGCACACACAGACTAAAAAGAAGGGGATGGAAAAGGATATTGCTTTGGTGGACCTAGAGGGTCCATCAATTGCAATGAAAAGTATGTCAGATAGAACAAGACAAATAGCACATGATTTCATGTATATGTGGAATCTAAAGAAAAAAAATCAACAATAGCAACAAAAACAGAAACAAATTCATAGATACAGAGATTGTTTTGAGGGCTACTAGATGGGAGGGGGTCTGGGGGAGATGGTAAAAAAGGGAAAAGGGATTAAAAAGTACAAATGGATAGTTACAAAATAGTCATGGAGTTATAAAGTGTAGCATAAGGAAAATAGTCAACAATGTTGTAAAAAATATGTAAGGGGGAAAAGGGGTACCAGATTTAGTGGGGTGACCACTTTGTGAGTTATACATAGCTCTAGTCACTGTGCTGTACATCTGAAACTAATTTATTGTATGCTAACTATAATTGAAAAAAACTCACTAAATTTGTGCAATGGAAATATGAGCAATTAACTGTCTATTACACGTTAATAAAGCTGGGGAAAAGAATAATAAGAGTATAAATATGATTCAGAATGGAACAAAATGATTAAGCAAACCTGAATTAAAAAATCATGTTAATGACATTATAGTACTTGCAAAAGGGATTATCAGTCATATATTTAATCCTTTAGCCACAAGGGATAAACAGATATAGCCTATTCAGTAGTGAAACAGGCCCTCTCAAAAGCCTTCTCTAAAAGATGATGTTTTAATGGTATTCTTTACCATTTGTGTAATTTATAATCAATTTTTATAAAACATATTATAAACTATGAAAATTACTTAAACGACCAATGAGACCAAAGTTAAATATCCAATGGAACTTGTGGATCATCATATAGCAAGTAAAATATATTAAAATGCCTGACATCGAAACTATAATTAATACAGTGAAATATTTTTAAATTGAAAGAAAGTACTGTTACATACCTGCTTTCTATTTTGAGCTCTTGCATTCCGTAATCTTCGAGCAGAATAAAAGATAAAATAGCCCACAGTTGCTGCCGTAATAATAAAAAAGGACACAGAAACGAGGAAAATTGAATAGTGATTGACCCAAGGGCCATGTTTTTTCCCTACTTCTATGAGCATTGTTACTTGTATGCCTCTTTGAATTGATTGTAGAATTTTTGTGCCTTTCAGATTGCCAATCATGATTGCAACAATGTCTCCTGCACCTGTAAAAGAAAAGGAATTTAGTTTTCCTTTGGTAAAGCATTCTTAGTATAAAAATTTAAGTGCTAAAGTGAATTTAAATAATTCCCAATAAAACAAAGGAAGGATATTCATTTATTCGATTAACATTTATTGGGTACCTAATATGCATATGTAAGTTACAGAGGATATAAACATGCTAAGACTTGGCTACTAATCTTAGGGAGCGCATAGTTTAGTAAGGAACTTGTGATATATAACAAATACCTTTGCTATCCTTAGGTTAACCACCTATAATTCAACAGTTGAGTCTGGGGCACGGTTTGCCTCATAAATGAAGGTTTTCTGAAAGACAATCTCCTCAAAGAATAGGGCATACATCCTAGAGAATCTGATATTTGGAAAAGACAGAAATATTTAACTATATATTTCCCAATTTATAAAGTAACAGACTATCCCAGGAGCTTACTACTAAAATGTATAAGAATTTACAAATCAGAATTAGTAATTTGAGGCAAATATTTATAAGCTCAAATATACTATAATACACACACACATATATGTGTGTGTATGGGTGTGTGTGTATGGGTGTGTGTGTGTGTGTATATATGTATAATATATATATATATATATATATATATATATATATATATATATATAATATACATCCATGTGCCTGCCACTTTTCTATATCAAAAGCAATATAAAATTTGTCCAAGGTGCTCTAAGGTTTTGTATGGACTTAAACAGATTAGTAATGAATATAAAGTAAAATTGATAGAAATGTATGCTATTATTCAACATCAACTAAAATCAAGACTGAAATTAGACTAAATTCATTGCTTAGTCTAATAATCTAAGTCTTAGTCTTGTTGAACCTGAGAATGAAGGTACTTACTAAGAAGGGCTCCTGGTGCTGGTTGGGCTCAAGTTTTAAAATAGAGCCTAGCAGTCATTGCCGAACAGGGGCCTCATAAAAGATGTGCTTCTGGGAGAAGCCTGAACTCAAATGCCTTCCGCCTATACTTAACTGCTTGCCTGCTCTGTGTTCCTGCCACCTGAGCCAACCCTTATAAAAGAATTCCTGGGATCATATTTCAACCAATAGGACTGAAACTTTGCCTGTCCAATCGTAGCTGTGCAGTTATACCCTCGTTAGCATCTTCACTGACCAATCAGACTGACTGCTTTTTGGACTAATCAAATTGAGGATTTAAAGTCCTCATCTGCATGAGAATTGGCCAATCAGGAACCAGGGATGGAGACTTCTCTCAATAGAAGCAAGCTCCTCTGTAGTTTATGGACTGCATTTTCCTTTTCCAGTGGAGAATGCATTTCCCTGGCTAGAATTGCACTACCCAAGCTGTCTTGCAGGAGCAAAAAGGAGCTGTCCTGTCTTGGAGGTTTGGAGTAGTGCAGAGCTGTCTCGTGGGCCAAAGTGGAGCTATTTTGCTGGAGAGGGGCTGAACTTCCTGCCTAAGGCTTCCTCACAGCCATGCTATGCTGTTCTACAATTGATCTGTAGCAACTACTGAGCTGTTTCACAGCTGTGCTTTTCTCCAACTGAGCTGTATTACAACGGAGCTGTTAGAGATGTACTGTATCACAGTTAAGCTGTTTGTACTCAATAAAGTCTCCCCTTTCACTGCAACTCAAATTGGGGATTTCTGTTGGTGTTGAATTGGCATCAAGACCATTGGTTGACAGTCTAAAGGTCTAATCTCTGTAACACTTACCTCTCTACCCCCACAATTAATCTTTGTCCTCCCTACCACTCAATTATATAAATCTTCTGAAAATAAAAAAACAAATATTATTTTTCCCAGTGCTGTGAGAATGTCAGATGACTCACACCATTTCAGTGATTATCAAGATTTATATTCCTTCTAGTTTATATGATGTAAGACCAATAATCTTAAACAAAAGACTAGAGTTCTTTGAATGTTAAGAGATTACCAACCAGAGAAACCTCCCACAGTTATTAGGTTAAGGTACTATCTTGGTTAATGATCAAACTCCAATCTGGAATAAACAAAACCACACACACACACACACACACACACACACACACACACACAACCCTAAAAGGCCCTTCAGACTAGAATTTAAATACAAAAGTACAATATTAAAATAGTATTCACATTTTCAATAATCAAATTAAGAGTACTAACTTTAAATGGCAATGTACATAGCAGAATTATTACCCAAGTAATCCCTTAAATTTACAGTCTCAAGTGGCCAAAGTCTTTTTAAGATCAAGATCCTCTCCTTATTGAAGGCACTAATTCAAAAAATATATTCATAAATTATTATTACAGATCTTTAAAGTTAAAAATATACTATTTTTACATATGATAGCCATTCAGTTAAACCCTTTTATAATTTAACTGACTCACTTGCAATCATTCAATTTGGTAGACACTGATGACTCACTCTCATTTATGAGGGTAAAAAAATCTCAAAAGCGATCTGGTGACTGCCAGAGGAGAGGGTTTGGGGGGCTGGGAGAATGGGGTGAAGGGTTAAAGAAATACAAATTAACAGTTGATAGACGATCATTGGGATGGGGAGCACGGCTCAGGGAATAAAGTTAGCATTAATGTAATGGTTAGGTGGAGAGCCAAAGGAGAGAAAGAGCAATTAGGGGGATCATTTTATAAACTATATAAATGTCTAATCAGTGTACTGTTTACTTGAAACTATAATAACATTTTTAAAAATTATCGCTATTTCCTCAAAACATTCTTACAGTTGATCTTTAAAAACAATATTAATGTACTAATACATAGACTCTTGTACAAGTTGTCAACCTTTCCACTTTACTATCTAAAATTTCACTATACTATCTCCTTTGGAAAGTACCAGGCTTAAGAAACCAAATATGGGTTGCACAGCTCAGTTGATTAAAACATAGTGTTAATAAGGTCAAGGCTATCATTCAAGTAACCTTCTTATGGATCAGCTATACAGAAAACAGTATCTCTAATCTCATTTTTTCAGGTTTGTTTTATCTACACACATGCCAGGCCTTGGAATTACAAAAAGAAATAAAATATAGTCCCTTCCCTCTAAGCACTTGTAAATGTCAGCTATTCACCACTAGGAAGAATAGGAATTAAGCCAGTGAAACGAATTGTGCATATGTATTATCATAGCTGTATTCAATTTGCTAGTATCTTTAGGATTTTTGCATCTGTGTTCATGACAGATATGGTCTGTAGTTTTCTTGTGTTATCTTTACCAGGTTTTAGTATCAGGGTGATATTGGCCTCATAAAATGAGTTGAGAAGTATTGCTTCCTCTTTGATTTTTTTGGAAGAGTTCGATGAATATAGGTATTAAATCTTTGAATGTTTGGTGGAATTCACTGGTGAAGCCATCTGGTCCTGGACTTTTATTGTTTGGAAGGTTTGTGATGATTGTTTCAATTTCTATACTGCTCGGTCTATTTAGATTTTGTAGTTCTTGATTCAGTCTAGCAAGGTTGTATTTTTCTAAGTACTAGTCCATTTCTTCTAGGTTATTAAATTTGGTGTTATATACTTTTTCATAGTATTCTTGTATTATCTTTTGTATTTCTGTGTTGTCTGTCATAATTTCCCCTCTTTCATGCCTTATTTTGATTATTTGTGTCCTTTCTCTTTTTTCTTGAGTGAGTCTAGCTGGGGGGTTGTCAATTTTATTAACCTTTTTAAAGAACTAACTCTTTGTTGCATTTCTTTCTCTTTTATTTTTTTTTCAATTTCGTTTATTCCTGCTATAATTTTGATTATTTATTTTCTTCTGCTAACTTTAGGCTTCATTTGTTCTTCCTTTTCTAGTTTTTTTTTTTTAAGATGAAGCATTAGGTTGTGTATTTGGGCTCGTTCTTGTTTTTGGAGGTAGGCCTGTAATGATATGAACTTTCTTCTTATGACCGCATTTGCTATGTCCCTAAAGTTTTGATATGCTGTACTATATTTATCATTTGTTTCTATGTATCTCTTGATCTCTTTTTATTTTTTCTTTGATCCAGTTATTATTCAGTAGCATGTTGTTTAATCTCCATGTATTTGTGGTTCTTCCCTCTTTCTTTGTACAGTGGATCTCCAATTTCAAAGCATTATGATCAGAGAAAAAGGTTGGTATGATTTCAACCCTCTTATATTTGTTGATGCTATCTCTATGTCAGTATGTGGTCAATTCTTGAGAATATTCCATGTGCACTAGAGAAGAAAGTA
>PVKZ01002537.1:0-214516 GCA_004027375.1 Macroglossus sobrinus | reverse complement strand
CTGCAGCTCCTCGGAACAGGACGTGGCCTGCAGGCTGATGCCCTCAGACTGAAGCACAAGAGCACAGACACACGATCACCTCCGGGCCAGATGGAGGCTGGGCTCCCGTCCTCTGCAGCACCGCCTCACCTGAGCTTGGAACCACTGCTCCACATCGTTGCGGTTGGTCTCCACCATGGCCTCGTACTGGCACCGCATCACCTCCAGCACCCTGCTCAGATCCACGGTGGGCTCAGTGTCCAGCTCGATCCGGAGCCTGTCCCCCAGCTGGCACCTCAGGGTGTTCACTTCCTGCGGGGTCAGAAGGACCCAAACCCTAAGTGAGGAAAGGGCTCTGCACAGAGCAGACAACCCCTGAACCCCTCTCCCAACGAGCACACTGAGAGGCGAACCCACACACGTGCTGATGTGAAGGGTCTGGCCAGGGTTTAGTGGGAAGAGCCCCTCTGAGACCTTCATGAACTCACAGGGCCAATCTTTAGAGAAGAGACTCCCACTCGACCACATCTCACAGAGTCACCCCGACTCTCAGACCCAGATCAACCCATTATCCTGAGGCCAACCAGGCCCAGGTTTTGATCCTAGAGCCACAGGGTGGGAGGTGCCTACTCTCTGCCCAGCACCCTCCCCCGTGAGTCTGCAGCCACGGGACCAGACCTGCTCATGGTTGCTCTTGAGGCAGAGCTGCTCCTCCTTCAGGGACTCCTGCTGGGCCTCCAGGTCGGCCCTGGCCAGGCTCATGTCATCCAGGAGCTTCTGCATCCCGCACATGTCCGCCTCCACCAGCAGGCGCAGGGCATGCTCACTCTCATGCCTGCCATCACAGGACATGCAGGGTCAATAGATGCCAAGGAGAGCACCTCTCAGCTGCCCCGGGTCCCCACCTTCTCCACCACCTTCGATCCTCGTTTGTTCTCCATGCCTCATGCTCTGGCTCAGAGATGAATTAAACACAGCCCCTGTTCTCAAAGGGCTCATGGTCTAGTGAAGGCCGAGATCTGAGTCTGCCAACCCCCTTCGCTCCTAGGCCTTGTATACCCCATCCCAGGCGGGTGTTGGCTCAGTACTTTGCCTTCGCTGCCTTTATTACTGTGCATTGAAGCAACTATGGTTCAGAAAGAATGAATACCATGTATCTAAGGACCCAGTATGTGACTCACCACATTGCATGGGCTGTCCATTGACTAGGATAAGCAACAGCCAGCAGCCTGGTCCTAAATTTGCTCCCTTATTCTTTATGTTGGTCTATTTGTTCATCCCTCACCTTTATGTAGTGGAAATTTCTGGTAGCTGGGAGCTCCATAACTAAATCTGGACCCTGACCCACCTCTACATGACTCCTCCAACTTATACATAAACTTTGGTGCCCATTCTTGTTCAGTTTATTCTTGAAATTACTTTACTTTGCTCTTGATTAATAAATTCAGGCAGCCTTATTTTCTATTTTAGGGAAATAAATGAAGAAGGACTAATGCTAGGCTGTACCGTATACACTTGACTTAATGGTATTTTTTCCTCTACTTTCTATTAGTTTTTTTTTCTCATCACTGCCTTTTTTAAAAATAAATTTATTTATTTAAATTAGTTTTAAGTATACAGTACATTGGTTAGACGTCTATATTGTTCATAAAACAATGTCCCCAATTTCTCCCTCCCTTCCCTGACCCTCCACTTAGCCATCATATTAATGCTAACTGCGTTCCCTGTGCTGTGCTCCTCATCTATTAGCTTTGGGTGTAATAATTATTTTTTTCAATTTGGGGCATTTAGGAAGAAAGAAACAGAACAGCAATTATCTCATTCAGCAAGTACTTGGATATTGGGATTTAGGGTGAAGGAAAAAGTCACTCTGAGCTCTCTTGATTCTACTTACTTGATTCTAAAGTCGTCGGCCGCCAGCTTGGCATTGTCAATTTGGCTAGTCAGCCTGGCATTCTCTGCCTTGCTGCACAGGATCTGAGGAAAACCAGGACAGTTGACACACACACACACACACACACACACACACATCATACTCTAGCCTCAGCCCTACGTGTGGTGTCTACACTCCTGCTCAGGAGAACCCAAGACCCCAAAGCTCTTTGAGCCTTTGGTAGTTTTTGCCTGCCACACCCCTGCCTCCCGCAGACCTGGCGTATCCCGGGCTGCCCCAAACCTCACCTTCTGCTGGAGCTCCTCGATGCTCCGGAAGTAGCTCTGGTAGTCCGGGCACACGGTGGACTCGTGGCATTTGCTCCACTCTCGGATCTTGGTCTCCAACTCCGCGTTGTCCCGCTCCAGCTGGCGCACCTTTTCCAGGTAGTTGGCCAGGCGATCGTTCAGGAACTGCATGGTCACCTTCTCGTGGCCGTTCAGGCTGCCTTCACCGTACATCCCACAGGTTCCAATGTCGCCGGGTATGTGGCAGGTCCCTGGCAAGGGGCACGCGGTGCGGCAGCTGGGGGGCAGACAGAGGCTGGGTCGGCCCAGGGGGGTCGTCCCCACACGGACTCGGTTGGCGTGTGCCACGTTAGCCGAGAGGCCCAGGCAGGCAGCCTTGGCCTCTGCCCCAGGCTGGCCCCCAACATCGATGGAGGAGATACAGACGTTTCTTTCCCCGGGAATCATGATGCTGCCCAGAGATGGGGAGGAGCTGACGTAGAAGGAAGTCATGCTGTGCGCTGAGGCTGCACAAGAGGTTCAGAGTGCTGGGAAGTCCAAGAGGCTGCGTCTGCCAACCCCCTTCCCTCCTAGGCCTTTTATACCCCATCCCAGGTGGGTGTTGGCTCAGCGCTTTGCCCTCACTGCCTTGATTCTCAACCTGTTGTTGTACCGTCATCCTGTTACTCAGCTGTTAAGTTTACTATTAAGGGTTTCTCACCTCATTAAAGGAATGTTGATGGATCTGAGGTGCCTCTTGGCTCTTTGATATCAGGTTGTCTGTTGCTGAAAGGTCAGAGGATTTTATTATTTTTCAAAGAACAAAAGTTCTCTTAGCCATCAAGTCTTTAAACCTTGACTGGGATTGACCTCCTTGTTGATTTGCCCACTCTAAAGGCATGACCATTCCTGTTGGCCACTGGAGTAGCAGGAGAGATAAACCCCTATGACTATAGTGGAATTCCCTGGGTGAAAATTCAGCCAGCCTTCCCTATACTTGTTCTTGGTTAGCAGATGTTGTGGCTCTGGTTATTAAGAAGTTCTGTGTTTTCCTTTTCTTCAGTTGTTTGCCTTTCAGCCTCATTTGAGAGGCAGTAAGACTTTGGTAAGTCTGTTCATTCAACATGCATCTCCTGGCATATCCTATATGCCAGGTACTGCGCCACACGCCTGATGTATAGTCCATCGGGAAGCAACTTGGGTTGGTAGCCATGGGTGTCTTGTATGAAGGTAACCCTGATAACTATGCCCAATCTGCACCAAGAAAGGTAAGCTCAAGGAGCCAAAAACAAACAAAAATGAACAATAATCTTTTTTAAAGTCAAATAAGGACTTAGCCATGAAACTCAAAAGATATTGAGTTATCAGTGTCACCATGGGTCATCTTCTTACCTTACTTCCTTGACTCTAAAGACTGTTATCAAGCACCTATAGTATGTGTTAGGGGATTGATTGGTGACTTTGTTTAATCCCTCTTATCATCTTGCAAAGTATACATTATTACCTTAACTTTATAAAGAAAGAAAGGACAGGCATTGAGGGCCAGAGATATGAAATCATTTTTCTAAGATCAACTTATTATACAGTGGCAAAGCCTTATCTCAGTATCAGTTTCTTACAACTCCAGAGCCTATTCTTATTTTCTTCACCTTGACCACCATCCCAGCCCCCACTCTACCCCCCAAACAGAACAATGGTTCCATTGCCAGAACTAAGAAGGCTTTAAAGGCCTACAAATTGGGCAAGAAGTTGCAATTAAGAAATAAAACAAGAACCTGACATTCTATATTATTCTTCTTGTGTATCAGAAAACACAGATGTTGGGGTACTAAAGCAATAGGTCAGGATTTCTCCAAGGACCATACAGGATGATGCCCAGGAGAAAGTTCTATACTACATCTCATACCATACTACCTCTTGGTACCAGGGAACCAAGATAGCTAACTGGTAAGGTCCCAAAAGTTTTCTCTCAAAATTTGCGGCAGGAAGTAGATAGACCCCTAAGACTGAACAAAACCTAATGTCAAGTAAGACATCCCCTCAAAGTGGTTATAATTAGGTCTTTGAGCAAATGAATATTTGCCAGTGCTCTGAGCATTGCACAAAAGCTGAACAGACATCTCCACAGGGACCAGCTTTGTATATGTGAAACATAAGCTATTAGAGTTCTATCAAGAAGAAATGCATAATTTGAGAATTTGGTCCAGATAGAGTTTTCAAGAAAAGGTAACTAGGTGGTCAGCTCTCACCTAGGGTTACTTGGAGCTCATCAATGAATAACCCTTTACAGATACTATCAATAGAAGACATTACCAGGCCAAGCCATCCCATCCTTCAAAGGCTTCTGGGTACAATCTTCATAGGTTATATCTTCAAACAGTGCTTACCTCATCACACAGCAACAAGCATCTCTGTAAACCAAAGAATTTGACTTTTAAAGTTATTTCTTTTGACTTGCAAAATAGAATCCATCTTTTGACTTTATTCTCCAGCTCAATTCATTCCATTGGCTAAAACCCATGATTTCTTCCATCTCAAAATAAATAATACTTGTTACTTTATAACATCATTGCTGAAGCTTTATATGTTTGGATGATGCTTCTCTCTACTAAAGCTCAGTAATGGCTTGGGCTTCTACTGAGTATGCTGTTTTGCATAATGACTCTGATGTTGCAAGTCCCTTTGTAAAGTCGCTTGGTTCTGCTGATTTGCATTTTTCTCAAAGGAAGTATGGGGTGAGGATCTTTGCCCTCATATCTAAAACAATTTTCCTCTCTAATTCTTTAAATAGAGTCCCTGTGGCCCTTGGTGATCAAATATGAGCCAGGTTCAGTGAGGTGAAGTGGCGAAGATAGAGTGAGAGATGGGAGCCTTCAGCCCTCCTTCACTTGCCTGTGTGCACAACGTTCTCTGCAATGATTCAGACTTTAGAAATACCAGTCTCCAGAGGTGGGCCATCTACTGGAGATGGACATGGGGGCTGTGGTCTTGGGATGCTATTTTCAAAATTGGTGTTGCTACCTGTTGCTACCTATGGGTGTATCTCAACCAGTGGGAGAGAAAAGTGTGGAGTTTCAGGCTAGCACCTAGAAATTGCACCTAACCCACAGCCTACCTCTTCTATGCTGCAGAAGGATGCATGGGAGCATGCAAGGCTTTGTGCCCTGCATGGCAACATCACCCATCACATACTGCAATGGATGCAAAGATTGGAGACAACTCCTGTGTATAGAGCCTGCTACTGCATGTCTCCTAGATGTACACAACTCTCGAGGCTTTGACAAATGGAAAAGGCACCTTTCCTATTCAAATTAGATAGGATTTTACCATCTGATTTCTTAGATCTATAAAGTTTATTTACTTATCAATGTTATTTTTCCACCTACTGTAACATACTAGATACTAGAAGTGGATCTATAGAAGATACAGCACCTGCCTTAGAGTGGGAGAGAGATTTGTGACAAAGTTCCACACTGGGCCTATGAGGATGGTGCCACATTTACTCTGAGGTTACCATCTTTCTTCTCATTATTCTGTCAGTGGCCTAGGAGCAGATCAAAGTTGACACTAGTTCTTCGCATTTGTCTAGAAAAACCACTCCTGTTTATCCTTTACTCTTAACATTCACAATACTTCAGACACCAGATTTATGGGTTTTTATACACCAAGCAATTCTCTTTGACATCAACTGGATTTTCTATAATTCTGACATTATCTACCTATGTCAGATCCCACAAGGTAAGGGCTTAGTTCCACAAAACTGCCTCTACTTAGGACATCAATTGCAATTCCCAGGTTGTCACTTGTACTTCTGAATTTCTGGCTATAAATTAGGGTTCCCACAACCCCATCCTAGATTTTGATAATTTAGTAGTATGGCTCACAGAACTCAGGGAAGCATTTACTTACGTTAGCTTGTTTATGTAAAAGAACATAATAAAAGATACAGATAAACAGCCAGATGAAGAAACACAGAGGACAAGATATGTAGGAAGGTGCTGAAATTTTTATGGAGGCTTCAACAGGTAGGCATGATCGATTATTAACTCAGTCTCTAGTTCCTTTCCCCTTCCTGGAGGATGGGGGCAAGGCGGCAAGTTCCCAGCATCGAATATACCTTGGTCTTTCTGGTGACCAACCCCCATTTAGGAGCCCACCAAGGGTAGCCTCGTTAGAACAAAAGACACTCCTATCACCTAGGACATTCCAAGGGATATAGGAGCCAGGGTCAAAGAACAAATACTATAACAAAAGATGTTCCTAGTGATCTTATCACTTAGTAAATTACAAAAGGTTTTAGGAGTTCTGTGTCAGAAACTAGAGACAAAGGCCAACATACACATTTTGATAATTTCACAGCAACGGAAATAGAAAATATCAAAATCCCAATTTCCGAGCTGCCTGACCTCAATCAGGTTACTTAACCTTTAAATGCACCCATGTTCTCCTATCGACATTTACAATCATATTTGCATACCAGGTGTGTGGAACTCCCAACATAATGCTCAGCACAGAGTAAGCACCTAATAAATGTCAGCTCCCTTCTTGACTTCAGGGTCTCCAACATCACCATCACCTCCTTTAAAAGCTTAGTGTTTTCAGAAAAACAAAATAGCTTTATAATATATGAATGTATGCTCACTTTTTGGTTCAATATAGTCCCACTTGTTTATTTTTTATTTTGTTGTTGTGTTTTAAGTGTCATATCCAAAAAAATCATTGCCAAGACCATGACAAGGAGCCTTTTGTCCTATGTTTTCTTCTAGGAGTTTTATGGTTTCAGTCTTATATTTAAGTCTATGATGGAAAAGGCTGAGCTCTGTGACAGTACAAACTTGGATAGGATTCTATATCTCATTCTTTCTGCTAAAGATCCATGTGGAAAGGTAGAGATGGTGCTACCTTGCTTGATTTGGGCAGCAGTGAGGCTTGCACAGGAACCCCAGCCTGCATGGGCATGCAAGTGACCCTTAGCCTGATGCACTTGACCTCCCTTTGCCTCCTGATCCACTTCCTCACAGTCATCCATGCCACGGTTAAGTGGCCCCAAGTCACAGCTCAGCAGCTAATCAGCTCTGTGAGTTTAGGCTCAGCTTCTAACTACTTCAAGCTTAAAAGCTTCTCATCTGTAAAATGGGAATAGTGATTCTGTCTGCCTCATAAAATCACTGTTAAGACTGAGTGCAACCAAGCATAAATGCTTATCTAAGCTTTTGACAGTAAACTCTCAATGAAGGTGTACTTTATTTCTAGATACAATAGAAATAATAATATTCACCTCGAAGGGTATTGAAAGGGTTCAAATGAATAATGAATGTGAAAATTCCCAGCCCAGCCTTGACATCTAGTAAAATCAAGGAAGAGATCAGAAATGTCCAGATTACTGCTCACACTGGCAGTAATGGAAAAGGAGACTGGTGGAAACAACCACACAGAGAGACTGGTGCATACCCTCTGAATACCAGCACTGAATAGAAAATACTAAGTAAATGTGATTAACTTTTTTTTCTCAAATAAAGTTAGATATTTCATCCTTTCATCATCTTGTACAGAATAGGGACTCCAAAGCAAACAGAAAGATCAAAATGCCATAAGAGATGTTTAAATGTGGGTCGAGGTGGCTGAAACTCCTCCCCATGGAGTTAGCCTTTAGAAAAGCTTCCAGGCGGTGGTTGCATCTCACCCAGATTGTGAAGCCCAGCTAGAATTTGGACATGCAAACATGAGAAAGAGAACATTACTCCTATGAGCCAATATTTGGGGCAGGGGGAGAGGACAAAGCAGTTTGTCAGAAGCACAGGATGTGTGAATTATATTAGAGAGAGGTGAGCTGCAAAAAGAAGTGAGGGTTAGAACGTAGCAGCCTTGAATGCCAAGCTAAAGAGTAAAGGCTTCACTCTGTAGGCAGTGTGTCTGCTCCACAGTGCCTCGCACAGAGGTGCTAAGGTGACTCACTGATAGCTGATGCTCACAAGTCCTTAAATAAGGCGGATCTGGATTGTGAAGAAATAAACTCATATCTTGATCCCATATCCTAGTCTTCTCATCACAGTCATCAGCAGTGGTGCTTGTTGGATGGAATTGGGTATAAGACCAAATGGTAGAGCCTCTGACACCAAAGTTTATTTCTGGCATCTGCAATTCATTTCCATAAACATCTGTGGAATGCCATATCCTAGGCAACCTCTCCATTCTTCCTATACCAATACTCACCTACTTCCTCTGCCATTGATGCCAGAGATCCAGGCCTCACCTTACCTTTTGTGGTAGCTCTTTAATGGTCTCAGAGTGTGAGCAGTAATTGGAGCAATTGTTGGGGAACTGCCATTTGTTCCGCTGCTGGATCTCGGCCCCCAGCTCCCCATTCCCCTGCTCCAATTGCTGTACCTTCTGCAGGTAGTTGACCAGGTAGTCATTTAGGAACTGCCTGGTCTCCTTCTTGCTGCCATTGAGAAGCTTTCCCTGAATCAGCTCTAGGTGCCTATGTTGGTAAAGAAGTGGCTGGTCCCTGATAGAGGACAAGTTGGGTGATGGCTGGAAGGGCCAGGCTGGACTGGCCATGAACTGCAGGGAAGATGGCTACAAGATTGGCTGCTCTCTTTTAAGTGGGGCCCAGTACGGTGCTGGAGACTGGACAGCCACTGGGCACAGAGCTTGAAGAGCAAGGGTGTCTGCTACAGCTAGAAGCCATGGTTTTAAAGCTGAATTGCAGATTGGTTACCATGGCCAAGAGCCAAAGTGTGAGAGTACGTCCTTGCCCAGACCTTTTATCCACCCATCCAAGGCAAAGGTACAACCCTCAAGTGTCCCACTTGACAGCCCCATGACCACAGGCATCAGAACAACCAGTAGTCAGTTATTCAGTCTCTGTTAGTAGTCCTTTACCCCATAAAAGAGAGGAGTAACTGCCTGTGGACTCCTCGTTACTGCCCTCTGTTGCTAAAAGGGATGTTTCATGTTCTCTCGTTAAAGACACCCCAGGTTGAAGTTCAGCTCTGTTCCCTGAGTGACCATCTGGCATCTCTCTGGAGTGGCACAGTCTCTAAGATGCAGTTGTCCTCTCAAAGAGATAGAGTTCACTGAGTATGGAGGCCTCAGTGTCAGGGCCAGAGCCCCAGAGAGACAGGGCATAGAATGAAGAGGTGCTAAGGTGATAGAGCACAACTTAGAAAGCTAATTCAACCCCTTATCAAGTGAGTTTAGGAACATCCTGTTTAGCAAAATTGAGGTCATTGCACTCATGTGCTAAAATTTATGAAACCCCCAAAAGAAAATTGTTTTATTGTTAATAGTTTCCCCAGTTATCGCCTGGCATATGCTTTTTTGATCATATCGTAAAAGTGTCCCATTATAGTAGGGAGGGAAAGATCCATTCAGTGCAATTCAGTCCACAATCTGCCCCCATCCCCCATCATGTCTGACTCCTGAGCCTTTCTCTCCAGGAGCCCTTGCCTTCTGGCCAGGCTTCATGCAGGCAGCTCTGCCCAGTGGGTCCTCACTCTCCACCCAGAAGGGGGCCTCGCTCTCCAGCAGCGAGGTGCAAGCGAAAGTCCCAGACTCCTTAATGGCCCCAGGGAAAGTTGCATCCATGAAACTTAGGCCTTTTCTTTCCCATTCCCACTGCGGGAGGATCCTGCTACCTGTGGGAGTTTCACCCAAACATTAAATAAGCCAGAAGTTTTATTACTTTACCATAGCCCTGCCTAAGTTTTCCCATAAACCAGAGTTAATTAAAGCCAGTGCTTTGATATGAGGACACAGTTTCTCTGAGAATCCCCATGTACGTAGCACTGGGTCCAGGTGGTCCTGGTGCTGGTGGGCATTATTTTCCCAAGTCGATACTCTGGGCTTCCTCACCCATCAGGGAAGTCAGACGGGCAAGCAGGAGGACAGCTGCAAGGTCTCTAGCTTGAAAAGTACCATCCAAACACAGAGGATGGTGGCCATCCGTGTCCAGCAGGGGGCAGCACTTCAGGCCTGGGGCTGTGGGGGTTGGTCTCCTATAAAAAGCTTTACCCCGCATCTGGGTGATCAGACAGGTCTTGGCAAGTCTGAGTGACACACAGATGTGGGAACATGGAGCAGATTGGACTGGACAATATTGTGCTGGGGGAAAAGGAGCCTGCAGAAGTCCCCGTAGGGTGTAGGGGCTTGAACTCCCGGCCGGCTGCTCCTGCTCTGGCCACAGCCCAAGTGAGACCTGTGCTCTTACTGAGTCAAATGCTCAAAGGATATGGAGAGTCTGTGTTTGGTGCTTGCTGGTTGTTATTGAAAGGGGAACTGCATTCCCAGGAAAGAGTTTCAGTATATCAGAAAAAAAGCCTCTATTTTTAGGGACATGAGAGAAGGGAAAGAGGAAATATTTATTAGCTTGAAAGAATAATAAACCTCAGTGCTTAGAGAAAGCATAACAAGCTCAGGGAGACCCGCTAGGCTTGGCGTCAGAACACTTGGCTTCAGTTTCCACCTGTTGGTTCTGCGTCTGTGAGCATATCTTTCCATCAGTCTGGGCCTTAGACTCCCTGTCTGTAAGTGGAAGAGGCTGGGCCAGATCATCTGTAAGGCTCCTCATGATTCCAACAGTGCCATTCAATAGGACTTTCTACAATAATGGAATATGCCCTGAGTGCCCTGTCCATGTGGTACCCCTAGCCACATGTAGGTATTGAGCACTGGAAATATGTGTAACTGAGGAACTGAATTTTTTTTTAATTTCATTTAATTAAAAATTAAATAGCCACATGTAGTGAGCAGCTGCCATACTGGACAGAACAGGCCTGGGATTCTGGAACCAAAGATGTGGTTCTGTTCAATCTGTTATGTTTAGTAAGCTAAGCACATTTTAGACAAATTTTGCACAGAGATAAAAATCGAGAAGGACTGCCGGTTTACATTCAGTGACTAGAACATCCAGTTAGCCAGAAGCCCCCCTGCCTCGGCATTCCAGCTCATTGAAATTTTACCCACCCCACCCCACCCCCAGCCAGGAGCCACAGCTGGCTGAGCAGTGTGCTTGTATCTCCCATCAGGATCATGACCCTGTCTGCCAAGCACGCATGTGGGATCACGTCCGGAGATCCCCAGGCAGCTTCAGGATCCAATCCATTTCTCATCGTTTCTTGGCAAGTCCAGAGGGCAGATCCTTAACTGAAACATCACCTCAGCTCATTAAGAAAGAACTGTGTGTTTGGAGGGTGAGGTTTTAGAGAGATGTTCAAGATTCCTGTTGCCAGCTCACTCCTCTTTATCTTCCATGGCCAACCTTCGCCAGGTTGGGTCCTTCACTGAGTCCTTCAAGATGATCCCTTATTTTTCCATTCCCACTGTCATTGGCTTAGCTGAGACCCCTTAGCTTCTTTCATACACTATTCATCAGCTTTCTCCCTGCCTCTCAGCCACTCTGTTTACACTCCTTTGTAAAACTTTCTAAAATACCATGCCAGTCATGTCATCCCTGGGCTCAAATCCTGCAACAGCCCTCCCACTGCCTTCCGGAAAAAGTCCAAGCTCTTTGTGGAGTAACCAAGGCCCCCCATGGTGTGACACTTTTCTACCATTTCAGCTTTTTTCCCATCAGTCTTTCACAGGAACCTGCTGTTCCAGCCAGCAGGCCACTCAAGGCCCCCGACGTATGACTTCTGTTTTCCTGCAGAATCCCACATACCGATACCTCTCTTTTGCTCTGTAGACAGCCTATTAGACCTTCCAGGTCCGTCTCAAATGGACCTGGTTAAATAAAGCCTTTTCTGCTCTCCCCAAGCTAGTACTATCTCCCAATCTTTGTCAGTGTGTAATCCTTCTAGGTAGAAATTTGGCAGTGTAGTGCAGTGGTTAGAATAATGCTATAGTAGAAGCCTCTAGACCCGGGTCCAAATCTTCATCCTTGCGTGCAACTCTGGGCAACTGACTAAACCATTCTCTGAACCTCAGTTTCCCATCTCTAAGATGGACACGACTCCTACCTTAAAAGATGGTCATGAAACTGGATAAGTTAATTTATGTAATGTGCTCGACAATATACCAAGTGCATCACACTTGCTCAGTAAGTAGTAGTAATGGTTATTCTTATTATTTTATTATTATTTTTTTAGGCTCTTATTGAGGAAGGAGAGAGGCCTTACCACACTTGTCTTAGCTCCCTTTCTAACTAAAAATATCTGGATTTTTGGTATTCTCCTGCACCTAGGTATAATTTGCAAATAGTGAGCACTCAAAATATGAATTAACTGAGTATCTCTGGATCCTAATGGCCTATATTTGAGTCCTAGGTCCACCACTTACTATATGACTTTGAGCAAGTTTCTTAACCTTAGTATCAGTTTCCTCATTTATAAAGTAGAGAAAATAATGGTACCTTTCTCATAGGCTCTTACAAGGATTAAATGGGGCATTAACAAGGTATCTAGGGGGCTACCCGCCCATGAGATAGAACCTACACCTCCCAGGCAATTAGTGAAGACTTTATAAATAAATGATCCCATTGTACCAGCTATAATGAGGTTTAGGGGTGGGGTTATCACAGTATTATTCTCACCTACAGTTGTTTGGCCTAGGTTTCTGGCATAAGTACCTCCTTCCTCTCTTTATGCTTTTATTACTTGGCTCTGAACTCATCGCCTGGTTTTGACTGGTTTCTGGCATGTGGACCTTTGGGTGAATGCCTCACAAGCCTCTGTGGAAGTGGAGGGGCATAAAAGCAAATACAGAATTTGGCCACATTCCTCTCAGTGCCAAATGAGTGGCAAAATTGGCTGGTGGATAGCATCGTAAGTGACAAATAGAAAAAGACATGTTTGCAGGACCACTGAATGAGGCTTTATTTGCCAGGTGATGGAGAATACAGGCTCTTGAGGCAGCAGAAAACCAGAAATATCAACAAAGAGAGCAATTAGCCCATGGAAATGAGAGAGGCCATTTCTAAGAAATGGAGCATAGGGTGCCCCTTGCAGTATCAGAGAAGCTTGCCGACAGATTGCCCACCCCTGGCACTGCTCACAGTCTTCCTTGGTGGCCACGGCTGGTCCTGTTCTCTCAGTGACCACTGAACCTTGGTCAGGTGGTCTGAGTAGGTAACAGCTGCCCACCTCTGATCCCTCCAGGATTCATTGGCACTGAGGGACTTCAGTAGCGGCCTGGGGGGCAGGGCACGCAAGGTACACAAGGTACGCAGGCAGTGTGGGGCACACAGACTGTGCAGGGCGCACTGGGAGAGGGCACACAAGGTGGACATGAGTTTGTGGAGCATGGGTTACAAGGCAATCTGCGGAAGAAAGGTACATGGAGGTTTGGAAAGAAGCCCGAGTGGACAGCAAGTTCATCCAGTTCTGCCCCCAATGCCTCCCAAATTCACCCACTGTGCACCCTCTCCACTCACTTCCCTAGTCCCAACTTCCATCGTCTTCACCTGTGCAATCCCAGTGGCCTCGTAACTGGTCTCCCAACCCCATTCTTGATCTTCCTAACCATCATCAACATGATGGCCAGAGTGATCTTTAACAAACACTTATTTAATCATGCCTCTCTCCTGCCTAAGACCTTCAGTGGCCCCCATTAGTACTCAGGATAAAGAGTAGCTTCCTTCAACTCAACTGTCACATCCTCCTTGAAGCCCCCCTGGATCTCTCTGTGTCAAATCCCCCTATGGTACCATGTACCTCCTTCCAGAGTGATGTGTAATTATTCTATTATGATCTCTCTCCTCATTGGGCAGTAAGGTCAACAGCCATGGATGTGTGCCCACCTGCATTCCTAGTCTAGAGCAGGCACTTAATAAGAGTGTGTTGAAAAAGATGAATTAATCAATTAATACAGAAGGAATACATGGTAAAAGGAAAATGAATAATCTCAGAGACTGACAGGTGTGGGCTCAAAACCAGAAACAACACACTGGATATTGGATGGATACCAAGTAGCCCAGAGACTAGACAGGCAGTCTGAGGACTGCAGCCAGCCTGAGATGTGTTTCATTTGGCTGGCATTGTATTTTTTTTTAATATGTCGAAAATGTTTAAAATTCAGGAGAATTTAACATTTAAAAAAAAAATCCAGACGCCTGGCTTCCCTTGAGCAATCAGAAGCACCAATTTCATGTGACAGAAACGGCCCTGAGGGGGCAGCACCATCCTCTCTGGACCACGCCCAGCTCCCTGGTTCTCCAACAGTCCCCTGTGACCCACATCACTCATGTGTATTAACAGCCTGGTCCTTGACAGACATTTGACTTTGCAACTCTTGCCCTGGAGGACAAGACTAAATGACAGAGGAGCAAGGCTGAATGTAGAATAAGAAACTACCTACAACCGTGCTCAGCCCACCAGATGTCTCGGCCCAGAGGTATCCTTCACAGAGACCGAGTCATTCTGATTCTACCTGCGCAGCAGCTGGAGGCCGGTGCCTCCACTGCCCTGATTCAGACCGTCCCCGATGCTTGTTACTTAGACCCTGACCAGGGCTTCCTGAAGCATGTTCCTATCCGGTCCCTCTCCCCTCTACTCAGCCCTTCCTGCCTTCATCTGTGTCATCTTCCTGAGGAGCAACTTTGAGTTCTTGCTGACTTGGTCAAGCAATGTTTACTGAGCATACTATGTGCCAGGTACAGGGGATAAAAATATTTTATATTGTCTCTGAGCTCCAAGTATTTACCTTCTAGTGGAGGAAGATAGGCAGTTAAGCAAATTCTATCATTTTCTTCTCAAAAAAAGCAAGGCCTCTCAATTGCTCATAAAATAAAGCCCTCCCTCCCCATTGTGGTCTTCACGGTTCTCCATGAACGGACCTCAGCTGACCTTTCCTGTCCTCCTTGCCACTCCAGTTCATCTCATGAAGCGCTCCCTATTGTTCTCCCAAGCACTGAAAAACGTTCCCTCCAATATGCTCTCCGTTTGCCTGTCTGCCTCCCTAAATAGATGGAAACAACTTGAGAGTGAATGCCTTGTCATCATCCATCCTGATGATCCCCCTGGCTCCTGGCACACACTGGAAGAAGTTTGTTGACTTGGAATAAAACAAAATGATCTCCAATAGGCTGGGTTTGAAGATGGTAGCATGATACTTACCTGACTTTCTTTAGATCATACAAGCTTCCTAATTGCTTCTTAACTATGACAGTGTCCTACCTTATGAGTAGATTCATCTGCTTCTTATGGCCTCCCCCAGCCCTCCCACACATCTCCCTGTACAGCTTCAGCTGGGCTCACATACTTGCAGTCCTCGCTGTCCAGCAGGCTTCGGTACGTGTTGATCTCACACTCCAACCGGGCCCGGACGTCCAGCAGCACCTGGTACTCCCGGTTCTGCCGTTCCAGGTCACAGCGGATCTCAGCCAGCTGGCCCTCCACGTTGGTGATCATGCACTGCATCTGGGCCAGCTGGGAGCTGTATCGGGCCTCTGTCTCTGTCAGCGTGTTCTCCAGAGAGTCCCTCTAAGGCAAAAAGAAAAATGAATCTATAAGGTACAGATCAATTTTCATGGCCTGGTTCGGAAAGCCCTAGAAAGAGCCAAGTCTCTCTACCTAAGTCACTGCAGAAACTAAATCTCCAAGGGTCAAGTGATTTATTCAAGGTTAAGCAGCTGGTAAGTGATAGACCAGGGTTTGGACACAGGTCCATGTGATCCTAAATTCATTGTTCCTCCTTCAACCTTAGTCTGGCTTCAGGTTGCACCAGGCTCCTTTCCTACGGCATCATTTAGAACAGTGTTCCTCAACCCTGTATTGCATGTTAGAGTCACAGGGGAGCCGTTAAAAAACACTCAAACCCAGCAGAGACTCTGATTTTATTCTTCTGGGGAGGAACCTGGGCAGAGGTATTTTTTTTTTAAACTCCACAAGTTGGAAGGAGAAGCATGGATCTGGAAGGGCAGGCGAAGCAGAGAACACGCATTCTTGAGGAGTCATGTTTGACAGTGGCCATCTAGCCCACGTCAGATTTGAGGCATGCCTGTTTTATCTCTGAGTGGGGTCCTGGGAGAAACTTCCCTCCAGGAGAAGTCCACTGGGTGAGCATCCATGGTGGCTGAATCCAGGCCACCTCCTCCTCCTTCCTGACTGCCTGTACCTATGCTCGGTGCCACCTCTCCCAGATAAGAGGTGCCCACTCAGCAGCACTCACCAGCCGGTGCTGGGCCTGCAGCTCAATCTCCAGTGTGTTGACTGTTCGTCTCAGATCAATGATGTCTGACTGGTAGGTCTGGAGCTGCTCAGAGCTCATGGCCACCTGCTGGTTGAGCTCCTCCATCTGTAGTGGGGGAGACAAGAGAGGCTGGAGTGCCTTCCCAGGGACAGTGGAGGAGACCAGGCCACCTGTGAGAGGCCCACCTGCGTGTTGAACCATGCTTCCGCGTCCCTACGGTTGGCCTCCACCACCGTCTCATACTGACACCGCATCTCTTCCAGCATCCTATTCAGGTCCACAGGGGGCGCGGCGTCCACCTCAATGTTAAGGCGGTCCCCAAGCTGGCATCGGAGGGCACTGACTTCCTGAAAAGGCACAAGAGCCCCAAACAAGTGTAAAGTCTCACAACCCAGGCTTCTCTCCCCAAGGAGACGTGAAAAGATGAAACCAAAGATGCTAAAGATCTCTACGTTAGAGGGGCCCTTTGCAGACTGCAGTTCACTCCGCAATGTTCCAATGGTCTTCCAGCTCCAGCTGGACACCCCCATGTTGGGAGAAGCACTCTGGCTAAACACCTCCTGTTGTTGTGGCAGAAGCCAGGAGCAGTGTCAGGGTTTATTCGATGCCCTTGCACTAACAGGGAAACCCGCACCCCTGTGCCCCAGCCACCTGCCCCGCCTGTGTTCGTCCGGGAAGAAGGGCAGCAGGAGCCAGGTTCCGCTCTGTTCAAGGCCCAAGTTAGAGCAGGCGCCCTCTCGGGCTCGGCTGCCAAAGAGAGAAAGTTGTCGCTGGAACTGCCAGGAGTGTGCGATAATGCTTCATTAGTGGCTTCTTGGTGAGGTTCCCAGTTCTCTGATTTAAGTGGGATGAGTCAGGTGCCTTAGGACGTTTGGCGAATATGTGGTGACTGATTGTAACTTTACACTAAAGCCCAAGGGAAGCCAGCCAGCATGCACAGGCACTTGTTCTTTCAAATCCCGAGTCAAGAGGTTGAGAGTCAACCCAAGGAAGGAGGGGAAAACACCAGAGCTCAGGTGGGCGTTGCAGCACACAGGTGCCCAGGGTGAAGGGATTTCCCTCAGAGGGAAAAGAGAATAGGAAAAGTCGGAAAGGATTGACCTGCGGCTCTTAGGTTAAGTATATTATATGCAAACAGAAGAGACAGAGGGATATGAGGAAGTAGACAGAAAAAAAAAAAACACTGTAGTTTAACTCTCCCTTTGGGGACACGGGGTCACCCCAGCTGGACAGACAGGTCCATGTGAGTTCCAGAACACAGCCCCCCTGTGGCTCTTGTGCCTTACTCTACCCCAGAACATAGCTCTCATGAGAGAAACAAATGCAGTGGCAAAAGCATCAGGCAATCACACCAGTCCAGGAAAAGCAGAAGGGAGGGTTGCTAGCTGAGCACCGACCAAAGGACAGGTGTTTCACACCCCCAACCTCATTTAATTCCCACAGCAGCCCTGTCTGATAGTGTTATCCCTGTCTACAGATGTGGAGGCTCAGAAAGGTTAAATAAATTTGGCAAAGTCACAGAAACAATACGTGGCAGGCCTGAGAATGTCAACCCACATCTATCCAAACCCAAACCCCATGTTCCTCCCATTTTGCTTCCCAGGGCCACCTCAGCTTGACTTCTGGTCTTACCTGCTCGTGGTTCTTCCTGAGGCAGAGCAGCTCCTCCTTCAGGGACTCCACCTGGGCCTCCAGGTCAGCCTTGCACAGGGTCAGCTCATCCAGGACCCTGCGCAGGCCATTGGTATCGGCCTCCACCAGTTGTCGCAGGGCCAGCTCCATCTCGTACCTACACAAGGACAGGGATAGCAACCTAGGAGGTGAAACTGAATGCAAAACTCAGAGGAGACTTTTAACTGCTGGCACTTTTCCAACTCTACGAAATTAATGAAAACTAGCCAAATGTGTACAGGCCAGACTCACTTGGTCCTGAAGTCATCAGCGGCCAGCTTGGCATTATCGATGTGCACCACCATCCTGGCGTTCTCTGCCTTGGAGCACAGAATCTGGGAGTCAAGGTATACAGAGGGCATCAGTCCAGGGTAAGAAGGATTAAGAACCCAAGTGAGGACAAGACGGCACCTGGCGGGGTTCAGTAGACTTGCAGCTGCCCTTCAAGCCTGCTGAGCCCCGTCATCAGCTGCAGAAGCCTTTCTTTCCTGGAACTCTGGGGAATACTTAGTGAACTGCTAGTCCTTGGAGATACGAGATTTATTTTTCAAACACTTGGGTCTGCATAAGTCCAAATGCCCAATGTTCATTGGATGCAATGAACAATATGAAAGGAAAGAATCTCTTTAAGTCTGAAGTCATTCATGTGACAGTTAGAAGGGGCCTTAATAAGCACTAACATTCACTGAAAACACACTGTGTTTAAGGGGCTAAGCACTTTACCTGCGCCAACTCTTGGAATCTTCTTGACAGCCCCATTAGAAAAGTACCATTACTATCTCCATTCTACAGATGAGGAAACTGAGGCGTTGGGAAGGGAAGGGACCTACCGAAGTCAGGCAATGAATCAATGGTAGAACTGAGACTATATCCCAGGCCTCTTTGCATGTTAAGAGCTCTGGCTGAGTGCTCAAATTATGAGATAATCCTATGCCCTAGGGAGTCTCTTTTCCCTGAACATAGCTTAATAAATTAATGAGATTCAAATCTGGAATGCCAGCCTTACCAGTCACCTTCCCAGTGAGACTGTTCACTGTCTGCCCTCACCTTCTGCTGGAGCTCCTCAATGGTCCTAAAATAAGACTGGTGGTCAGGAAACATGGTGGGCACTTGGGACTGGCAGGCCTCTTGGATCTTGCTCTCCAGGCTGGCATTCTCCTGCTCCAGCTGGCGCACCTTCTCCAGGTAGTTAGCCAGCCGGTCATTCAGGACCTGCATGGTCTCCTTCTCGCTGCCATTGAAAGTCCCTTCGCAGTACCAGTTGCAGGTACCCATAGAGCTGGAGATGCTATTGGTTGGCCGGCAGCTGCTGGGCCAGCAGGAGCTGGATATGTAGGTCTTGGAGAGGCAGCTGGCCGGCCGGTAGGTGGTGGGCATGCAGACAGAAGGCACGCAGGTCATGGGCTGGTAGACATAACCCAGGCACAGCTCAGGCCGGCAGCTCATGCTGCTGGAGCAGACAGAAGAAGGCCTAGGGCATCTCTTGACGGAGGCAGGTGAGCAATTGGATGTCATGCTGGGGAGGCCCCTTCACAGCTGCAGCTACATGGATCACAGCATCGACAGACCCCATCCTGCTCAGGCTCTTTTATACCCGTGGAGTGAGGGGGATTACTCTAGAAAGTCATCATGAGGTGGTGTTGGTGTTTATACTTAGCCCCAGAGGAAGCTGCTAATTAATTTGTAATTTGGTTTTCAATAAGGAGTTCCTTTCCTCATAAAAGAGGCCAAGCTTATCATTTGGCTAATGCAGGACTCTGGGCTCCTGTCATTGAACCCCAGGGGAGAGCTTCTGGACACATCTTCAAAGGATTAACTCCATGCCTGGGCCCTCATTACCACAGCGGCCTGGCCCTGTGCCACCAATGGCCTTGCCCACTGTGCCCCCACCTGCTTCAGATCCTGAGATGGGCCAGTCTGTGGATAGCAGCCACTCCTTTTAATGAAAGCATTTATGTGAGAAGAGGCTTGTCCCCTCGAGGAGAAAATGTGTGGGTGACAGAAGCTGCACCGATACTGGCAGTGGAATAAATCCAGAAAGATAGGAAAAAGAACCTCTCAGGCTTCTAAACATGAATCATCTTCCTATTGTTTCTTCCAGGGGAAATATCAGGGAGGAGAGAACAAATTCAAGACACAAACAGAAAGTGTCAGAATCAGAGACATCTTTTCAGCTGGACAGAACCCCACTCTTAAAAAAAGATCAGTTTCATGAACATCTCTGTGAGGTCGATGCTCTAGTTTGTCCGTCTCTGAATCCTTCCCTCCGGTTCTCACAGCTCCATGTAGAGTTGTCAAGTTCGATTACTGTTTCTTGAACAGACTGAGGTGGGACAGGCTAGACCAGGCTCTACTCTCATTTTCTGCAATGGTGGACAGGGAGGGCTCACTTCAGGACCTCAGAGATGAGAAGCCATGTGAATCAGCCCCTTGAGAAGTGACATTTTGCAGCCCTGGGATGAGCTAAGCCAGGAAACCAAGAGCAGATATCTCCTATTATAGATGCCTTGAGCATTTCTTAAGAAAGCAACAGGCAAGACCAGTGGTTTTCAGTCCTTGCATGTAGTACTTGCCGGCACACACACTTCATGTTTAATATGTGTGTATTATATAGCCATTTTTTATTGATTAATTTTCTCAATATTATATTGGAACATAAGCCCTTATAATATTTTTTGTATTTTTCTAGAAGTGTTGGTGAAGGGACAAGGAAGAGAGAGCCCCACCCAGCCCTAATCCCTGAAATTTGTTGCTTACATAAAGTCAGGATAGGGTTGCTATCTTCTAACTTGTTATGTGACCTTGGGAAAGTCACTTTACCTCTCTAGGCCTCAGTTTCCTCATGCGAAAATTGAAAGGGTTAGATTAAATCATCTCTCAGTTTGATTTCCTGCAACCATAAATTCCATTTCCTTTATCTGGATTAACTATTGAGAGAAGATGGTGGCATCAGCTGGAAGGAGGCATGATAGCAATCCCAGCTACATAGAACAAGACTCATTGGACCGCCTTTCAAAATCATAACCAGCATGTGTTGAAAGTATGCAAGTGCCAGACACTGTACTGTGTGCTTAGCATTAATTTGCCCATTTAATCTTCACTTTAAAAAATTATAAGATAATTAGTATTGTAATAAGGTGTGGCAATGGTTCTTAAAGTGTGGTCTCCAGACCAGCATTATCAACATCACTCAGGAACATGTTAAAAATGCAATTTCTCAGGTCTACCCCAGACCGACTGAATCAGAAACTCTGAGGGTGGGGCCCATACACCTGCATTTAACGAGTCCTTCAGGCAGGTTTGAAGCTGCTGAGGTATAAGAGCACCTGCCACCAGAATTCCTTTAGCAAAAAAAAAAAAAAAAAAAAACACTTGTAATAACATATTTAAAAGTTCTTGGAGTAAAAGGTGGGATCCCAAGTGTCCTGATGTTGGCTGGCAAAGCACCAGAGGAAGGAAGAAGAGAATTTGACATTCCCAGGACATTTATGGAAGAAAGAGGTGAGAGGAGAGAGAGACAGGAGCTAGGAGGAGAGGCACCAAGAAGTGGTGAGATGCCGTGCACTGTGATGCAGTCCCATCCCGTGGTTCCCAAGAGATCTTCAGCAAAGCCCACTAAATGCAAATGCAATAAAGAGGAGAGCGGAGTATTCAAAGCAGCAGCAGATGGGTTCCAGCCAGTATGCCAGACCTGTTGCCCCACTCCTAGCTCCTGGATCACAGGCAAAGAAGCAGGGGCAGGGAGAGGTATATTTTAGGGTAAGAGAGTGAACGGTTTGTTTTCACACCTGGATCTGTCCACATCCAAACCTTTCCACTGTGCCCCAACTCCCCAAAGCCAAAGGAAACTGTTGAACAAATACATTTAATTTTTAAAAATGGGAAGGAGAGGAGAGAAAGTAATGCAAAATGAAAGCCAAATAAGTGGGAGAAAATAAGGAAGAAATACTGGTGGAAGTTGAGGGCTAAATAGGTCCAGGATAAAGAATCTGTTTAAATAAATAAAGGGCAGATAGGATGCATGTCAAGGCCTGCCTGTCCCAAGACTGTCTCCTTCCTTCTACTCTTTGAAAAAGCAGAACAATCTCAGAGAAAAGACCTATAAAAACTGAATTTAGGTATTTCTACCACCCAAAAAGCCAGCTGGCCAACCTGCCCATACACATGGCACCTTTCATCAGCTTTTTAGTGTCTTGTCATTAAATATAAGCAGAAGGATCACCAAACATTTAAGAGACATTTCCAACATTAAAAACAAGAGACAAAACAAATAAACAAAACAGTGAAGAGGAAATTGGGAAAACAAAAATAATGCAGACTCTAAAACAATCTATTAAGATGTATATGTGTGTATATTTTTTTAATCTCAGAGATAAGTATAGCAGGTCTATTCTTGAAATAAGAGCTGGATGTTATAAAAAAGGAAGAGAGAATAAAAATAGCTCTTTGGAATTAAATATATGGTAACTGAAATTAAAAATTCAGTTCAGATGTTTAAAATTAAAGGAGAGGAAAAAAAAAAGCCAGAACTAAGAAATAGTCAAGAGTATAGTTCTGGGATGAGATTGTCTACCTCAGAACTGTCCTGAGCCTCCTGAAACCCCGGCTGCCTTGCTAAACGACCCTCGTCCTAAGGAAAGAGCTTTCAGCTTTGGCTGCACCTGGGAATCACTTGGAGGGCTTTTAAAAATTCCAAGACCAATGAATTCAGGATTTCTGGAGTCAGACCAAACGTCCATACTTTTTAAAGCTCTCCAGGTCATTCCAATGTGCAGCCAAGGCCGAGAACCTCTGGGCAAACGGAAACAGCATTATAATTAAAAAGCACAAGCAAATGAAGTAAATAGAAATTCGAGGCAGGGCCACACAGGATCTGGTTAGCTCCCTCTTGGAGGTAGTGAGGGTGGGTTAGGAAAGGGCTTGTACACAAGCCCATGTGTTCAAGAAAGCATGCATGTACTGACTGCATGCCGACTGTGGCTTTTCCCCCACTGACTTTGCCCTGAGTCAAAATTAGCTAATAAGTCACGTAACTGTTCATCCGCTTTGGTTGGTCTGGTTTACCCTGGGCATCGCTGTTTGGAAGAAGACCTCAGAAATGAAACCCTGGGCAGAGAAAGGTGGATGCCCACCATCAGAACACTAGGCACTCAGCTAGAATAGAGAGTCCACAATGTTGACCCATTTTCAAATGCTCAGCATATGTTCAGCAAAGCCTTAGGGACTTTACAGCACAGTAAGTGTTGTGTTCTCTTTTACTGAAGATGAAACTGAGACTCAGGAAGGGATTACCACTTGCTAAAGCTCTCACATGAAGTAAGTGGCGGGGCCGAGATTTGAATTCAGGTCTGTCTGACTCATGTTTGGATCCCATATTCATCACACTAACACCATGGCCGCCTTTAACTTGCCTCCTCACACCACTGAGGTAGGAAGGAAAGAGGCAGTGAGTGGACTCCTTTCTGTCCCATCCCAAGGCCACTCTCCAGCTAGGTTCATTCCTGCCCCTGGCACCTAACACACTGCCTGGCCCAGGGAGGTACTCAGTAAAGATTTATTGAATGAACTGAATGATCCTAAGACCATCACCCTCAATAAAACCAGCCAAGGTGTTTGAAGAGAACCAAAGCCAAAGTGGTACAGGAGGCTAGGAGTGAGGCAGCTGGGAGAAACCAGAGCCCCAGACTCTCCTTTACAGGAGGTTGGAAAGAGGAAGATTCTAAAATTGAATCAAAGTAAACTATACTGGGCACCATTAAGGAATGGGAGTCTCAGGCCCACTTTAGTCAGCATCTTTCCCCAATCTGTTTTCTACCTTGGGTGCTGTGACAACTCTCTTAACATCACTAAAGTTCCTTAGCGTGGGCTCCTGGCATCTTATAAAGAGCATGTGGCCATCTGGGGACAACTCACCTTCCTGTCTATCTCAGAAAATTTTGCCTCCATCCTTCTCCATTTCCCACTGGGATTGATGGAACTTGGTATTTGCCTTGTCTTTTGGGGACAACATTCTAGACATAAGTGAGAGCATTTGGGTCAAGATGCTGGAAGCTCCCACTTCCATGGGGAAATGCTTTGGTACCCAAAGGCACTTGTGCCTCATCAGAGGCCAAGGGCGCACAAGAACATGATGAGTTTCTTAAGGACAAGAATCTCCAAATTCTGGGTGGAAGGCATAAGGGCCAACTCATTCTCACATCTTCTGCTTTTGATAAAGTGTGGGTTTTCAAGGGGTTTACTGAGCTGGAAGGTCTGTGTGACAGGGCTGCGATGAAAGAATAGAGTTGATATAAACACACTCCTAAAAGTACCCTGGTGTAGGACTTTATACTGCTACTCTTATAAGGACCACAGATGTGAAGCTAATATAGTGGCCTAAGATGCTTCATAATGTACTGGTTCCAGGTTTTTCCATCATCCTCTGGGATCCTGGGGTGACCGTATGTACTAAGAGAGGTAGTAGGAGAAGTCTGGTAACACCTGTCACCACATTGGACTCTTAGAGAAAGGTCTTCATCAGGAAAGCTGAGCAAAAAGCCCCACTGTAGACCTCTACCTACCCCCCAACAGGGGCATAGGGACCCTGTCATCCCCAGTGTCATATATGGTCAAACATCTCCCAATCATCTGCCCAAGAGTCACCCCTCTTCATCCAGCGGAGACACAAACAAATAATCCAGAATGGTGTTACTTAGGCATCAAGAGTCAGAGCAAATGAGCTTTATTGTTTCACCAACAGAAGCCCTCTGTTGCATTTCAGAACCCACTGAAACAGCACCCAGAAGAAAATCCTGTCCCAGTGGGCAGCCTGAGAACAGAGACCCTGGCACCCATTGAAATGATGAGGAGGTGAGGCCTTCGAAAGTGGCCAGCCTTAGTGATAGGCTTTGAGAAACTTTATGATGTGTATTTGCAATGATGCTCTCAGGATCAGGCCCTGAGTTCTGCTCAAAGAGAAGGGATTGAGCTTTAAGTTTAGGGTTGAGTAGAGGCCAAGGCCAAGCCCTGGAGACAATGGCCTTGGATTTCTAGGCCAGTCACTCTCAGAACCGGCCCGCTGGGCAGGGCACACAAATGGGGCGGGGACTGCAGTTTGTGCGGGCTGTGCCAGGACCACAGGAGGCCACAGGAAGACAGGGGAGACATGACTTGGAGGGCGAGAGATCAGGGGCACACGGGTTACAGGGGAGCCTAGAAGAAAGAAAAAGGTCAAATTACTATGATTTTCCAGATGCTGTTTTCAATAACTTAGAGCATGTTAAAAATCATCTAGTCCTGCCTCTTCTTTTTACCTAAAGGAAAATAGAGGCCCAGGAAGAAAAGGAGCTTGCCAAGGTCACAGGAAGGATTTATAACAAAACCAGACCTAAAACCCAGGACTCTCGACTCTAAATGCTGGGCTCTTCCCAGGCACCGTGCTGTCTCCCCAGAACTTTGTAGATTGCATTCAAAAGAGGAGAGCACACTCAATGAAACTCACTTGCAGTCCTCGCTCTCCAGCAGGCCTCGGTACGTGCTGATCTCACCCTCCAGCCGAGCCCGGACATCCAGCAGCACCTGGTACTCCTGGTTCTGCCGCTCCAGATCGCTCCTGATCTCAGCCAGCTGAGACTCCACGTTGGTGATCATGCACTGCATCTGGGCCAGCTGGGAGCTATAGCGAGCCTCTGTCTCAGCCAGGGTGGATTCCAAAGCATCTCTCTGTGAGGGCAAGGATTGTGTAGAGAGGAAGAAGTTTAGAGGTCAGAAAAGGAGCAAAAAAAAAAAAAAAAAAATGCACCTAATCCATCTGGGTCTCAGTGAGGCCTCAGAATCCAAGAATGGAAACTCAGAGAATTACTTTGAGCCAGGATGAATCACAATCAGCTATCTCTTTTGAGATGAGCCAATTAGTCTCTGTAGCCTTCTTGATCCAGAGGATCTAACCCTATAAACTATATCTCTGAGTAACTGATAGTTACTCAGAAAGAATATGCTTACACAAATACAGGAGCTGCTGCCTGGACAAGTCAGTTGCTACAGGCCTCCTGTCTTTTATCACTGGGACACTGGGGAATGGGGGCGGGGCTCTCTTTCCCTCTTCTCTGAACAGAAAATTTATGATGCTCAAGAACTTGAACCACTGGAGCCTGCCTGTGTGGTCAGAGCATGGAAGTCAGGGGCTCACATGCAGCTAGGCTTGGTCCCCAGCAGCCTCAGGACTCACCATGCTCTGCTGGGCCTGCAGCTCAATTTCCAGGGCATTGACTGTGCGTCTCAGCTCGATAATCTCCGCCTGGCAGGTCTGCAGCTGCTCCGAGCTGGACACCACCTGCTGGTTCAGCTCCTCAGTCTGAAACATACACACACAGAACCTGGTCAAGATCACTGGGGACTCAACTTCAGAGGTCCACAGAGGCTGCTTAGAATCATAAACCAAGAAGGACTGTCAGGCCACCCAACCTAAACCTTTTATTTTACACACTTAAGGATATTGTTGCTTAGAGGACAGCAACCTGCCCCAGACACACAATGAGATCGAAACAGAACTGGAACTTGTACATAGGTTTCTTGATTCAGAGTCTCAAGGTCAATTCTCAGTGACCCACCATGTATCTCTGTTGCATTGATTGTTTCCAGTACCCACCTGGGTGTTGAACCATTCTTCAGCATCTCGACGGTTATTTTCGACCAGAGTCTCATACTGGCACCTCATCTCATCCAGAACACGGTTCAGATCGACAGGTGGGGCGGCATCCACCTCAATGTTGAGCCGGTCCCCAAGCTGGCAGCGCAGTGAGTTCACTTCCTGTGGCAGACCAGAGATCAGCACTAACTTTCCCAACTGGCCACCTCACTCACCGTCCTTCCCCATGCTCCCCTGCTCCCCATGCTCACCTGCTCCCCCATGCTTACCTCCTCGTGGTTCTTCTTGAGGCAGAGCAGCTCCTCCTTCAGGGACTCCACCTGGGCTTCCAGGTCAGCCTTACACAAGGTCAGATCATCTAGGATCCTGCGCAGGCCATTCATGTCCGACTCCACCAGCTGCCTCATGGACACCTCCACCTCATACCTAGCAGGCACATGAGAGGACACCTGAGGCTGCATTTCCTTTTCATATCTAAGTAGGATCCCACCCTAGACTGGCCTGATGCCGTGTGTCCACCTTATTGTCTCAGTGACTAATTGTGGCCAAAACTGTGAGTCTGGGCATCACTGATACCCAGTTCTATCAGCCCCCAAACAAGGGGCAAGCAAGACAACTCACTTGGTCCTGAAATCATCCGCAGCCAGCTTGGCATTGTCGATTTGCACCACCAGCCTGGCGTTCTCTGCCTTGGTGCACAGGGTCTGGGAAAATAAATAAGTAACTTCAGTGAAAGAAAGGACATTCTGATGGCCAGAGTGCCCCAAAGCTGATGCGGGCTGCCTTTGGAGGGAGGGAGGCAGCACTTATCCCTGGTCTCTTGGCAGCTGAGGCTCCATGAAGGCTTATGAGCATGCTGTAGGAATCAGAGTAGGAAAACTCTAAAGTCCCTTCCGATGCAGAGCATCTTTGACCTGCAACCTGGGATAGAGAGAGGGAGGTGTGGAAATGCTGCAGGAAAGACCTGACATGTTCTTCTAGTGTTCCTATCTCCCAGGCTGCTGGGGCTCTGGGCAGGTCATTACCAACTGCACAGTCTGGGATTCCTTGGTCATAAATGTTCCTTCTCAGGAGTTAGCTGGGAATGTCAGGGGCTGGCCCAGAGGAAAACTTCGGACAGGTTTTTCCTTCCCTGAGTTAGTTATAGGAAACTTGATCTGCACCAAACACATCAGATCTAATCCCCTTAACTAGGAGAAGGAGAAGAAAAAGGAGGAAAAAAATCAAAACTCAGGTGGATTGTGGCACCAAAGGTCACATGACCAGTTAGTTCATAGAGCCTGTGTTTAAGCCCTGGCTCCACTAACTGCCACCTGGACCACTTTAAATAAGTCACTTAACCAACCTGAGCCTCAGTGTTCTCCTCTGTTAAATGGGCTGGTAACATCTCCCTCACAGATGACTGGGAGGATCAAATGAGGCCATAGTGTGACCATGGTCTGTGACCCCATGGCAAGTAGAGCTAGGGCTACAGATGTTCTGGCTCCCAGTCCAGTGCTGGCGGCACCAGGCTCCTGAGCAGCCAAAGTCATTCTGAACCTCTTACCTTCTTCTGGAGATCCTCGATAGTCCTGAAGTAGGACTGGTAGTCGGGACACAAATATGGCACTTGTTGCTCACACCACTCACGGATGCGGCTCTCCAGGCTGGCGTTCTCCTGCTCCAGCTGGCGCACCTTCTCCAGGTAGCTGGCCAGGCGGTCATTCAGGAACTGCATAGTCTCCTTCTCGCTTCCAGTGAGGATGCCCTCCCCAAACCAGCCCCCTCCCACGCTATAGCTGGTGGCGAAGCCTCCAGACGGGAGGCAGAGAGCCGGGAGGCAGCTGGCGACCCTACAGCTGCTCCTGCCCAGTCCAGCTGAGCATGTAGAGAAACTTCGAGCCCCACGGGAGAGGCTCGGGAGCTTACAAGAGCTGCTGGAGTACATTCTGGACATGCGAGGGGAGCCCCCACAGGCTCCTCCCAGACCCTTGAGAGATCCTGAAGAGAAGTTGGCCCTGAGGCATTGGGAAGCCATGGCCTCAGCAGCCTGGACGCAAGTGACAGATCTTCAAGGCCGAATACCCCTGATGCAGAGACACAGCTTATCCGGGTTTATATCTCTGCCCCAGTGGGCGTCGGCCTTTACAAAGTGTTTTCTCCTCGTTAAAGTTAATACCACTTTCTATCAGAACCCCTCATTACCCTGTTATTTAGCTTCCCATGAACATTTCCTGGCCTTGTAAAAAAGAAGCCCCATTGGACTGGTGGCTACGTTAAGACTCATCTCCACCCCCCAGTGTCTCTGGGAAGACCAAGCCTCCGTCAGTTCTTCAAAGGGGCCTGTCATCAGAACCTAGACCTCAGCCTCCTCATTAAGAGGTGTGGGAGTCCAGCCCTAGTCTTGACTTTCTCCTTTCTCCAGCATTGTCTCCTTTTATGAGTCCAAGGGAGGAGAAAAGGCTTCAGTTTGGCTCCTAGGCATTGGAAGAACAAGCCTGATTGTTGCAGGAAGGCAGAGTGCGCAAGCTCAAGGAGACGCAGAAGGCTCTAGAATGGCCCAGGAAATATGGCTATGGTAACCAGCTATCATGATTTCCCCAGGATTGTTCTGATGTTAGTACTGAAAACCTTATACCTCAGTCCTGGGGAAAAAAGATTCAGTTGGTCACCCTAGATATGGCAGAGCCTCAGTGGACAAATCCCCACTCCCTCTCTTGCCAGGAAGCCTGTTCTGGTTGTGTAGCCTCAGCTCCAGCCAAAATGACCAGAGGTCAGCTTACGGGGCACCTGCCAGTGATGACACCTCCACGTGTAGAAAGATATGTCTTCCTAGGCCCTGGTTGAAAAATGGAGAAGCCTTTCTTCTGGTTACCTGGGAACAGAGGGAGTGGCCTTGATTCACAGGCCCCCTGAGAAGGCACAAAGAGCCTGACCTTCAGAATACTCTCTCTGCTACAGGAGCTGTCTGGACTTATGCCCAGAAAGCTTGACAAGGGTGGGTTATTTTCCCAACAAATTCAACCTGCCAAGCAAGAGGGCCTGAGTGAAAGGGCAGGTGGGACTTGCCTTCTGGTCTGGGGTCCTGCTTACTTTTCTAGCGACAGGTGTAATCTTCCCGTCAGGAGAAACACTGTGAGCTGAGCACCAGCAACCTCCCAGGTAGGGAGCTCAGTGCATTCTGTGTGTGGTCTCAAACCTTATGTCATCCTGTGAGCCAAGCTTATTAACCTCCTCTCAAAGCTGAGGAAACTAAGACTCAGGGATGATAAGAGCTTGCCACCAGCTAGTGACAAGTAAAACCAAGATGCCAACCTGAGCCTGACCTAGCCCTCTCCACTACACCACCTGCCTCCACTGCTGCTCTGGGATGCCGTCCCAAGCCGCCAGATGTGGTTGGGCTCTGTGCAGAATGGAAAGACACAATAGAGTGGGCTCCACAAAGGGGTAGCCAACAGCCTCTGGTGTCCCAGGGGAAACAACACAGCATCCTGGTTACATATGAACACTACGGGTTCAAATCCCAGTCTGCCATACACCAACTGTGCAACTTAACTTCTGTCCATCTTTCTCTGTTTCCTCCTCTGTCAACTGAGAGGAGGTGAGAGTGCCTGCTTCCCAGGGCTGCTCTGAGGAGTCTATGAGTGTGAAGCCTTTTGAACAGCACACGCTTGTGATAAGTGCTCAATAAGGGCAGCTGCTGGGACTACCAGTCCCCACATGGGTGGAGTCTTATTGCATGCACACTGGCGATGATAAGCAGCTGTCACTTAGAAATATGGACAGGCTCTGATGATACAGGCCACCATCCCATGGGCCAGGTGTATATGTATGAGGCCCTCAGATACAGAGTTTCCATGAGTCACAGTGCCCTTTCCTCATCCCAGGGACCTGGTGTGACAGTCATCTGCCCAGTGCAATCCCAGGGCCCCACTGACGGCTTCGGCCTCTCCTCCCTTGCCCGGTGCATGGTCGCAGCTCAGCTGAAAGCCTGGCTGTCCTTCCTTGCACTCCCCACCTATGCGAATACAGGGCTCAACCCAAGCCCTGCTAAGCCGCAGTCTCTTGGGACATGCTCTGCCTCAACAAGGGCAACCCTGGAGCCCAGAAAAGCCACAGCAGTGGAGATCAGGAAACCCCATGCTGTTTATACAACCCCGGGAGCGGGATAGTCACATGGGTTCCCAGGCAGTGCTCCACACCTGTGCTACCTGGAATGGGTTTCTCTCCCTGATAAAGATCTACTAATAATGAAACTAATGGTACCAGCCATCATTCACTGAGCTCTTAGCACCTGCCAGGCCCTGTGCTAAGCTCTTTCCATGCATTCTCTCCTTCACTCAGAAGACTTTTATGAGATGAGCATCAACAATATCCACATTTAATAGATGAGGAAACTAAGGCTTAGAGTGTTTCAGAAGTCTGCCCCCTGCTTCAGCCCCCTTGTACCCTCCTGGCTCTGACCACCCATGGCAGTGACTTATGGTTGATCCATTGGCCCCCCATTCACTGATGTTCTCAAATTGTCTTGTGTTTCAGCCCAGGGAGACCGTATGTTCTTGGGGGCAAAGACTGACCTCCTACTTCTTTTGAAATCTGTATAGCATCAAGCACAGTGCTGGGCTTCTGGATGTCTTAGAATGAATGAATGGGTGAATGAATGAATTAATGCTTTGTCCATAATTAATTGTGCTAGGTAAGGAAGAAAAGAAAGGATTTTGAGAGGAAGGGAACATAAAAAAGGAGGGAATGAGATAAGAAGGAGAGAAAACCTGTGTAGGGAGCTGGGAGGGACAGATCCAACCCAAGTCAATCTTACTATGCCCGCTCTTGCAGATGAAAAAACCAAGGCTCAGTGATGGAAAGAGTTAGGCATCTCTGTATAGGTGAGCAGCACCTGCCCAGACTAACCAGCCCCTTCAGCAGAAAACAAAGTGTTCTCTGGGCCAAAAGCCCAAAGGGAAATGGGCCCATAAGCCAAGTCAGTGTGAAAGGTGTGGCTAAAAGTTCTTGATAAGTTGTTTGTTTGTCTTTTTTCCAGATAATTTTATAAAATACGTAAGTAGTTTCACAGCAATGAAAGAGCCTATAAATTCTGGTCTATTTCCATTCTAAGCAGCATTCTTTTTAATAGAACAAAATAATTACCTAGAACCCCCTGTCAGTGAGACTTAGTGATGTTTAGCAAGTATCCTAATAACTTTCCCTATGGGACCTTTGCACTCTGTTCAGATAAGGTCTGTGCTGTCCTCAGAACATGACAATGGTTTTACTTGGCCATGCTCTCATACATCCTTTGCCCTCCTTCCTCTTGCTTCTACCCAACTGTCAAGGTTTCCGTCGATTCTAAACCTGCTCTAAGCCTTCCCTGGTCGCTCCAAAAAAACCTGACAGCCTACCCACACCCATGCCTGCCATCCCTGGTGCTCTGTGGTCATATGTGGGTTGGTCTCCACAACAGGACTGTCAGTTCCTTGGGGACTGTGCCTATTCTTCACCGTTTGGTCCAGTTGCTTCTCCACCCCTGCTTCTCCCTAGATGAGCCCCTGCATTAGCGCTGGGTTTTCCGTGCATAGGGCATTCAGTACACTTCTGTTGATTGAAGTCTGCCACTTGCTGTGTCAATGCCCAGTCTACAACAATGTTGAATTCTGGTGTGCACACCAGTTAGTGATTTAAACTAGAACTCAATTGAGGGTGTGTGTACCAATGCTCTGAACACGTTAACAAAAAATGAGGCAAAGCTACATAAATAAATCACCTACAGCACACAGGGCTATTTGAGTGCATGGGCTGTGAATGCACTGTGCAAACTGTAGAGTGAATATAAAAAGAGACTGCACTGCCTGGTTCAAGGAGTTGACAGTGTGGTTATTCGTCAGATCACAAGCCTGTGTGGTCTGTCTGCCTGCTCCGACACAATAGCCAGACAGTTCAAGCTGTAGCCAGAACAGAAGGCTCAGTCTATTCTCTGATCCCTGGCTGTTTCCACGCACCAGCAAACAGGAGTGATGCTCTCTGCATGCCAAGTTGCCCACCCTTCATGTCCTCAGCCTCAGGGCATGAGCCAGGAATCGCAGGCTGCAAGCCACAGAGCAGGAGAGCAGAGCACAGAGAGCATCAGGACATGGTGAGGGTGGCACCATGTGGGAGGAAGGGCCCTCCCACCTGCTTTTGCCCCAAAGCCAAGGAGGTTCTCTGAGGCCACGGCCTTCAGGTCCACTGTCCAGCTCCAAGGGTGCTGCTGACCAATGGCGCAAGCCCCGCCAGTGTCCTGATGTATAATGAAACAAAGAGCTTAGTCCCACTCCGGTTACCCATTACCCCTCTCTCAGACCGAGGACTCTTCATTTAACACCAGCACTTATAGCTACTACTTCCTGAGTGCTGTACACACATTGTCCCTATGAGCCTCCTGCAAGCCCCACTTCACAGATGAACCAGCCAAGACTAGAATGGTCACATAACAAGACTGAGTGTCCACCGCCAAGCACAGAGCCAGGCTTAGCTCCTGATGCTCCAGATCTTCCCACATGTGTCTTTCCTTCGAGTGTGAGATGTCTTTGCTACACCTCTGGTTGAGCACCAAATTCCCGGTGACATAGGCAGGGCCAGATTTTTACTATGGCGGCATGGGCCTCCAGTAAGAGTACAGAGGCAGAGGGGGCAAACACAGAGACAGGGAGAGAGGTGAGAACCCGTGTGCTGGGAAGAACAACAGACTTAGAATCCAAGCAGCTGAGTAATGGCCTTGTCTCTAACACTTACCGCTGCGTGGCCTGGGGAAATTCACTGCCCTCTCTGGGCCTGTATTCTCAACTGAAGAATGAAGCAGTAGACAAAGAAGGTGTGGGGGCATCAGAATTCTCACGGGCCATGCTCCTTTGATCAGAGGAGTCTGAGGCCTGGCATGGTTAGGTGCCAGATGGGCACGGCTTAGCCAGTAGAATCCGGGGCACTGAACTCTGCCCCATCTCGAGGTCCCCCACCCTGCTCTACATCTGACCACCCCCCTACCACCAACTTCACTGTCCCTGCCACCCTTCACTTAAGCTCTGTACCCAGAGTTGGGGACATGGATTCACCTCCCACCTTCATCTCCCAGCTCACCACAACTGCCCTCCCTGAGGTAGTTCGTCCAGGTTGGCAGCCTGGAGTTTCCCTCTCCCTAGTTGGTCCTGGAACCCCTTCTCCTGAACTGTCCCCAGTGTTGGGTCACTGCCATGGGTGGTCAGAGCCAGGAGGGCACAGGTGAGTGAGCAAAGTAACAGAAGCTGGATAAGAGAGAAGCTGAAGGGAAGGGAGATATAATGACCAGATCCAGGCAGGGTGACCAAGGAGGGCTGGCCTGGGAGCTTTTGCCTCCTCTGGGGTCACCCCAGGTGAGTATCCACAGTCAGGGCCGACAAGCCTGTGGGTTATGGCCAGCATCCATCCTGACTGGGTCAGTGTCTGTTCTTGTGGACCAGGGTCCCATTATTAAATATTTTAGATTACACTCTCACTTCCTACCACTCAGAGCCAGAGAGGACGGACCTGAAGTCAAAGCCCACAACTTCACTGCAACCTCTGATCAAACGCTCGCATGAGAATAGAAAGAGTCACGTTTGCTATGCCAAGAAAACACTTTATTGGGTAAATTTCCAGGGAAACCTAGTTTTGCATGCACAAAAGCAGTTAAGTCCAGAAACACAATCTAAGAAGTATTTTGGTAGAAAAACCTGCTGAGCGGGAAGCCCCTCTAGGGAATGGGGGATCATTAAGAGCTGAGAGCCACAGGGGTGTCCTCCTTCCTGTGGGCCAAGGCCTGCCCCGGTGAGTGGGGTGGCTGGTTACAGAGGGCAGGGCTACATGTGCTCCCTGGAGCAAATGACTTTCCCATCTCTGATCTCCTCAGTGATGGTGCGGATCTTGGTGCTGCCTTGGGAAGCCGAGGAGCAGGGCATGCTTGAGACACAAGGAACTCTACTGGCAGGCTTGCATTCTGTGGCACAAGGGTGGGCAGGCAGCCTGAGGAAATAAAATTATATCAGGGTATGTGTGGTATTGGGGCATTGGACTGACATCCAGGTTAAACAGATTTAGGGGATCAAGTGAGACAGGTGTGTGATAACAACTAACGGCCTCAGACAGTGCCTCTGAAATCCCCAAGAGCTGCAGGGATGAAGACTAGAAACTCCCAACCAAAAACAATGGTTCGAGAAGTGTTATGTGTAGGGCCAGCTTATCTACCTGTGAATGAACAAAGCCTGAGGCTGGAAAGAATCTCTCTCAAGAAGCTTTAGATCAGTCCCCCTTCATCTGTGCAATAACCATTTTCAGGACTAATGCAGATACCAGGGCACTGAACGTGGGTCTAGGTGAGCCCTCTCCCCAAGCCTGGCTCCCCAGGGCCCAGAGCCACTCACTTGCAGTCTTCTCCTTCCAGCAGGCGGCGGTAGGTGGCGATTTCCGACTCCAGCCGGGCCTTGACATCCAGGAGGACCTGGTACTCGTGGTTCTGCCGCTCTAGGTCCGAGCGGATCTCTGCCAGCTGGGACTCCACATTGCTGATCAGGCACTGCATCTGGGCGAGCTGAGAGCTATAGCGGGCCTCCGTCTCTGCCAGGGTACATTCCAGAGAATTCCGCTGCAGAGGGAAAGAGAGAGAACTGCCAAAGGGAGGGAATCCCACCCAGACACCCGCAGCCCTGGGGTTCTGAGTGTCACTGTGATCACGCCCCATGATCACACCTACATGCTGAGGCTGGAGGATCAGGGGGCCAGCCTGCTGTGAGCAGTCGCCAGCCACTCAGGCAGGGCCCACTCACCATGCTGTGCTGGGCCTGCAGCTCAATCTCCAGAGCATTAACCGTGCGTCTCAGCTCGATGATCTCTGTCTGGCAGCACTGCAGCTGCTCCGAGCTGGACACCACCTGCTGGTTCAGCTCATCGGTCTGAGAAACACAAAGTCCCAGAGTGTGGTCAGACCAAGGGAAGCCACTGCCAAGGGTGACCACACCCCAGGAGCTGGTGGTCCTGGGCTGCCCCCAGCCCCACCTGGGTGTTGAACCAGGCCTCCACGTCTCTACGGTTATTCTCCACCAGGGCCTCATACTGGCATCTCATATCTTCCAGAATCTTGTTGAGGTCCACTGGGGGGGCAGCATCCACCTCCACATTCAGTCGGTCCCCGAGTTGGCAACGGAGTGCGTTGACTTCCTACAGAGGAGGCAAGATGGCATAAGGTGGTGAAAAGGATGCTGGATGGGGGTTGAGGGGTTCAACTGACCTAAGTTCAAACCTCCTCCTTCAGTTGCCAGCTGTGTGACATTAAGCAGAATACTTAACCTCTCCAAGTCTCAGTCTTTGTCTCCTTGTGGTCTTATACCAATCTCCTCAGAGGATTTGGGAGAATAAAGTGAGATGGTGCAAGCACCAGGCAAATAGAATTATCATGTACTACAGTCCAAATAGAGATGTGGTATCCTGGGCATGAGTGTAGAATCTGTGTGACCTTAGGCAAGAGACTGAACCTCTTTGTGTCTCAGTTTTCTCATCTGTAAAATGGAGCTTGTAATAGTATATCCCTACTGAGGTTAAGGATGAAATAAAATAAAATGAAATGAAATGCAGAGAGTTTTGTACAGTTCTTGGCACACAGTAAGTCGACTCAACAAATGTCAGCTGAAGTTACTGTGAAAGTGGTTGTCACAGTTGTTATGCCCAAGGAGCAGTTGGCAGTGGCTCCCCACTGGACAGGAAAATTTGAAGGTCACATGGCATCATCCTCACCTCTTCATGGTTCTTCTTGAGGCAGAGCAGCTCCTCCTTCAGGGACTCTACCTGGGCCTCCAGGTCAGACCTGCACAGGGTCAGCTCGTCCAGGATCCTGCGTAGGCTGTTGGTGTCAGCCTCCACCAGCTGCCGCAAGCCCAGCTCCATCTCATACCTGCACACAGGGAATCCTGACATGTCTGTAGCTCCTGATCCTGCTGTCCAGCTGCAGTGGCTGATTCAGGATCAGCAGGAGGTGGTCCTTTCTCTTGACCCGGAAAGGATCCAAGACCAATGCCCCATTTCCACTTATAGCTTCATCTGGCCTCACTCGTACCTCACCAGCTCCCAAAGGCAGGAGACAGAGGCAAGAGAGCAGCACAGAAACCTCCCCCGATCAGTCCCACTCACTTGGTCCGGAAGTCATCGGCAGCCAGCTTGGCGTTGTCGATTTGCAGGACCAGCCTGGTGTTCTCAGCCTTGGTCAGCAGGACCTGGGGAACAAGGGGAATCTTGTGAACTGGGGAAGGCCTGGAGGGTGAAGGCGGTGGGAGCAGGTAGCTCAGCTCACAGAGGCCAAGCCTCTAAGTACCACCACCAGCACCTTTAGAATTTCCAGCCCTCAGCCCTCAGCCCACGTATGAAGGGAGCATCAGTTCTAAAACAGACATCACAAGAATGTTATCAGCCATCTTTCCTGATGTCCTTAGCCCCCGGAGTGTCACAGTAAGATATACCAAGGTGAATAGAGAGAGCCAGGCCGACCTGGAGTCAGGCTCTGCAACCAACACTGAGAGGCTGTGTGATCTTGAGCAAGTTATTGAACCTTCCTAAAATTCAACTTCCACATTTGTTAAATGGGTCCAGTAATACCCATCTCTCCAAAATGAGGAATAAACAAGCCACAGAGAGGAATGTGTCAGGCACAGTGCCTGTGTCCCATAGGGGCTTGGTGCATATTGCTGCCCTTCCTATAACTGAGACAGCAAAGGAGGGGAGGAATGACTGGCAACAGGTCATGAGTAGCAGAGATGTCTGGGTCCTCCCAGAAGTCAAGACTCTAGAGAGAAAAGCTTGCCTTGACAGGAGAATTCCCTACGAGCTGCAGCCCCATCTGTAGTGCCTTGGGATGAGACAGACCCCTCCCAGAGGCCGTACTGCCCAGCTAGAGAGGGGCTAGATCTGCCCAGCAGGACAGGGACCAGGTTCCCGTTACCTTCTGCTGTAGATCCTCAATGGTCTTGAAGTAGGACTGGTAGTCCGGACAGGTGTACGGGATCTGAGACTCACACCACTGCCGGATGCGACACTCCAGCTCCGCGTTGTCCCGCTCCAGCTGGCGCACCTTCTCCAGGTAGTTGGCCAGGCGGTCGTTCAGGAACTGCATGGTCTCCTTCTCGCTGCCATTAAAGGTGCCCTCACAGGACCAGCCCCCGCTCCCAATGAAGCCAGAGGGGTGGCACCCAGTGGACAAGCAGGAGCCAGGCAAGCAGCTCCCAAGGCTGGAGAGGCCCATCTTGACCGAGGAGGCAGACCCTGCAGCACCAGCAAGACTGGGGACCCTGCAGGAGCCCACAGAGCGGACAGAAGACACCCGAGAGATGCCACCTGCTGTGCCACAGTGGCCCTTGATAGATCCAGAAGAGAAGACTGAGGAGCAGATCTGGGTGGCCATGATGGTATCAGAAGTTCGCAGATTAGCAAGTAGCTGGGGTTCTGGGCTCTCAAGGCCTCTCTGGGGCATTTATATATCCTCTTCATAGGGTGTTGGCGTGTTATTCTTGAGAAAGCCTATTCCTTTTCTGGAAAGCTAATCTCATTAGAATGTGATTTTTTGCTACCCATCCAGAATTCCTGGCCTTGTAAAAAAAAAATTGTTGAATTTGGTTTGCTAAGTCAGGACTCTCAGCTGTTGTGACTTCCTAGCAGAATATGAATTTTATTGCCTCTTCAAAGTCTTTGCACAGATCCCATAATTCGGGAGTGGCTTCACGAATGACATTTGGTTCCTGCCCTGTCTGCGTGCCTTCCGCTAAGGAGCCCAGTCTGTCCATTTGTCACCTCCATCCACTACCCCACCCTTCATAGCTGCTCACCTGTACCTGGGCCACTAGGAAGGTGAAAAGGGAGAAAAGAGAACTAAAATTCATGGAGCACCTACTATGTGCCTGGCTATCGTCGTTTCATTTACACCTCACAACGGTCCTGGAAGGTGGCCAACATTGTCTCCATTTTGCCAGTGTGGAAATTGAGGTTCAAAATAATTTGTAAAAAGCTTGCTCAAGTTGAATAGGCAGCTTGAATCTGAAACCAGGGCTCTCAGACCCAAAATTCCGTGCCCTTGTCCCGCTGCTTCCCCCAACACAACCAAGGGCAAGTGCAGGCACCCAGAATTCAGGGACGGGAGACCTAAATTTAAATCCCGGCTCTACAGATAATCTGCCCTATGATGCTCACTCCCCTCTGGCATCCTCTGTGTCCTCAGCAGGACAGTAGAGATCACCAGGCTGCCCTGCCTGCTTCGCACAGATACAAGGAGGGTGGAAAGTCAGAAGTAGAAGTGTTTTGAAAAACATCAGTGCTGTAGAGATGTTGGTGAAGCTAAAAGGACAGTCTTTGATGGTGGTTTATGACTGTGGCCAGCAAAGGATGAGACCTCGAAATCAGCTACATTGGAGGGTAGTTCCCTTTGTGGCCCCCTGGTCTCTGAATCTAGGAAGGTAGAATTAGAACCCTGGCTTGGCCTGCTCTGATGCCCCTGGCCCCTGAACAGAGTACAGAGATGGTCACTGCAGACTCTTTGGACAGGAAAATAATAAGAAGAACCAAAGCACTGCCAGATAGTTAAGCTAGCCAGGAGGAGAATCTGAGAATTAAGCAGTGAAGGTAAGTGAGGTCTCGTGCTTCACCATGTGGGCTTTCCCAAGGCGTGGGCAGCCTGCTACCTCTCCCCCCACACGGACTCGGTTTGCAAGGCTGGCGTTTATGGAAGCATTTATGTGCTTCTGGAGTTGTAATTTACCAGCCTCTTAAAACACTTTATAAGCTTCTCTCTGAAATTACTCAGGAGGGTTGGCTGTGGTGCACAACACCTCACCCAGAGCAGTGGACACCTTGACAGGATGCCTGAGGGCAGCCTGGTGGGCTCCCCAGGGACACATGCTGTGCAGCCCCTCCTGGGAGTGAGTGGAAGCAGCAGGCCCCCAGAGCCCCAGCTGCCTCAGCAACAGTTCCTAACAGCTGCCCATCTTCTCTGCTCTCCTAGCAGGGCCTAGAATGGGGCCACCTCAAGGTTTCTCAGACTCAGCATCGTTCATATGGCAGACCACCTAATTCTTTATTATGGGAGTCTCTTGTGCGTTATACAGTATTAGCTGCATCCCTGGAGTCTATCGCCAGGTGCCGGTAACGATCCCCTCCCTGAGCTGTGACAACCAAAAACGTCACAAGATGTTGCCAAATGTCCACTGGGGGTGGCAAAACCATCCTCAACTGAGACCCGCTGGATTGTCAGGGCAAGGGCTGGGGCTCTGACCACACCTCCTATAAGCACCCACTTTGTTTTCTAGAACAACTAGTGCAGAGTCTGGCAGTCACTGTGGGGCCCATGCCGGCAAGTCCTTAACATACCCATGCCTCAGTTTACCTCATTTGTGACAAATCATGTTCGTCCTGTGGGCATTAATGGCCCAGAGTCCAAGCAGGTGTCTCCAGGGCTGAGGGGGGCATGCACCTCTGTGGGAGCAGGTGACCAGCTGGCCAGAGAAGGTCTTCAGTAGCCCTCGGTCCCCTGCCTTGCTCCATGCGGTAGACTGCACGGCCATCTCCCAGACAGAGGTGTGAAGAGGCCTCGCGGAAGGGATTCCTCTGCTCTCTTCTACCCAGAAGGCTGGACCATCGTGGAATGAAGTCCGCCCAAGAGGAAGAGATGCTGCTCGGCCTGTATCAGAGAAGAGAAACCAGGACTTGCAGAGCTACTCATCTCCCAGGGCAGCTCCAGGGGGTGGTCGGCCTTGCCCCCCATGGTGACTCAGCTCTGGAGGAAAAGTCCATCTGACTGGTGTCAGGTTAACCACAGCTGCCTGCCACACGAGAGCAATGGCCTGGGCTTCCTCCTGGCCTCGCTTCACTGCAGAGGCAATGGTGACCCGCTTCCCAACGCTGTTCCCCAGAAGGGCCCATTCAGAGGACATGTCCAGGTTGAAATGACATCTCTGGTCAACTAAGCCAAGGACTTGGCTTTGCAGAAGGGGCTCAAAGAGTATCAGGCTGGACAGTAGGGGCCCTGGGCCTGGACTCAGCCAGACCTAGGTTCAAGTTCCTTGATCCCTCTGAGCCTCAGTTTTTCCAAGAGGTAAATGGAAATTATAACACCACCTTGGAAGGACTGTGTGAACGGTGCTTGAAAAACAAGAACTCATTTCACAGATTTATGAGATCAAAATTGAGCCCGTGTATTTTGAGATCTAGTCAAACATTGTTTCTGGCACACAAACCATTTAGCCTGGTTTTATGGGATACTGATTCCTCTGAATATTGGGTCAGGATACTGATTCCTGACCCAGACGTGCAAGGAAATACAGTTGTTCAAAGAAGTGGTAACTGGGACTGTATCCAGAGCTGCAGGGACCCCATCAGCTAGGACTCTTTGTCTAGCCTTTACTCTAGAAGCTTCCAAAAGCCCTCCATCCCCACTGCAGGTGCAGGTGCTGATTTTAGGGCTACAGACCTGACAGGATGCTCTCTGCCCACCTGGCTTCGACTCTGGGGACAGGGAGGAGGGGAGATGCTGCTATAAGAATAGAAAACACCCTGGCTTTTCCCAAGCTCCTCATGAAAGGGCAACAAGTTCAAAGTCAAACACTGAGATTGTAGCTCCTTCTTTGGTAAAAAGAAGTCTCCACCCTCAAGTGAGTTTCCCTCTGGAAGCCACGGTTCTTCATGAGCAAAGGACCCAAGAAGGCAAGCCTAAGTGTCCTTCTGCCCAGCTCTGAGCAGTCCTTTTGATGCAGAAGGCACCAGGCACAGCCTGTCACAGCATGCCCAAGAAGGAAATGGGGTCTCTAGGCAGGGTCCCTGTTTCCCCACTTCTCTGGACTATGGTCAGAGTGTCTCAGCCACCACCATACTACAGTGTCCCAAAGGCATTGTTGGAAACAGACAGTGGACCATGGGACAGCCAGGTTACCTACAACTACAGTCAGGCACCAAAGGAATAAGATCATTCAAGAAGTCCATGGCTGCCTCTCTTAGAATCCTGCTGGCTTACACTTCATCTTCCTGGTTGATCCTTCTGCCCGTTCCACCTTGGATGTCCATATACACACGTCTTGCAGAATTTCCCACCATAACAGGCATCTAAAAAATGCTGATCTTTTGTCTTAACCTCCTTAGACCCAACCCAGAACCCACCCAGAAATGGGGAGACTCAGACTAATCTCACGCACCCCCATACAACTGCTTTTTCCTTATAACAAAGAATTCATTCAAGTGACAAAGCTCGTGGGATTCCTGGCCACTCCTGGAAAAACAAAGTTACTATATATTTTGTGTCAACCATATCAAAAGCTTATGCCCAAGCTGCTGCCAGCTGGTGTGAGGTTCTAGCTCACACATGTAGTAGCAGGTACACAAAGCTGAAGGAAGCATTATGGGAAGGAGAGGGGGAGAAATCTCAATTAAGACATTTTCAACCACCAATTTAATTTGTCCAGAGAACCAGAAAAAGGTCTCACTTATTCAGTTTTGATGGCAGAACACTCAGGGCTGTTCACGGACCTGCTAAAGCTAGGATTGCCAGATCTAGCAAATAAAAAGACAAGTAAATGTTTGGACATATTTATACTAAAAACTTATTCGTCTTCTATTTGCAATTCTGATTTAACTGAGCGTCCTGCATTTTATCTGACAATCCTTGGTAAGGAAGCATCACTGGCTAGGAGCCTTGGTCAAACAAGACACAGCTGTTCCTTCCCTTTTCCTACTGTGGCCTGTCACCACGACTGGCTGGGCACAGGGACAGGTATATCCAAGCTTCTCTTGGAAAATGGTGTCTTCCTATCTTCTATGCCCTGTTCTCAGTGGCTGCCGTTTTTGCGGTCACAGGCCCAGCAAACAGAACTTGGAAGCATAGTACTGAGCTGTCTTTCCTGACATCCTGGCCACCTCAGTGACATTCCACCCTGATGTCAGCTGCCTTGAACAGGGTGACTCAGACCTTCCTAGGCAAGATGTGGCAAGTCCCTCTCTGCTCTATTTCTTAATCCCCCAGCCTGTGCCCCAAACTTCTACCTACCCCTTGCTGTTGCCAGGTCTTACCTGGACGTGAACCAGGTAACCAAGTTCTTCCCTGTCCCCTGGCTGCCCCTCTACAGGTCCCAGAGTCACTGTTCGGGGGCCTCAGGATCACTGATGAGTTGGCCATGGCCCTGAGCCATAAATGTCTCCAAATGTCTGCCAGGCTCCCAGGCACCCAGCTTCCCAACGTGCTGCTCCGTGCATGATCCTGAATCCCCACTAGGCCCCAACCTTATCTTGATCAGTCCTCAAAACTCCCCCTTTTACAAGGCCCAGAATTGCCCTGGTACTCTCAACTTCCCCGAAATACAAATGTATTTTCTCTTTTCCCGGGGTATGGTTTTAGCAATTGCCCAGAGCTTCAGAATTCAGCTGCAAACTGCTCTTGCCATGTGGGAGGCCCAGACAGCCACCTTGACCCCAATCTGAAGCCATACCTCTCTGGTTTTCTCATGCCAAGCTCTGCCTTCTTGTCTACGGGCCGGCTCTTTCTGCACAGGTGTGCTGGCTGACAACTCCCATCTGGAAGAGTCCAGGGCCTCCTGCTCGGATTCACTCAGTCCCTAACTCCCCCCACCCAGCTTTTATGGAGAATCTCAGAGCTGTCATTGTTCTCCCTGCTGTGCTTAGAGAACCTGTGATTTGTGGGAGACACACAGCCAGGCCCACTGGGACCTCAGCAGCCTCCTGCGTCCCCTTGATTGAGGTACCACTTAACTGAACCACAAAGCGAATTTACTCGTTTGATTGGGTTTCATCGTCTGCATTTACAGTGGCTGAGGTGCACTGGATCTCACTATCTTTCTACTAACAGCAGTGTGACTGAAAACCAGACTGTGGGCTCCAGGTTGTAATTAACTGTGCTTTATACTGTGGATTCTGCTTTCAACCTGGTCTGAGATCCTCGGATGAAAGGAGCCACAGAGTTATTATGACTGTCTATAAAAATAGGCCAGAAAAGTGAATACCAGTTCTTGGCCAACTCCCCCAAATCTCCACCCCAAGAGCAGCACCTGCTCACCCACTTGATTCCTCCCAAACTCTGCAGCTCCCAGGAGAGTTACTAAAAGGGAAGCAACCTACATACTCTGCTCCACTCCAGCCTCCAAAAGCCCCAGGAACACCGTCCAACTGGGAGCAAGTCCCCAGCAGCCTCCGAGATGCACTGAGTCAGGCAGAGAGAGACAAAGGCCCCCACAGGTGACATGGGAAAACTGCAGCAGTGCATCAATGCACCCCATCCACCTCAGCCCCCCTGTTATAGTTCTTCCTCCTCTTCCCCAGGCCTCCCTTGGTAGGGAACAGCAAGATTCCCCTTGCCAAGAAGGCCCATCTCATACTCTGGGTCTTCTGTGGACCCTCCAGGTTGCTGTCCCAAACAGAGGGACAACAGGTATACCAGGGGTCTCAGGGCTGCAGCTCTGTATTCAGCCATTCTTGCTGACCCCAGTGCCCAGCTGCCCAACAAGACACTGGAGATTGGACAGGGCCTTATGTAAAAACCAAGCCAGAATAAAACCAAGTCTAGAGCCCTGTTCCTTCAATCTGTGTCCCAACAGGTGGCCTTAGAAGCACTGACTGCTCTCTGGAGTGAGCCTGCCCCCTGCAGGACCCAGGCAGGACACACAACCCCATAGGGAGGTCCCAGCTATAGACACTGTCCCATCTATCCAGGCGGAGCCTTGGGGAGAGAAAGGCATCTTTTGCTAAGGGCAAGGGGGAGGGTGACTGAAGCATCCAGGAGTCACACAGGTAGCACAGCAATTAGCCACATTTGTGCAGCACCTGCTGTGTGAAGGCTCTTCCCTCTGGGCCTCTGAGACACTGGGATGCCACGGGAACGTTCAGTGGTTGATGTCTTTGTCCCCTAAATGTCAGGGCTAAGGAGAGAGCCTCGTCTTGTTTTCCCTAGATTCCCAGAGCTGAACACTTGACTCTGACAAAGGGCCAGCTGCTTCTCGGGAAACACGCTGGGATAAGGACCCCAGCTCTCACACTGGGCAGATCACTTAACCAGCCTGAGTTTCATTCAGCCTCAGATGTGTAAAATAGCATAACTGTGCTAACTCATGGGATTGTTGTAAAGATGAATGAAATAAAGAGCGAATGGCACTCTGTACACAGTTAGTGCTAGATCCATTATTACTTTCTCCTCTATTTTGTATTCCTTGAGTTAACATGCAAAGTTAATTTGCTCATTCGCAAACAATCATTGACACAGAGGTTAGTCAGACACCAGTGGGGTGGGCTGCTTCCTCATAGCCGCAGCCCCAGGAAGTGGGGTGTGAGCTTGCTGTGGGCGTGGGCAGCTAGCCACCCCTAGGAGGGGCAATATCAACCCAGCAGACCTGATAAAGCTGCCCCACTCCATACCATTCCCCCACGTCTCCCCACAACCTGACTCAACTAGAACCGGTTGCTGCCTTATTACCGGACACTCTACAGAGTGTTGAACTGGCTCACGTATCTCTGCACAGCTCCGGTTTACTCCAGTTACCCAAGTTTACTGGACGCCACCATCTAGGAACCACCTGTGCCCCCTGCGTTTGTCACTGTTGCACCTGTGTGCCGGTGTTTGGCCCAGGTGCCTGTATTCTTCCCCACTGGAAGCTCCCTGAACTAGGCTTGTCGGGGTAACCCACTCACCCACCATCCCAAATCAGGGTCTTGGCAGGGGCCATCCTCAGAAATGAGGCCAGACTCAAAACTAAGTTTGCAAAAAGTCAGGAAATTTTATTGAATTATCTTTTCTTTTTAGGAGAGAAGCTAAGAAATCAGAGCAGCTGGATCAAAGCGGGAAACAAAAGGAAGCTGGCCCAGAGAGAGAAGAGCAAGGAGCTACCATGCCCAGGAGAGTAGGGGCCGGGTGCCTGGGGGCAGAGTGACTGAGTGTCCCCCTAGACCCTCCCTCTCTCCTGCAGGAACCCTCAGCTCACTCCTCCTCTGTGTGCTGAAGAGGATGCTAGGCAGCTTTAAGGCCTACGGACTTCCGAAGGCCTACGGGTCTCCAAAGTACGGCTGCTGGAACTGGAGCTGGTAGTAACGGTGCCGCTGGTGCTGGTGGTTCCTGGGAAAGAGGAGGCAAGAGACACTCAGACTGGAGGAAGCTCACCTCAGGCCAAATCAGAACCTCCAGGAGGACCCCAAACCCCTTCACTGGTCACGTGACTCTTTGATTGTCCCCAAAGATGGCTCCCTCCAAGACAGCCATCCATATAGAAAGGAAAATAGATGAGCAAACGACCGCTTCCACTGCAGCCTCCTCCGCCCTCCACAGGGGAGCCCAGCACCACCTTCCTCCCTCCTAACACCCCCACCCCCGAGGCAGTGAACAGGAGCCTCTCCCACCAAAATTTCCTTACCTCCTGAGTGGGTGAAGCCAGCAGCAATCCTGGGAGAGAGGGGAGAGGCAGCCATGAGCAGAAAGCAGCTGAGGACAGCTGCTTACCTGTCCTCAGATGGAACAACTCAGACCATCATTTGGAGCCCCTGAGTTGGGTTATTTATTTATTTATTTTTAACTAGCTGTGCCCCCACCCTAGGAGACAGCAGTAGCAGATGGCTACCAGGCCTGTCTGTCTGAGGACTCAGAAGGAGATATCATTAGCCCCAAGATGCAAGGCATTTGCCAGAAGTTTTAATTTTCCTCTGGTTCACTCAGCCCCCCACCGTGACCCCTCCCCTGCACCCACAGAGGTGGCCTGGTCCCTGCAAATAGTCTGAAGTCAGTTAAATCACCATCTTAATAGCTTTGTTGGGCTGACCTGAAGCCAAGCTAATATTTTTCCAATAGAAGACATTCCTATTTCTGATGGTCTAATTCAGAGGCTCGAATTAGAATGTTGAAAGGTATTGACCCTGAAGCCTGCTGAGGAGATGCCTCCACAGACTGACTCAAGAGGACAGGGGAGCTCTGGTCGCGGGTCTTCGTCCAGGCTGTTAAAGCTCAGATAGGTCCCTTCTTGTCTAGGAGACAAGGCCCGATCCCTAAGACCCTGCCTTCTCTGATATCCGAGGGTCCTGCGGTCACTCGAGAGAGAGACTAGCAAGGACATACTTGGCGTCCTGGCCCTCAAGCAGGCTGCGGTAGGTGGCGATCTCCTGCTCCAGCCGCGTCTTGATGTCCATGAGCTGCCGGTACTCCAGGTTCTGCCGCTCGGTGTCAGCCCGCACCTCGCTCAGCTGGGCTTCGATACAGCTGATCAGAGCCTGGATCTGCTGCAGTTGCGTGGCATAGCGGCACTCCGTGTCTGCCACCGTGCTCTCCAGCCCGGCTTTCTGGTGGAGCAACAGAGAAGTTATGAGGAGAGCCGGGTCCAGGGGAGGCCTAGGGGTGGTGGCCACTGGGCAGGGGACAGCAGGGGTACCATGCTGAGCTGGGACTGCAGCTCGATCTCCAGGCCCTGAAGCGTACGCCTGAGCTCCGTGATCTCCGTCTTGCTGGTCTGAATCATGGCAGTGTTGGAAGACACCTCCTTGTTCAGCTCTGCACTCTGAAAATCAAGCAGGAATAAGGTGATGGAGGGGATCGGCTGGGAGGCCCTGGAAGCCCCTGGTTCCATGGGGGAAAAGGACCGGCACCTTGCTGTGGAACCATTCCTCGGCATCACGGCGGTTCCTCTCCGCCATGGCCTCGTACTGCTCTCTCATCTCCGCCAGCACGCGGGTCAGGTCAATGCCAGGGGTAGCATCCATCTCCACGTTGACCTGTCCTACCACCTGGTTGCTGAACTCCTTCATCTCCTGTGGGGATGGAAGAGGAAGAGGTATGAAGCTCCTCATCTTCCTCCTCCTTGGCTCTGCATGCTCTGGGAGTGTTCTGGAAAGCCTTTCCAGGTCTCACACGGAGGGCCGAGTCTGGCTGCAGCAGACGGCTCGCCTTTCTCACTGGAGGTGATGCAGCCATGGCAAGCCTGTGTTCCCTCTCACCTCCTCATGGTTCTTCTTCAGATAGGCCAGCTCCTCATTCAGGCTCTCGATCTGCATCTCCATGTCTGTCTTGGCCAGGGTCAGCTCATCCAGCACCCTGCGCAGGCCGTTGATGTCAGCCTCCACGCTCTGGCGCAGGGCCAGCTCGTTCTCATACCTAAAGGATATTTTCCATTATTATTGAAAAAGCAACACAGACGTGACATCAGATGCTCGCCCTGCACTGGACTCTGCTATTCCTCTAAGACCTTCACTCCTGAGAACCTCCAATGTCATTGTTCAGATGAGCATTTGTCTAAAACAAGAGACTGCCAGGAAAAGTGAATGAGAGAAATAAACTCACTTGAGTCTGAAGTCATCGGCAGCCAGCCTGGCATTGTCGATCTCTAGGATGACCCGGTTGTTGTCAATGGTAGCCGCCAGGATCTGCAAAATACAGAATGTAACCACTGGAGGTTCCGTGAGCTTGGAGAGGAGGGCTGAGAAAACATGGGTGCGACTGGTTGTCATCAGATTTTTCCATATGAGCTTTGCCTTGGTTCCTTTTCTGCTAAGTGAGGGGTGGGCCCGATCCCTTTGGTTTGTTCTGTTGCTGTAGCTTTCTATGTCTGGCCATGATGGGAAGATCAGGATGTGCATTTCGAGGGACAAAGCCCACCAAAAGCATCATTGGTTGTTTACATCTCCACAGCCTCAGACTGGCAACCTGTCTGGGTCACTGTGTTGAGAACCTTCTCAGGAGGAAGTCAATCTGGCTGCATGCACTTTACAATACTTGCAATGGAGCTGGCCTCCCAGCTGAGTGGAAGAAAATCTAACAAATATACCCATTCACTTGAATTCCTTGTCTAAACTTTCATATTCCAAAACATTTAAATCCACCCCTCAAATCTTAGACTCAGCCTGGGAAGGTAAATTTCTGTTCCATCAAGCTGGCATCACAGTGTGATGGACAGGCCATGGAGGGAATCTTGGCTTAACACTGCCTGAGCCTCTGCCTCCATCTACCCCACATGGTCACGGCCAACTGACAATAAGAGTTTCAATGGTCCCCTACAAAATAAATTAGCATTCCCAGACCAGTAAATGAACTTGTATCCCTTTGTCTATGGATTTTAGTCATTCTTAGTGGCTTTTAAAACTGTCAGGGCTTCCAAATAACTCAATGGGTTAGGACCATAAAGATTGAGTCACTAATACCATAACTGTTTGGAAAACAGTAAAAATGTTGACATGAGTAATAACAAAAATGAGGAATGAGAGAAAGTGCATTTGGAGGGTTATAGCATGAGAAAGCTCATCAGGAGTAGAGCTGCTTGGTAGTAGAAGACTAGAATTTTCCCCCATAGGAAAAGTGAGAATCTCATCCACACTGCATCTTCTGGTCCCCTGGAGTACTGCGTTTCCTGTCTTTCTAAGCTCTGCCCTGCACAGAGGAGCTCTCCTCGGCATCCATGGTCTCACCTTGTCCCGGATCTCTTCTATGGTCTTGAAGTAGTGGCTGTAGTCACGCTCTGGGCTAGCTGGGCTCTGCTTCTGGTGCCAGTCGCGGATCTTCACCTCCAGATCAGTGTTGGCCTCTTCCAGGGCGCGCACCTTGTCCAGGTAGGAGGCCAGGCGGTCGTTGAGGTTCTGCATGGTGATCTTCTCATTGCCAGTGAGGAGGCCACCATCGCCACCACCAAAGTCACCAAAGCCACCACCAAAACCCCCACCGAAGCCACCTCCGAAGCCACCTCCAAAGCTACCTCCAAAGCCTCCACCGAAACCACTACCAGCCCCTCCACCAAAGCCGCAGCTCATGCCACCCCCATAGCCCCCAGCTGATCCCCCAGAGACAAACCGAGTTGAACAGGTAGAGATATTGCGGCCTCCTCCCAGCTGGCAGGAACCACCCCCAAAACCACCTCCATAGCTGGCAGAGGAGTTCTGCAGGCGACAGCTCATGGTGAGAGCAAGATGGAGAGCAGGTGTAAACAGCTTGGCTTGGCCTGGGCTGAGGACTGTGGTTCTTCCCCCTGTGGATGCCTTTTATACACTCTCCACAGGGGTTGGACAATAGCCCCATCTTCTCTCCTCCCTTCCCCACCCTCTGACTGTTGCCAGCTACACATCTGTTTCCCACAAGCTCAGTTACCTCTGCTCTCCAGGGTGGGTTGTGCCTTTGGGGGGGGTGGCTTTTTTTTTTAATCCTTGACAAAAGGGATGATTCAGAGGGAATGGTGTTCTTCTTGAGACTACCTTTTGACAACTGAATTCTGTTTCACCTCTCCACTTAGGGAGCTCACTCCCACATGCTCTCAGCCCCACCCAATGTTAGAATGGGGACCGAGCTGCAAAGGCTTCTCAGAGAGAAGTGGCTGCAAAGTCGCCTGGTGCTTTGCCAGGTCACCGCGGGCCTCAGCCTCCCTTCCTTCTATTTCTAAAATTTCTGACTCAAGTGTTTTGCATCCTTCTTAGCAGTTCATCTACTCAAATTCTCCCAGCATTTGACAAACTTTGCTTGGTCTTGTAGAATCAACTATTTTGAAAGTGTTTAGGCTGAGAAAAAGATGGCTCCAAGACTATCAGATAAAGTCACAAATAGCAAGGAAACTTAGGGACCATCCAATACAACTAGGGAAATTGAGGCAAGTGACCCTGCACGTTATAAAAGCTACTACTCTCAGATCCCTTGCCACAATGGGTACTGGGCTAAAAACTTTCTCCTCACTGTCTCATTTCATCTTTGCAGCAGGGCAGTGAGGAGGGTCCTATGATTATCTCCATTTATACATGAGCAGACTGAATCCTAAGGGCAGAGTCAGGACTGAAACCCAAGTCTGGTTCTGTCTGACAGCTAAGACTCATTTTTAGGTATGTTCTTTATCTAATAAGATGTATAAATCATGCATTCAGCTGAACACATTTTTACCTGTGTATAAAGTTTTCAGCACATGTTTGCCTGTGTACCCCCCATCCAGAACATTCATAACACTCCATATAGCTCCTTGTGCCTTTTCCCAGTCAATTATGCACACCCCTAAGACAACAATATTTCAACTACTGTCACCATAGGTCAATTCAGTGGTCTTCGGCTCAGGGTTGTTTTATTTCCAAGGGACATTTGACAATGTCTAGAAACATTTTGGTTGTCACAATAGGGGCATACTCCTGGAATCTGGAGGGTGGAGGCCAGGGATGCTGCTAAACATCCTACCATGCACAGGGACACCCCCACGACAAAGAATTCTCTGGCCCAAAAGGTCAATAATGCCGATGTGGAGAAGCCCTGGGTCGGCCTGACCAGTGTGTTGAATCGCTTCATTATACCAGCTGCCTTGGAGGCACGGCCAAGCCCAGAAAGAGGGTCTTGCAATACCTAAGCAGGGCCTTTTCTAGCTCCCCGACCACATGACATCTGTCTCAGCTTGTGAGTGTTTAACCAAAAAGTCACATAGGATGTGACACAGAGCCTGGGGCTGGGGTCTTTGCCAAGAAGCCTGGGACAGACACAGCTGAAGCTGAGCTACTGGTGTTTAGTAACCACTCAGGCTGGAAGAAAAGGGTCTTGAGGTGGCCTCTCTGAACCCAGAAGAGAAAGAGAAGTTTCCAGGGCTGAGATTGGAGGATCTTGGACTCGGGCTCCCAGCCCAACTCACCAAGGGGGCCAAGGTTGCTGTGAATGACCTCTAGGGAGAAGCCTTCTGGCTCACAGCAGTCAGGTCTGTTGTGACCAGGTCAAGGGCTGGGGTAGCACAGACTTTAGGTTATTCTGGAAACCCCTTGGCTGATTCAGCAAGCAAGGCCAGGAGAGAAGGCTCTGAGTCAGGGCTTTCTTGCCCATTGTTTTCTGCAGGTAGAAAAGCAGGCCTGTGTTTAACACAGCCCTGTCAGCACTAGGGAGAGAGCCAGGGTGTGCTGGGGGTGCTTAAAGACCTCTGTGAGCCCAGGGACTCGGGCTGACCCATGACCTGGCCCGGCCCTTCTGCTCCAAACTGATGGCTCAGCTCTCTCTGAAAAGATGTGATTCAGTCCAAAGCAGGCGCTCTCCCTCTCTCAGCAGAGGATCAAAACTGACAAGAAGGTGATTAATGGAACCTGCCAGGCCTAGATTGATGATCCTCCTGGGGCTGCTGAGCAGGTTCTGGCCAACGCCTCTCAGAAAAACAATACAAAAGATCCTGCAGTACAAACACCGGTGGCCATGACATGCATCCCCCCACCCCCTGCACAGGGTCAGGGCTCGGCCCCTCTCCACCCCAGCAGGGACTTGTGGTGCCTTAAGACAGGAATGCCTTCCTCTGACCCATGGGCCCACAGGGCAGGCGGACACATGTTGGGCCCTCCTGGAGGAAGCTGGAGAGAGGCCCATCTTGGAGACCCAGCTTCTTGAGCTTCCTGCTTTCCTTTCTCACAAAATGACACCAAATGCAGTTCCTCCCCCAATAACGTTTCCAGGAAGGAGAGGAACAACAGCATTCGGGAGCACCCCCTGCAAATGAGGCTGCCCTGAGCACAAGTCACTGAGTCCACACGACAATGGGACCGGGTTTTATTGGCCCCATTTTACAGATGAGGTGGTTGGTGTCCAGGGAGGCCAAGTCACTTGGCCAAAGTTACCATGAAGTCAAGATTTAAACCTGGCCTCTGGCTCTTTCTACCCAACCTGATATTGTCTTGGAGCCTTGCTATTAACTCAGTGTATAATCTCTGGGTGTTCTACACATGTTAAAGGATAATAAAATAGCACTGGCTAACAGTTCTTAAACACTGCGCTAAACACGTTACATGCATGACCTCATTTGGTCCTCAAAAGAACTCTACTATTTTTGTCATACCCTTTTTTTCAGGTGAGGAAACTGAGGCTCATTACCTAAACTCGATTGATTAGACCCAAGATTTAAACCTCTGGCTCCAGGGTCTGTGCCCTTAACCACTGCCTGGTAAATCCCTTTTAGGCCAGTGTTAGTGCCATCCCATCCAGGCAAGGGTGTCTTCTGATATCGTCTTTATTTTCAGGCCCCCATCCCCTCAGACCTGGCTGGTGTATGGTCCTGAGCAGCTGTTGGCCTGACAGGTCAGCCCCTCTGCTGTCTGTCCCTGGTGTGAGCACCAAAGCTCAGGGCTTGTGAGGGTGCCCACTCAACATGAATGTCAGAGCCAGGATTGTCTAGGAAACTTTCCCATCCAACCCCTTCATTTTACTTGTGGGGAACTGAGGCCCAGAGGGCCAAGGCCCAAAACAGTAGGAAACAAGGAGAAATGTCTGGATTTCCAGTTCTACCTCCAACTCATCATGGGCCTTGCAATGAAATAACTTCTGAGTTTCCTTCAGCAATTTCCTTTCTGAGTCTCTGGTTCTCAAAAGTTTGTCCATGGTCACCAGATTGTTCATCTGCAGAGCTGAGGTTTACATCCTATCCCCAAGCTCCTAATCCAGGATTCCTTGCTTAGACCTTAGATCAGGCTCCTCCCTCCTCTTTACTTCTCTCCCTAGGATCCAGAGCCAGGATGGCTGACCCACTTCCTGAAGGGTCTTGAGGCTCTCCCCCAGGGGAGCGGCCTCTCCTGGAAGGCAGACCCTCCCCAGATAGCAGACCGAAGCCCTTTGGGCAGCACCCCACCCTCAGAAATGCCTGTTTGGCTCAGTGGTCCCCAAGAGCCTTCTCCAGACTAGCTTTAATACCTCAGACCCTTATGTTTCTATAGCACCCAGCTTTCTAAAATTCTTTTTATATCCCCCAGGGCTTCCCAGAGGCTGGCAAAGGCTTTGAATTAGGTGGGCCTGAGTTTCAACCTTACATCTGCCAAACGACTAGCTATGCGACCTTGGAACTGTCACTCAACATTTCAGTGCCTCCATAGCTGAAACTAAATAACAGACATCAGATGAGTTAGCATTTGAGAAGCTCCTCAGGAGGCCGGCTGCTTCTACCTCCCTTTTACAAATGAGGAAATGACAGCTCATAGTTGTTAAATGACCAGTCCCAGAATTCTTCTGGGACTCCATCCTGTGTCAACACATTGTTTTGCCTCCCTCTCTGGTCCCTGCAGTCAGTACAGCACCCACAGCAACCAGACAAGTGACAGTTGGTGGTGTCTCTATCTTATTTGCCCACTCAGTCTTACATTTCCTGACGACAGGTCTTTGTCTAATAAACCTCTGGGCAATGCTCCTGGCAGAGGGAAGTTTTCCATAAATACCTGAGAAGCTGTTTCAGGGGTACACTGTCTGCTGGATTTGGGTGAGAAAGAGTGACAAACAGGAGCAGTATCCAGGGGAGTCGCTCCAGCTCCAAATCTCATGGGAAAAGCTGCCAGCTTCTCATTTCTCCCTGTGCCATTAGCTGCCTATGGAGGGATGGATGATCACCAAATGGGCACACACCCAAGATAGTAGTGAACATCCAGAGCCATGTCTAAGGCAGGAAAAAGCAAAGGAGACTAAGTGCATAAATTAGTTCAACGAGAATTTATTTTGCACCCACTCTGAAGACACAACAGTGCATTTATTTATTTTGCACCCACTCTGAGGACACAACACTGCATAGAGTGGACATGGCCCTGCTGTCACAGATCTCACAGTACGGACTTCCCTCTGAGGTCCAAGGATGCAGATTAACTCACAGAGACCTTCAGGACCACCATGCCTAGACAGACTCTTCAATTTAAAGGTGGGGAAACTGAGACCCAAGAAGGGACAGCAACCAGTCCAAGCCCTCAGAGAGCAGTGGCAGGCATGCCCCATGCCTGCTCAGGGAAGCCCAACCCATACAATGAACACGCCCAAGGCCCTAATCCTTAGTCCCAAAGCCACCCTCTCTGAAAGAAAAGGGCTAGGTGCCTCTCAGATTGGCTGGGATCCAAGCCCAGCCTCAGCCCAGGGGCAGGCAGAAGGTGGCAATCTCTACCACACACTATTTAAGGGCTCGGCTAGGCATGAGTTTTCCCTGGCACAGGCATTTCATTCCAGGGTCAGGCAGGGGACAACTTGGCAAGTCCAAGGACCTCTCTGACAGCCCCTCTGGAATCCCAGGAAAGCAAGAATGGACACCCCAAGGAGAGAGGAACAGCCTTCCTCTCCTCCAGCCCTGAGAGAAGGCTGGCGGGAGGAGGGCCAAGTCCCACCTTGCCTCTCTGCATCAGAGGTGGTTTATACTTGCAAACTGAAGGCTGAGAAAACCCTTTGCTGACTGCTTGGAAGGCTTGAGACAGAGGCCCAGAGGTCTGATGTGAGGCAGGAACAGCAGCCAGGCTGCTGGGTCCAAGTCTCAGAAAGGAGCCTAACTGTTCCCAGAATGTTGGAGACATGGCACCTGGTGCTTTGGGCTTCAGCATGAGCTTAAACCACAGCACAAGAAACCAAGGTTAGATGAAAGGACAATCTTTCTAACCATAATGGCTGTATGACTCTTGAAAAGGCTGCCCACAGAGGTTAAGAGGTGGGTTTCAGATTAGCCCTCGCTCATAAGAAAGGAGTGGCCATCTTCAGTCACCCTCGTGACATCAAGGGAAAAGCAAGGGTCTGGAATCAGAGAGATGGCCTCAACCCAGTTTCACTATTTCCCAGCTTATGACTTTGTTCACGTTACTTAACTTCTCTGGGCTTCAGTTTCCTCTTCTGAAAACTGACGCTGAAGACCGACTCGCTTTCACAAAGCTGTTGGGGTAGTAAATAAGATGCCATCCATTGAATGCCCTGCCCAGAGCCTGGTACAGTGTAGATACTTAATAAATTCCATCTCCTTTCTCCAGCCTCAGGGAAACCTGGCCTCAAAGAGACTCATTCTAGATTAACTCTCCCCCAGAAAGCAGATGCCAACTTCTCTCCAACGGATGGTTGCTGGCAAGGAGTTTCACTCAGAGAGACCCAGGGAGCTCTCTCAGGGGGTTTGGCTCTCCCCACAAATAATCTGATTCTCAGGATAATAGAAGTACCCCCAACCTTCTCTCCCTTGCAGGAATAAGAAACCAGCTCTCCTTCTCCCCTCAATCCTCACTGGAACTCAGCACAGCACCCAGAATTCTCCACTTCCTCATTCCCTGCCTTCTCTCCAGAGGCAACAAATCAGGTGTGCGTGAATGCAGCTGCTCTAATGGGCCCAAAGGTGGAGACGCTGGGGACAGGGGAATAAGAATGGGATTTGGACCAAGGAGGGCAATAAGGGTTGGTGTTACTTTGGATTGAAGTTTAGGGAAATCAGAGAGGGCTTCCTGGAAGTGGTGTCTTTCCTCCTGAGCACTTAAGTGTTTCTTTCAAAGGAAATGGCAGCTTCAGGGAGGTGGGAGCCAGCTTTGAACAGGAACAAAGATGGGAACTGGCTTAGCCACCCTGGAGGTCAGGTATGCCTGGCTAGGAAAAAGGGAAGGTTCAAATAGCACATGTGGTGAGGGCAAGAAGCAAGGAAGTAGGGTCTTGGAAATGAGCTATGAAGAGATGAGGCCTAGGGTCCTGGAACAAGCCTTGGTCTTGGAGTCATACAGATGCGAGACCCAGTTTCAGCCCTGCTGCTTATTATCCATCCATGAGGCCACTGGGCAAGCCACACATCTTCCCAACTTCCTCATCTCTAAGTTGTTCATCTCGTCTCCAAGTTTCCTCATCTCTAAGATGAAAGTAATCAATCCTGGCCACCTACAGTGATGAGTGTTAAATGAAACCATGGGTGGGTGTGCCTAGCACCATGCCAACCATACAGTGGTGAACCAGTACAATCCATGCCGTCATTCCGTAAATAATTAATCAATGTGTCAATTTCTGTGCTAAGTGCACAAAACTGCTTCGAGGAACCAATCCACCCCACCCTCATTGCCTGCTTCCATGATCACCAAATGGAGTAAGCCAGAAGAGCATTTGAGCAGCTTGGATTTGTCCCAGGTACCCTGGGCACCCCGAAGAATGAATTATGACCATGCAGGGAAGGGGACAACATTGGGGAAGATGTCAGCATGTGTGCCCTGAGCCTTCGCAAAGGCCCCAACAAGAAAAACTGGACGTACTACCAAAAAATATTTGCAAAAGGAGAAGCAATTCTTTATTGCATGGACATATACAGTAAAAATGAACTTATTACACAATACAGCTGCTGCTCGCACCTGCCTGTTCTAAATAAAAGAGGTGAGGAGAGATGGAGGGCAGAAGGAGGTAGAGCATGCAGAGCTCTGGACTAGGAGATGAGGAACCCTCTTGAGCTAGACCCTTTGAAGGCAGAAACGAGTTTACTTTTCCAGCCCCTCTAGTCAGTCCCCTGTTAAGCCTGGGGAAGGTAGGACTGGTGGGGACGTGTGTCCTGCACTAGGTGCTTAGATTTCTCTCTTTCGGGAAGAAACCACCTTCCCATCCACTGACTCCTCAACGTTGATGTGGAGTTTGCCACTGCTGCCACCTCCCAGGGAGGCTGTAGAAAGAAAGAGCAAGTGTTAGATTGGGGGACCCTCTCCATCCCCTCCACTCCCAAGGGGGCCAGGACCTTGGCTGAGCTCCAGAAGAATTGGACAATACCCCTGAGAATGGCCGTTGGCCAATTCTTCAAGAGCTGCCAGAAAGGCTATTGTTGAACTACTCATCACGGAGGTGGGTGGTGGTGGTGGCAGGTATGCTCCCACAGTGAGCAAGAGTTTTTAACTGCACATTAACAGGAAGTGATCATGTGCATTTTGGCATAAGTCCATGAAGGTGGATCTTAGACAGAGGCTTCTCGATCTGGAAGTTTCTCAGTAAATCTTTAACCCCAGTTCTACTGGGGCTGACAGAGGGTTATACTGGGCAAGAAGTGTCAACTGAAATCAGTGTGTCCTCACCCTACTGAGATGATTGACCTCTTTTTCTTCCTCCCCATTCTAAAGAGAATGATGATTTTGACAGCTCCCCTTTCCCTAGAAAAGAGCTAAGCCTACTTACCTTCTCTGGTGCCAATGCCAGCCATCCTGGAAAAGGGGGAAACAGATGTAAGCAAAGGCAGGAGCTCAGATTGCCCTACGGGAGGCCCTGATGGCTGGCTCAGCAGTCCTCCCCAGCCCCCACACCATCACTACCCCCACATTTCACTTCTCCAGAGGCTGAGAACCTACCCAGATCTGCCAGCCCCAAGCATAGATTCTAACCTATAATAACACCTGTTTCATGTATGGAATAGAATCAGCATTAGCCTAACCCCTGTCATTTACAGAAAACACACAGGTCCAGAGAGGTGACATGACCTGCCCAAGGTAACAGCCAAGGACCAGAGCGCAACATTCAGAGCCCTCTCTCCTCACTCCCAGTTCTCTTGCACTGCACCACTGCTGAATCCCTAAGATGATTCTCCACCTGGACCACAACCGGCCCCTCCCTCATTCCTCCCTCTGCACACTGCCCCTGCCTGGCATCTTGGCCCTCGAGCAGGCTGCGGTAGGTGGCGATCTCCTGCTCCAGCCGTGTCTTGATGTCCAGCAGGATCTTGTACTCCTGGTTCTGAGCCTCCATCTCACAGCGCAGCTCACTCAGCTGGGTCTCCAGGCCACTGATGAGCCCCTGGATCTGCTGCAGCTGCGTGGCGTAGCGGCACTCAGTCTCCGCCAGCGAGCTCTCCAGCCCAGCTTTCTGATGGAGCAACAGATCAACAGACACCACGTCAGGCTAAAAGGAAGCCACTGAAGGCATGGCGAGAGGTGTTGAATGAATGCATGCAGTGAACCTCCTCTTTGGGGGCTTGGGAATGCCAAGGCTTAACCAACCAGAGAGGGTGGAAGAGACTGGGGTGAGGTGGGGTGAGATGGAGTAGAATGGGGTGGGGTGGCCCTACCATGCTGAGCTGGGACTGCAGCTCAATCTCCAGCCCCTGCAGGGTGCGTCTCAGGTCCGTGATCTCCGTCTTGCTAGTCTGGATCATCTCTGTGTTGGAGGCCACCTCCTTGTTCAACTCCTCGGTCTGCAGGTTACACACGGAGTAGTGAGCCCGGGGGCCTCCTGGGAGCCCTGGGGAGCTAGGGAAGGCTGGGATGTCAGGCCCACCTTGCTGAAGAACCAGGCCTCGGCATCGCGGCGGTTCTTCTCTGCTATGGCCTCGTACTGCTCCCTCATCTCCGCCAGCACACGGGTCAGGTCCACACCTGGGGCTGCGTCCATCTCCACATTCACCTGGCCGGCCAGCTGGCTACTGAACTCCTTCATCTCCTGCAGGGTAGGTGGGGCCCATTTAGACACAGAGGGCAGAAGAGAGAGTAAAGAGTCTGGGGTCCCCCATGCCAATCCTGGCTCTGTCCCTAATTCGCAACATGACCTTGGCTCTCCCCTGTACACGCAGCCCACCCAGTGTTTCCCACAGCTCAGGAGGACTTTTGATCACATGAGCCCTTCAGCTCTGGGGGGTCTCTCTCCCTCTCTAGGTGCCACCAAGGGAAGACCTCAAAACAGTAAGGCCCTTGCATGAACTCGTAAAACAAATCAGGACAACAGTTCCCACTGGCCACCTGGCCTGGCTAATGATCAAGAAGGAAAAGGTCTGTGTCTCCAGAGAACAATGGCCCTTCCTCCCCATGGGGACCCCTGTTTTTTTTGAGGGGGTGCACTTTTAAAACTCTAAGCCCTTCAGCCAGCTGTGAGGAGGCGCCAGCAGCCCAGCTCTGCTCTCGCCACCCCCACCTCCTCATGGTTCTTCTTCAGGTAGACCAGCTCCTCATTCAGGCTCTCGATCTGCATCTCCAGGTCCGTCTTGGCCAGGGTCAGCTCGTCCAGCACCCTGCGCAGGCCGTTGATGTCGGCCTCCACGCTCTGGCGCAGGGCCAGCTCGTTCTCATACCTAGAAGAGAGCAGGAATCAAAAATAAGAAAGGGAGAGGGGTCTGAGCTGCTTGAGTTGGGGGTGGGAGAGAGGCCAAAAAAGCAGGGTGGAGGCGGCGGGGGAGGGCGGGGGGGCGGGGAATACAGAAGGAAGAGGGAGGCAGGAGCGCACTTGAGTCTGAAGTCATCCGCAGCCAGCCTGGCGTTGTCTATCTCCAGGATGACCCGGGAGTTGTCAATGGTGGCCGCCAGGATCTGCAGGAGACGAGGAGCTGGTGTCAAGAGGGTCCCTTCTTCTTTCCTGCTGCTCTCCCTACCTGTGGCCCCCAGTGACAATTTCTCCTCTGTCACCACCCAGAGAAGCCTACAGGGTCCTCAAGCAGAGTCCAGCCTTATCTCAGTACTCGCACTCAGCCTGCCTCTGTCTCCAGGACATAACAGACCAAGGAGCCAGTATTATCTGGCACTGCCTGTGAGAAATAACCAGCCAAGATTAGTAGGGTGCAGGGCACTGTGACAACAACTCCCTCAGGGATACTCCACCAACCTCCCCTTGAACAGCTTGGGGTCGCTGGCCTCCTGCACACTTTGACACAGCCACAGATCTACACAGAACATTCCGGCCAGTGAGAACCTGGCGGGCAGCTGAGGAAGGCATCTTATAGCTGAGGAAATCGGTACAGGCGAGTAAAAGGGTGAGTGAGTGGGTGGGTGGCAGAGCCTGCGAGTTCCAGGTCTCTTAAGTCCCAACAGTGCTTTTGGCACCAAAAACATCCTCGGAGGATGAGGCAGGAGGCACTCAGGGCTCCTGAAGCTACACTCATCGTTCTTGCAAAAGAAGCAAAGGGATACATGCAGAGCCTGTGTCAGGGAGCCAGAGTCCAGGACAGGGAGAGTGGCTGCTCCTTGGCATTACACCCACCTCAGCCCCCGCTGGTCCTGACCAGATCCCCAGGGTTCGCCCCACACTGCCAAGTTGAGCGGATGTGTGCCGACATCCGCAACACGCTCCAAGTTTGCCAAGGTTGCACACCAGCAACCAGCAGTCATTGCCCCGGGCAGAAAAGATTTCCTCAAGGCAGCAGGAGCACTGATGTTAGAGACGCATGTGCAGGCCACTGGTCACCTGCCCCTCCCTCTGACCCCCGAAGACTCACCTTGTCCCGGAGCTCCTCTATGGTCTTGAAGTAGTGGCTGTAGTCGCGCTCCGGACTGGCTGGGCTCTGCTTCTGGTGCCAGTCTCGGATCTTCACCTCCAGGTCGGCGTTGGCCTCCTCCAGGGCGCGCACCTTGTCCAGGTAGGAGGCCAGGCGGTCGTTGAGGTTCTGCATGGTGATCTTCTCATTGCCAGAGAGGAGGCCGCCATCGCCACCACCAAAGTCACCAAAGCCACCGCCAAAACCCCCACCGAAGCCACCTCCAAGGCCACCTCCGAAGCCTCCACCGAAACCACTACCAGCCCCTCCACCGAAGCCATAGCTCACGCCTCCCCCATAGCCCCCTCCTGACCCTGAAGAGACAAACCTGGCAGAAGAAGCCGAGATAGTTCGGCCTCCACCTCCTGCGTAGAGACTCCCTCCACCAAAGCTGCCTCCCCCAGCTCGGAGGGAACCCTCCCGGGTAGAGCCACCCCCAAAAGTGGAGGAAGAAGTCTGCAGAAACGTGGTGGTCATGGCCAGGCAGCAGTCGACGGACGAGTTCTCAGTGAACGCAAGAGACACTGGCAGGAGGTGCAGGCTTCCTGAAACCAGAGTGCTGTGCCTGTCACCCCCCAGCCTGGAGCTCCTTATGTACCCCTTGGAGGGTGTTGTGGGTTCACATCTCCTCCCCCAAAGGGAAGCCAACTCCTTCTGCATTCCTGACAAACACAGCTGCCTACTCGCCTCAATGTGTGATTTTTCTTTTTTTTTTTTTTTAATGCAACAAAAGAGATGATTCAGAATGAAAGATGGTGTTTCGCCTCCAGCCATGGTTTTAACACTTGGATTTCAGGTTCATTTATACACTGCAGAATACAGGCAGCAAAGTCGCATCACGTAGTGTTAGAGCAGCTGGGGCCAGATCTCTGCCCTCAGCTGGGACCCTCACCCAGGATCCTCACCCCTAGGTGGCCAGCTACCTGCTCTCAGTTCCCATCGCTGCTCTGTAGTGTCCCCCTTACACTCCCCATGTGTGTGCCTACAGGGCTCAAGCAAAGTCATGGCCTCTGGAGATTGGTGGGCAGAGGCACATGCAGGGCCCTTGGGGACACACTGAGGACAGTGACAGGGGTCTCAAGTCAAGTTCCAGCTGAGGTGACCAAAAAGGCCAGCATCTGTCACTTCCCTAATGGTGCAAATAGACTCTCCTCCTCCACCCCTCACCTCTCCTCCACCTCTAGCCCCAGCCCCACTGCTCTGGCATTCTCACTAAAGCCAGCAGGCTTGAGGCTGACAAGGGGCTGATTGATAATCCCGCCCCTGCCAACCACTCATGTCACTGAAACTTTGCTTGCTCCTGGGACACGTCGGGGCAAACCTCTGCAGATAAGACTGGGACAAGTTTCAAGAAGCCCCTGCCTTCTCCAGGAAGGCATGTCGCTGCACAGCAGGGCCAGATTAATCCCACTTGTCCTGCGGAGCTGGGGAGAGACCCCACGCAGAGGCTCTACTTGCCTGAGCTACGGGGAGGGAGGAGATAGGGAGGCCTGGCAGGCAAACCAGGGAAATCTTGCAGGCAGGGGCACCACTTCACAGAGCAGGATGCTGAGGCCAGATTGGGGAGCCCTTTTCTCAGGCACCAGCTCAGGGTCTGACTTTCCAGGGATACCAGATACCTGTGGGGAGTGCCACTCGGAGGTGTGGCTTTAGCTCCAGGCTTTAGGGAAGCCAGGGGTTGGAGAAGTCAGCAAGCCTGAACTGAAGAGTCAGGAGGAGGGTTCCTGGCTCAGGGCTACAGCACAGTGAAGTTAACAGGGCTCTGGGGTCTCCCAACCCAAGGTTCAAGTCCCGCCTCTATCAATCACTGCCTATGACACCTCCGATGCATTGCCCTTAAGTCTCAGCTTCCTTGTGGAGAGGGGCACTTTCAGTGGGGAAGCCCCAAGGTCCACGAGCCTCCCTCCTGCCTCCTCCTGGCTCCCCATCTTCTGAGAGGCAGGATAGTGGGGTACATGTAAGTCCATCACCTGGGACTCCCGAATACCCTCACCAGGAGGGACTTTTGTCCTTGGGCATCACATCATGCCCTGTGAGCAGCATTGCTCGTCCATATTCTTCCACAGCCAGTGCCTATTAAGCAATGCAGGTCATTGTTATTATTACCATCATAACAGTAACCTCTTACTTCCACTGCACGCATCCGTTTACGACATGCTTTTGCATCCAACACCTCCTCGAATCCTCAATTCACAGAAGATGATCCCTGGCCCTGTTTCAGAAGAAATGAAATTGGGGCTCAGAGAGAAGTGATTTGTACAAGGTGAGGGGCAAGGCCAGGACTCAGATGGGTCTTCTGACCCCCACACAGAGGGACAGGAAAAGAGGGCCGCTCCCACAGACCCCAAATTTCTGCACCAGAATTGGGGTAGTGGGAGGGGGACCACGGCCTGGGTGAGTGGGCGTGGGCTCCTCCTCTCCCAGCATCACAGTGAGCCCAGCCTCTAAGCGCTGGTTCCAGACAGTGTGGTATTGTCTCATAGGTGGGAGGGTATTGTCTTCCTCAAAAAGAAAAATAATCAAAGTCAGATCAGCCATAGCTCATTAAAGCCTCTGCAGACATTACGGCCCCAGCAATTAACAGAGGAACAATTACACATCATCACCCTGGGGCGAGGGAGGGCTGGACTCCAGCCAACCCCTCTTCTGCACGCTGATTCCCCTCCAGCCGCCCCTCAGGGTGGCTTTCCCTCCACTCTCAGGCCCAAGTGGGCCGCAGTTACAAATCCCTGTTGATTCAATCCCAACAGCTCCTGTGAGCTCAAGGTCCAGGTGGGGTCGTGGGGCCTGTGCATTAGTGCCAGGTGAGGGTGGCTGGCCAGGGCAGATATCAGGCTCCGTCTGGCCTGGGTGAGGCTGAAGCCCCAGGCCCCGCCCCCAGCAGGATGCTGTGTCAATTTCAGAAATTTGTCCTCTACCGACAGACAGGCCATCCCAAGAGATGGTCTTTTTAACTTGGGATCGGGTGATGCAGCCCAGAGGAAAAAGCCAGGACTGGACTCCACTTCTGGGTGTGACTCAACCTCTCCCAGCTAGGTTCCTGACTTGAAATTGGGCCATTTTTCCACTTATATGAGGTACTTAGAGTAGTTGAAATCATGAAGACAGAAAGCATAATGGTGGTTGCCTGGAGCTGGGCGGGTGGAGGGAAAGCGGAGTTACTATTTAATAGGTTTAGAATTTCAGTTTTACAGGACCTACAAAAAAAAGGTTATGAGGATGGATGGTGGTGATGGTTGCACAACAGTGTGAATATATTTAATACCACTGAACTGTACACTTAGGAATGGTAAAGGGTATGTTTTCCCACAATAAAATTTTTTTAAAAGTTGGGCCTTAACTTGGACCCTAGCTCCAGGGCCATGAGCATTTGATGGCACATGGAGAGTTCTCCATAAATGATAGAATCCACCCTCACCACCAAGACCCCCAAGGTAAATGCTAGGGACAGAGCACATGACCTGGGGTCTAGACACCTACCTTTGCATTCCTCCTTTCTCATTTATTATATGTGGTTTTAGGTAATGGCTCTCTCTGAGCCTCAGTCTACCAATCCAGAAAATGGAAATAATTCCTGCCCGTCTGACTCAGGGATGGAGCCATACAGCTAACAAGACATGCGTTTTGCAAACAGCAGTAGTCACATGGCTAGCAGGGATGGCAAGACCTCGCTGCCCCCCAATTCTCCCCCTTCCTCTTTCTCCCTCTTAGCTATTCCAGCCGCTTCTATCAACAGGGTACCCCTAGTTTCAGCTCTCAGATGAGAGAGAAAAGTGTCCCCGCCCTTGCCCTCCCCCACTCACCCACACACACAAAGAACAGCTTCATTCTTGACACTCAGACCTGTGACCCAGTCACCTGCCCCACCTGTATGGGTCCAGACCCCGCCCCTCAGCCACATTCCAGGGGCCTCTGGGGCATGGGAGATTTCAGCTGTGACAACAGAGGCTTTCATAAACAGGGTACAAACATCTCAGGGAAGTCCCAACCTGGGGGTGCAGCCAGGTCTCTGGCCTGTAGTTCCAAGGCCTCTTGAGAAGTGAGAGAGAGAGCTGTGGATGCTAGATGCTAGAACAGAACAGCTTGCGGAGGGAGCAGAAGGGGCTCCTAGCCCAAGGCTGCAGCAGGTGAGAGGGAAAGAGCTGGACTCTGGGGTCACCAGTTGTATGATTTGGAGCAAACTAATAAAATTCTCCAACGCCCCAAGAAAAATGGCAAAAAAGAGCACCTCCTTCAAGATTAATAAGGGAATGACAGGGTCACAGTCCTCCTTAGCATGACGCTGGGCTCCAGGCAATAGGCATTTCATTCTCCTACTGACCTTCTAGGGTGGAAGTAGTGCTCCTGGTTTGTCCCTCTCCCTCAGAGGGACTTCCTGTCACAGATCCACAGGGCCTGAACAGATCCACTCAGCCTGAACCTCTCAGCCAGGGCGAAGTGGAAATTATTTACTTTTAATTGGCCTCAGTTCTTGGCAGCTGAGCTGTAAACCGCAGGGGCAGGACCATCCCCACCCAAGCTCAGAGTTGTACTAGGAAGCTGAGACTTGCTTCCCTAGCTGGCCTGAGGCTGGCCGAAGACCAGCCCTAAGGCAAGCCCAGTTGGGGGTCTATGTGAGAGGTCTGGGTAACGCCAGGGTCCCATTCCAGGCTCTGGGCCCAGGTATGAGCTGGTGGGCATAGGGGACATATGCGAGACTGCCTGGGAATGGATGAATGTGTTAGTACCTGCACACAGACACACGGCAGGTACACTCGCTAGGCTTGCACTGAGCAGAATGCCTGTCCCCATTATGCAGGCTCTGACCCCAAAGCCCCAGTTTTTCCTTCTGTCAAGTAAAGAAATGTCAGGAAGAACTGCTCCAGGGAATCCCAGTCCTAAGCTTTCCCATGGAGCGAAACTGAAATGTACCAAGGACCTGACACAAGTGGTGTCAATACTAGGAGGGTTGCGGAATTGACACTGTAGATTACGAATCAGGAAACCTGGATTCTGGTCCTGACTCTGTCATGTGGTTGCTACATGGCCTCATTTCCTATTTTATAAGATGCAACTCATACTTACTACCTTTTAGGGTTGTTTTAATTAAATGGCACACAGTAAAGTGCTCACTAAACATTAATTTCATGCATACAAATGCCAACCCTTGGAGAAGTATAGTGGAAAGAAAACTACTCTGGATGCAAAAACCAATTTCAAATCCCACCTCTGCCACATGTTAGAACAGTTACATATACAATAAACCATTTACCTCTCCAAACCTTAGTTTACCCCTCTGGAAAATGGAAGCAATGCTTTATTTCATAAGCTTGTGTTAAGCAACAGGTTAGATAAATGAAGACTTCTGCAAACAAGATCTACCCTGACAACAGAGTTTGTGAGCACCTTCCCTTCCCTTTCCTGGGACAAGGTGGACTCTGGTCCAAATAAAATATAAGCAGGGCCAAAGCCTGGCCCATTTCTGTGGGCTGAAATAACACACCCAAAGTCCTTCCTCATTTGGGCCATAAAGTTTTATTGGCAGGTCAAGCGGAGAGCCAGAGGTAAGAGTCCCTCCTTTCCCATGCTCCTACCCAGGGGCTTCCCTCTGCTGGAGGGCGAGAAGCCCAGAAGATGCTAGACTCAGGCGGTCTTAGTGGTGGCCAGGTTGTTGTAATAGGCATCCTGGCCCTCGAGCAGGTTGCGGTAGGTGGCGATCTCCTGCTCCAGCCGCGTCTTGATGTCCATGAGTTGCTGGTACTCCAGGTTCTGCCGCTCGGTGTCGGCACGCACGTCACTCAGCTGGGCTTCGATATTGCTGATCAGCGCCTGGATCTGTGCCAGCTGGGCTCCGAAGCGAGCCTCTGTTTCTGCCAGCGTGCCTTCCAGGGCAGCTTTCTGAGGACAGGGAGAAGGAAGGCGATTCAGTGGAGCCTGGTTCCCAGAGAAGACATGGGCACAAACACTGCTCAGGTTGCCCAAGGCTTCAAGGACAGGGCGGGGGGCACATACCATGCTGAGCTGAGACTGCAGCTCGATCTCCAGACCCTGAAGGGTACGCCTCAGGTCAGTGACCTCTGTCTTGCTAATTTGCAGCTGCTCAGTGTGGCCAGCGACCTCCCGGTTCAGCTCCTCAGTCTGCAATAAGAGAGGAGGTAGAGTGAACAGGCACTGAGAAAGATCTTCTCCTGGGAGCATCAAGCCCTCTCTCCTTGCCACCTCCCAAAGGGCACCTGTTTCCCCCTTCATACCTGGCTGGTAAACCAGGCTTCGGCATCCTTCCGGTTCTTCTCAGCCATGACCTCATATTGGCTTCTCATGTCACTCAGGATCTTGGCTAGGTCGACGCCTGGAGCAGAATCCACCTCCACACTGACCTGGCCTCCCACCTGGCCCCTCAGAGCACTGATTTCCTGGAAAGGTATAGCAGAGATAGGCACATCAGGGCCCAGACCCTTCTGGCCTGAGTCTGGTCACTCTCCTGTCCCTCAGGCCAAAAGAGACTGGTTTTCAGGGGGCAGACTTAAGAGGGAGAACAGACTGGGTCACCACCATCCCCTGCTAGAACCCTGGGAGCCATGCACCATGCCCAAGGCCATGCTGAGGGTACAGCGAGTAAGGCTATGGTCAGAAGCTACAAGATACAAAAGTGTCCTCTGCTCTGTGAAGCTGGGGTGGCCCAGCCAGAACCCCACCTCCTCGTGGTTCTTCTTCAGGTAGGCCAGCTCTTCCTTCAGGCCTTCAATCTGCATCTCTAGGTCGGCTCTGGCCAGGGTCAGCTCGTCCAGCACCTTGCGCAGGCCATTGATATCAGCCTCCACACTCATGCGCAGGGCCTGCTCTGTCTCGAACCTTTTAGAGGAAATAGTTGCAGTCAAGCCAGCACTTCCTCTGTACCTCTGAAGACTTCCCCACCTCCCCAGGGTTCCAGAGACCATGGGGGCTGGGGCTCAGACCAGCTGGGATAAGGGAGAGCAGAGGTCAGTCCCCTCACTGCACTGAGCCCCAAAAGGGCCTGGGACTGCCTCCCCTGCCCCCGCCCTGGCTTCTGCAGCCCACCTGGGCAGAGATGCTCACTTGGTTCGGAAGTCATCCGCAGCCAGACGGGCATTATCAATCTGCAGGACGATCTTGGAGTTCTCGATGGTGGCACCAAGTATCTGGAAGGCAGAATCTGATCAGCACCAGTTCAGCATACTGGCACTGCCCACCACTTTCTTTCCAGAGAGAGAGGGGAACAAGGGAATATGCCTCAACTCCTTACAGTCAAGCTCCAGCCACCCCTTAGCTGCCCGCAGGCCTGCTCCCTGGGAGGCCTTGGAATCAGTCCCTGCCCAGGAGCTAAAGTAGTGGTTTCTCACCACTGCCCAGGAGGCCAAAATAGGGGTTGGGGAGTGAGCAGGGGAGGGCAGGTAGATAAGCCTAGGGAGAGAGCCTCTGAGACCTGTGCCTGGTAAATGGTTTGCAAATCAGGTGCAAGGAAGTGTAGGGGTTACCCCTTGTCTGTACCCGCAACTCAAAGCATCCAGCCTCAGGGAAAGGAAGTTGTTTGGTGAGCAGCTGTTAAGGGCCAGGCACCTTGCCCCTCATCTTTCATTGCCAGGTCAGTGGGTACACCTATTTCACAGAGGCGGGAACTTAAGTTCAGGATTCCTCATTCAAGTCCACCTCCAATCTTAAGTCCCTCTGACCTGAAGGGCGTGTTCACATGCTCACACCACTGATTAAGCTACTTGGATTCAGCATTTTTCAAAGAGTGGGTCATGCCGCATTAGTCATTACCCTAGGTCACCAAGTGAAACAGAACAGAAGGGGTCACTCACAATAGGGTAAGAACGATTTTAAAAACTTTTACCTTCATCGTGTTACGTGTATGAGAAAGAGGATGTGAGGACACATCATAAAATGTTCATTCCTATTGTAGGTCACAATTTTCAAAATATGAAAGCTCTATATACCTCTAGCCCTCTCTCCTTGTCTACATTATGATCCATGTCCCCAGCACCCAGAACCATGCCAGGCACGTGATGGACACTGGGTAGTGTTGTGGAGGCCATTGAATGTCCCACTGCTTTCCCATACACATCATCCGGACGGCGCTCCAACCTCCTCCCTACGAGTGGAGACCAAGCCCCACCCTGCAGGCTCCGCAGGGCCCGGGTAACAGCCTGTGGCTCAAAACCCCGTCTCCAGCCCAGGACAGAAAAGTGCTGCTACACCTGGTCCTCTGACAAAGGTCTCCGCGAACACAGGACCCCTGGGACCGCTGCATCCTCCCCTCCTTACTCTGTCCAGGGGCCTCACTCAGCGTTTGTCTCTCCTTAACCTGCCAGGCCACAGAGGGCCTCTTCTCACATTCTTCCTAGAGCGTCTCTCAAGCCCCAGGTGGCCCCCCGGGCTGGGAAGGAGGGGCTTAAAGCTGAGCTTGATGGAAACCAGACCTTCCCGGCAGGAGGAAAGGAATGCAGAGGGCCGCGAACCAGATGCAGCAGGGGTCAGGGCTCGTCCGGGGTGTAGCAGGTTCCTCCCAAGACAAACTCTCCATTTCCCTAGCCTAGACCTCAAGACCGCCCACAGCCGTGTGCCATGTCCTCCCACTCCTCGGATTCCCTATTCTCTGGCCACCTCAAACTCCAACCCCGCCCCCCCCACATGCCCCACCCACTTCCCCTCTCAAGTTCCCTGGCTCCGTCCCGCCATCTCGGGCTCCGCTTACTGCCCCATTGTCCTATGCATCCTCACCTGTCCCTTTCTCTGCCCCACCCTGCGGCCCTCCCACGTCCTAACGGGCTCGCTCCCGCCCCGCCAAAAGCTGGGGCCTCGCCCGGCCCGCCGGGCTGGGTTTGCGTGGCAGGTGCACTGCCCGCTCCCGGCCGCCGCCCACCTTGTCCCGCAGCTCCTCGATGGTCTTGTAGTAGTGGCTGTAGTCCCGGGCGGGCCCGGGCCCCTGCTTCTGGTACCAGTCGCGGATTTTCACCTCCAGGTCGCCGTTGGCCGCCTCCAGGGCGCGCACCTTGTCCAGATAGGAGGCCAGGCGGTCGTTGAGGTTCTGCATGGTCACCTTCTCGTTGCCCGCCAGCAGCCCGTCGGACCCGACCTGGGCGCCAGCATAGCCGCCGCCGTAGCCCCCGGAGGAGGACGAGGACGAGGACACGAAACGGGCGGAGGACACCGACACGCCGCGCCCGCCCGATCCCCCGTGGATGCTGGGCGCACGGAAGGCGCCTCCCGATCCGAAGCGCAAGGTGCCACCGCCCAGGCCCCCGAAGGACGAGGAGGCCGACGACTGGCGATAGCTGTAGGAAGTCATGGCGAGGGAGGACACCGCGACACTAGTCGGAGGAGCTGCAGTCGACAGGAGTGCGGAGGAGCTCACCTGGAGCCTTTTATGCCCGGGGCGGGTGTGAGGGTGGGGGAGGGAGAATGGCGTGAGGGCGGATATCCGAGCCCCGAGGAATTTGCAGTCTTCAGAATCCAGATACGGCACTCTCCCCATTGGTCAGTTCCTGGCGGCTCTGCCTCCAGCTCTCTCCTCCCTGAGGCCAGAGGCTCCTGCGCTGCGGAAAGCTGCCCCACCCAGCCCACTCCCGAGTCCCGACCTCACACTCGTTCCCATCTTCACCCCATCACACACATGCTTAGATACCCAGTTCACGTCCTGGACTTCCCTCATTGAGAAGAACACCCGAGTTTGACCCCTCCCCTTGCAATTAGGGTCCCTCTACGAGTATACTTCATTCTCTCATTCCCCAGCAGTTACTCACTCAGAGGTCCCTCTAGGATCATGCTCTGAGTCCCTTTCTTGAGATCATTTTGTGGTCATAATTAACCCCTCAAAGTATCGTCCATCAGATTCCTACACCCCATTCTGTACTACAGCCTCTCAGAGCCCAGCCGGTGGGGATCACCCACAGCCTGACTCCCCCTCAGTTCCCCAGATAAGGGTGCTCTGAGCTGTACCATAGCTGGCCTCCTGAGACAAAGCTGCCCCACCCAGCTGTGTCCATAAAAGCCACAAGGTGACAATAGGCTCCTAGGAACAGCTGTTGAGAGTGATTCTGCACCTGGACTGTCCAGGACACCTTCACAAGTCGAGGCCTGACTCCTCTCCCCCACATTTTGGGACTCTCACTGCCACCCTTCCACCAGAGAACCCCCTACCCTCCAACTCCAGAAGCATGCATTCATTCAGTGGTTCCCTGATGAGAAATCTGAGCCTGAGGGAGGCAGGTAACTTACCCAGCAGCATTTAGCACCTGCCACCCAGAGACAAAAATAAAATAAAATTCCTCCTTGTGAGCTTCTGAAGGAGGGTGTTGGAGGCTGAATCCTGGTGTGTGACAGTCCCATCCTAGTACATCCCAGTACGTGGATGAGTGAATAAATGGCTGGGCCGGATCTGCCAAGGTGCCACAAACAAAATGAGTTTTGATAATAGAGGAAGGAGCCCCTCCTTTTCACACAAGGCCAGAGCTTTGCTCTTCATCCAACTCAACAATTCTACCCACCTTTTCTATCGTTTTGGAGGGCCAAGCCCCCTGCCAGACACTGCAGGACATTGCTGACACCTCAGCCTAGTTAATGTCCCCAGGAATCTCATCCCTCCTTGGAATTATCCCCATGGTTTCTTCCTTATGTCAGAGCACTCACCCAGTCTCTGGACAGAGGCCCTATGAACTTTGATAGGATGTTAGGGAAATGGCCCAGTCACTCCCCATCTCTGGGCCTCATTTTCCCCCATGAAACCTCAGCCTTCTGCTCTGTGGCTAAATGAAGTCTTGTCCCAGCCTCTGAAATCAGTCCCCATTCACCAACTTATTCCAGAACAGAGACAGGAAACCCCACACACACCCCTAACCCAGCAGGTGCAGCCCTGAGCCACCAGGAAGGCTAGCCTGAGGCTGTTTAAACTGGTGAACCAGGCCTGCAAGTGGGTTGGGCCCCAAAGAGAAAGGAGTGAGTAAGATGGCCATGAAAGCAGGTGTGGCTGGTCCTTCATAAAGGTTGTAGCCTGTAGCCACCAGGGCCGTTCTGACATGAGTCACTCTCTTTATTTGGCCCTAATGAGGAGGTCGGTTCCTTGTGGGGGAAAGGGAGATAGTTGCTATGTACACTCAGCCTCAGCCAGAATCTGTTTTTCTGGCCTGATAGGAAGTTCTGGAAAAGGACTTTGTATTAGGAAACAAAGAATAGGACCAACAGTTCTCTCCCAAAGATTAAGGGATTGTGAGCCCCCTAAACTTTAGAAGAGCTTGGAATCCCAGCCCCCTACCCAAGGCTATTATCATAAGAATAACTGACTGTAGTGTAGCATCTTTTTAACAAAGGCTTTTCAGATCTCATTGGATCCTCACAGCAGCCCACTAGAAAGGGTATTCTTGTCATTTTACAGATGAGGAAACAGAAGCTCTGAGGGGGCAGTGACATGCAGGAGGTCCACAGGTTTCCATCTTCTTGACTCTCACTCAGCCCTGTGGTCTGGGTTCCTGAGTGTAACAGAGGTGCTGCTTTTCCTTCCAGGGTAATCCCAGCTGCAAAACAAGTCTTTTGGGTCCCTTCTCCCAAAATCTTATGCCAACTCAAGGGCAGGCACCCCCAGGCTGAACTGCAGGCTGGAGTCAAGGAAAGTCCCTGCTCCCTCTCTGGCCAGAACAGTGCCTAGCACCTTCCAATGTGGCTTTTGGTCAGTGGGGCTCCCTTCTCAAGCCTTGGTCTCCGGTCTGCAAGGGAGGGGCACGTGGGGTCAAAAATGACAACAAGGGAATGTTAGAGCTCAGAGGGATGCAGAGAAGATCCTGCCCAGCCTTCTCCCAGCTCATTTCTGCAGAGCTCCTGCATCATAAGACTCGTGTGGAAACAGGGGTGCACATTCAGACAAGATCAGAAACATTGCTTGTTCCGACTCCCTTTTGGAGATTCACAGTGCACAGTACCAAAGGCTCTGAAAACCTCGCTCCTTCATTTGTAAAACAGAGGTAATAATAAAATAATAACAACCTATTTTGTGGAGTTTTTTTGAGAGTTAAATAAGGTAGTGCTTGTAGAGGGTTTATGATGGTGCCTGGCAAATAATAAGTGCTCAAACAATGTTATTATTTTGGTGTATAATGTTATTGTTATATTGCATGTTATTATGATAATTATCACTGATAATTATTACTTGACTGTTTAAGTAACATTTCCCAAATATACTGAGCCATAGATTCTTTTGTCAGGAAATGCCTATTGATAATCCATACCCTAAATTAACCAGTCCATTTTGTTGGATGTATAGATTGTTAACCAGGTTTGCTATTATATGTTGTTCTATGATGACTCTATTTATAGCTTAATTTTCTTCACATTTTAATATGTTTTTATATAAAATAAATCTTTTTAAAATGTTGGTATATAGATATGGAATTACAGGGGAAAAAAATAATCCACATACTACAGGAAAAGCTGATCCAGTTCAAGGAAGCTCAGAGAGGTAAAGTGACTTGCCTGAGGTCACAAGGCTAACTGAGTCTGAGCCGACTCCTGAGGCCAAGGGCTATATCTGCATCTCATCCAGGACCTACACTAGAAGATTCTTAAATTTAGCAAAGGTGGGATTGCAGTTCCCAGAGGGGAGAGATTAAAGGGAGAGGAGTTTTAAACACTGGTAAGTAGCTGGGAGTAAAAGTCCTAGTCCCTGAGGAGAATAAAATGATGCGATGATGCTGGTAACAACAGTGACAAAGGTGATGATAGCCAACATCTACTATGCTAGCCACTATATTAAACAATTCCAAATAGCTCAACTAATCCTGTGAGCTAAGTACTATCATTCCCATTTTACAGACAAGAAAATCGAGGCTCAAAAAGGTCAATAACTTGACCAAGTTCACATAAATAAGTGTGGACCTGGGATTCAAACCCAGTTATTTAACTCCCAAAAGCCACAGTTCCAACTACTAACTCTGTCCCTCCTCTCATGGGAGAGGGGACAAGGTGCCTTCCTCTACTGACCTGGAGAAAGTCATCAAGTTGGGAAAGGCATAATGTCCCCTGCCAAGGTCCTAACTTATCCTCTCTGCTTAGATGGATACACAATTGTTTATCTGGTAATTCAGTAGGTCATTCAAACAAGACTCAAGTTTAGCCTAGAAGAGGAGACAGACTCAAGCAAGTGAACAGAGCAGATTCTATAAGCTAGAAGAGAAGAATATAAAAGTGTTCAAGACTTCTTGAATTTGCCTGCCATGTAAATTAGGAATCCTTACCTAGACACCATTCCCTTCAGCCTGAGATGTTCAAGGGACTTTCTCACCCAGTCCTCCATTGAAGAAACAGGTACCTAGCCACACCCCTATTTGCCAAGCATGGTGCTAGGAGCTGAGATACAGAAGTAATATTACCTTTTCCTGACTCTAAGAGGCTGACAGTTTGACAAGAGATTGTAGAGATTAGTTTTGATGAGATGTGGTAGGAATACCGACATTAATTTTTGTTCCTTCCTAAAACCCTGTTACGCTGACAGGTAAGGCACAGTTAAAGAGAGTAAAAGTAGAGACAAAAGAAGATGAGAAATGTCCACAAAAAATTTAAAGTTCGGAAAATGTAACTAAAGGTAGAGAGGAAGTGGATCCCTGGGGCTCAGGATTGTAGGGAGGGGCAGAGAAGGGGAGGGCAGGAAGCCCACCAGAAGCAGATTCTCAACACAAACCCCAGAAGCTCAGGAACTGGGCACCAGGGACCCTATGAGGAGAAGTGAAAGATGGAGCTGTGAACATGGCTAGCTGGAAATCTCTATAAACAGCACCAGGCTCCCTCCCAGACCCCAGACCCAATCAAGGCGGCCAGAGCAGACAGGAGATTAATTCTTCCTCATTAGACTGCCCAAATTACAAAGTCTGATAATGTCAAGTGTAGGGGAAGCTGTGGACAAATGAACTCCCTCCAGTGCATTTATAGGAAGTGTTCATGGAAGAGCAATTTGGCAACGTCATCCATTAAAAAATGCACACACCCTACAAGCCCCAGTTCCACTCCCACATTTATCCCAAAGAATCCCTTGCCCATATATTCAGGTAGATATATTAAAAGTTCTCTGAAGCATTGTTTGTAATAGTGGAAAGACAGAAACAACCCCTGGTAGAAGGATAGTTGAGTAAACTATGTAACACCCACATTATGCAAGAAGAAATTAAACAGAAGGAGTAATGTCAATATATAACGACCCAAAAACCCTAGAGGACCAGTTCTTGGGTCAAATGAAAACAGTGGGAGAGTATTTATGTGTTACTTGTTAATTAAAAATAAATAATTTCTTTAAAAATACAAAATAGTCATGGAGATATAAAGTACAGCACAGGGAATATAATCAATAATATTGTAATAACTGTATGGTATCAAATGGGTACGAGACTCATTGAGGCGATTCCTTCATAAGGTAGATAAATGTCTAACCACCATGTTGTACACTGGAAACAAGTATAACATTGTATGTCAACTGTAATTGAATATTTTTTTTTTTTACAAAAACACCATACAATGGACATTTAGAACTGACTGCATTTAATATAGTACATACCTCTTCCCCCTCCTGCACACACCACCAACATCTTTGTCCCCACTCATACATGCTGACACTCTAGTCTTGAGTTAGGAAAGGAGAGAGGAAATTTTAGAGCAGGGAGCAGCAGATGTAGAAAGAAGAGAGACCACCAAGAAAGGCTTCTAGGCTCCTGCCCCACCCTTGGGTTCTGGGCACTGGTTTTCCCTCTTTATAGAGCAAGAGGGTGAGAAGGGAAGAGGGAAGAGAAGGTGGCAGAACTTCTCAAGAGGGACTTGGAAAGAGTCTGGGTGCAGGAGAGCTCCTCCAGACCCGGGGACTTGGACCTAGGGGGAGGGCCTCTCTCCCAGTGTGGTCAGGGAGGGCCCTCTTGCTCTGGTTCTCCAGGGATCAGAAGCTTTAGGAGTATCCGGAGTTGGCCCCGCTGTCAATGGCACGTAGACTAGTGGGGACTGGAACAGGCAGGAGGGCAGAGTATACCCCATGGGAGCCTGCACCCAGCAGCCACTTTGGCAGCACATGGGAGACAATCCTGTCGGAACTTTCTGAAATAACTGAAGGGTGCTGGAGCAAGTAGCCATTCTGTGGGCCACTATTCTAGAGCTATTCAGTCATTAGGCATTTAGGCCTCAAATCAACCAGTACAGTCAAGACTGTAGTTACTAGAAATTGTGTCTGCACAGGAGCAAGTGGTGGGGAAAGGAGAGAGCACTCATTTCTGCCCAGGAGCACTGAGAGACTTGCACAGAGGGGATGACCCTTGAGCAAGAGGCTGAAAGACCAGAAAATGTTTATGGTGGGGGGAAGGGGATTGTTGACAAAGAGAACAGGGTCTGAAATCACTGGTGCCAGCTTGGGGGAGCATCTGGTAACTCAGTTTGGGAGCATGTGGGGGAGGGGAGGGGCCAGGGAAAAGGTCAGGGTGAGGGCCTGTAAGAAGTTGGACTTTATCCTAAAGACAATGGAAAGTCATTTCAATCAGGAATGTGATATGGTCAAATTTACATATATATATATTGGGGTTTGGGGGGGTGTTTGGTTTTTTTTTAGAAATCGACATGGTTCCATGTGGTAAGTGGGTTGGTGGGACTAGGGAGGTAGGCATGGCCAGGGACAGAAAGACCAGTTTAGGGTCTGCTGTCCCTATTAGAGACATAGGGCCTGAAATTCTCCTAGTAGTGTGGATGCAGAGTAAAGGACAGAGACAAGAACTACAGGCCACACTTTGGGCAGCTCAAGTCTTTTCTTGGGCTGGGTTGGTGATATCATGGGGACACAAGGACAGCAGCCTAGGTCTGTCCCCCTCTGCAGCCGCTCACCTCTGTCACTTCCCATAAGAAGGAACCCAGGAAAGGTGGGGCAGGGCTGGCTAGGTCAGGATGGCCCCAGGCATTCCTCTTTGAGTCCCTGCAGGAAGAAAAACCAGCCTGACCAGAACCAGGGCCAGTCATGGGGGAGGGGGAGGAGAGCTGAGTCTCAGGGAACTGCCACTTTTCTAGGCCCTGGTGAAAAGAAAAAGGGTCAACTTTTCCCCAAGTGCCACATTCCACACCCTGGGAAGACCAGGAGGAATGGCCTTGCACCTCCCCTCCTCCACCCTGGACCTTCCCAGGGGCTGAGCATGTCCGTGATCAGTCTCAGGCTCCTCTCCACACCGAGAGGGACCTGGCTGGCCACCTAGCCAGGTGGGACCTCCCTGTCTCTCTCTGCACCAGCCCTGGCCTATCTGGGCCTCATTTGCAGCCCCGCCATGTCTCTGCTCATACCACGTGGGCATGGGGAGGGCCAGACACAGGACACAGAGAAAGAAGAATGTCCCAGTGCCTGCCCCAATTTCCTCAAACCCACTGCGGTCTCCTGGGTGGTCCTCTGCTCCCTTTCCAGCCTGCTAACTTCCCTCCCACCGTGGTCATTGGTCATCAAGAGAATCCTTAGGGACAAAGGCTCTAGGACTTGGGGTTCTTTCTGTTTCAAAACTCACCCAATCCTATGAATCCACAGCAAACTCCACAGGGCCCTTACTGACCTCACTTCAGGAAGCATCCTGTCTGGGACGTGAAATTGTCCTCCTTGAAATCCAGTGTGGCTCCTGAACCTCTGCTATCTCAGCAGTTTCACAAACACCTTTTATGCACCAGAGGCTGACACATAGCCATGAGAGTGACATCCCTGCCCTCCAGGAGGGACCAGGCCCTTCCTTAGACCTGGAGCATCCTCCTTCCTCGCCTGCCTCCTCCTTTTACCTGGATGTCAGTAACTCCAGTTTCTCCTTCAGTCTCAGTTTGGGCATCACCGCCTCTGGGACATCTGCCTTGTTCCACTCAGGCTGGGTTTGTTTCTCCGTTCCTCCACCCCACACAACCCCCTGGACTCACCCCATCACACCCCACAGCTCTCTCTCCCCAACCAGACATCTAGCCCCAGGGCCAATGCAGAGCTAGTAGATGTTAATGATTATTTGCTGGAAAAGAGGAAGAGAAAGAAGAAGCCTTTTTGTCATTTAACCAATAATTATGAATCACCCTGTATGTGCCTGGCACCATCTGTTACCAAACAGAAAGAGTTCATCCACTTGCTGCTCACAGAACCAAACACTGAACACCTAGAATTGCAGTGGAGAAAGGTCGGCTATTTTATTATGAATGGCACCACCAGGAGAATGGAAGCTAATGCCCCAAATCCTGAACTCCCTGATGGCGTTGCAGGTTACAGATTATATACAAGACACCATGGGTGAGTGGGTGAGGGGTCATGCTGGGAGCTGATTGATAGGAAGTAAGAATAATAAATCATTTCTTCAGATCTTGAGGACAGTTCTGAGATCTGTTCCAGTGTTCTTCTGTTCTACTTTCATGGGAAAGTAGCCAGGGGGTCATTCCTTAAGTCTCAGGAGCTGACACATCACTTAGGTCAAGCTGTTATCTTTAGGCTGCCAGAGGTCGGGACATTGAGATCATTGGTTGGGCCCTGGCTAAAATCTTCTGCTGCCTCAGGTATGCTGATTATCAGGGGAAAGGCCAGGTCTCGGAGAGGTTGCAGAGAGAGAGAGAGATGATTTCTAGAGCTGGGATTTAAAGCTAAATTTATTCAAAGTCACTTCTAGACTCTGGGCTTCTAAAACAAAATGGTCAAAATCTCTCCACCCTCCTGAGCTTTCGTTCTGGGTCTGGGAGACATGATGTAATGCTATGAGTGAGGGGTGCATGGGCAGGAGCTAAGCAAGGAAGGGGTGAAGGGTGATCAGTGGGGAGAGTCCTCTGAAGGAGGTAGGCCAGGGAAGGCCCAGGGGAGGTGGCCGGCGCATGGACAGAGACCTGAATGAGGCAAAGGAGCTTTCCAATCCCGGGGGGTTGGGAGGGTCCAGGCAGAGGGAATGGCAGTGGCAAACTCCCTGAGGAAGGAAGAACTCAGTGAGGCCTGGCCAGCGGGAGGGTCTGCACTTCTCATTAGGGAGCCCGGCTTTATTCTGAGAGTGTGGGGGCCCTGAGACGAGGAACACCGGGAATCTACTGGAAAATAGCGTGGGGGCCAAGGATGGAAGCTGGAAATCTGATAAGAGGCTCATATAAAGTTCAAGTGAAAGACGTGAGGGGACATAAAAAGCGGCCTGATGTGGGGTATATTCTGAAGGCAGAAGGCAGAGCCAGCAGGTCAAGCTGGCAGAGTCAGTGGAGTGAGGAAAGGAGGATCTAAAGTGACTCTTAGCTTGAGGCCTAAGTGAGGCTTTGCCCTTTGGCCAGGGGACCAGCCTGTGGCTTACCTGATCCCTCTCAAGAAGGACACTGGTCACTCTCAGGGTCATCCTGGATCTGCTTTGAAAGAAGTCCTGGCAGAAACAAGTTCTAATTCTGTTCTACTCCTCCAGCTCTCACTGCGCCCATGTCTGCTAGTGCCGATGCCCACTGAGGGAGGGGAAGGAGAAAGGCTGTGTCCCCCTGGGACCTGCCCTCACAGAGCCCACAGTCCACGTGGGGAGTAGGGAATTTGACAGGAAATTGGGTTTTCCAAATATTCAACAAAGCAGCGATGAGTTATGTATCACCTCTATGTTTGGGGGTTGGAGGGTGTTTATATATTTCCAATTCTGAGTTGCCCCAGACTCCACTAGCTTCCAGCTGATAGGTGGGGCCCAGCAGATTTGGGAGAGCAGTCGTCAGGTTAGCCAAGTTTCCGGAAAAGCTACTTCTTCCCCAGAGAGGAAGGCAGGCAAAGGGGTGTAGGGTGGGATGGGGTGAGGAGGGGATATTCTTCAGAGCAGCTGGAATTCAGAGTCGTTGCAGTGATATAACACTGAGCCCTGGCTGCCTCTGGCCTCTCCCAGCCCCTCCTGGCTCCCACTGGCTCCAGCCAGCTGCAAGATAAACATTCATTAGGCAGAAACCACAAAGAATCCCATAACCACGTAGGCTGCCAGAAGCTGGGAACATCAGGAATGCCCAGGTCTGGGGTCTGACAGGAGAGATGCCCTTTGTCCAGAGAAAGAGCCCCAGAGGCCCCAGCCTCCTCTGCCAGGGGCCTGCTGTGCAAGGGGCCTTTTGATCTATGGACAGTGGATTGGGAGGCAATGCAGATCCTGCTGCTCACACACACACACACACACACACACACACACACACACACGCGCCACTTAGGAAGGACAAAAACTCACTGAGCACCTCACTCACCTCACTGCCATTCCAGACAGGACCAGCCCCCATCAGGGTGCCTGATGGATCAGATGCCAGCCCCTGCCCCCACCAGGGTGCCTGAGCCCCAGCCTGAGGCTTCCCAGCCACCCTCCCTGAGACTCAGTCCCCTCCAGTAGAACATGCTGCGATGGGGTAGGGTGTTCCCTCTGCAGCACTTGTCTGGGCTTAGGGCTGGGGCCTGTGCAGATTAGAACATCCACCAAAGATAGCAGTCCTCACTCAGTAAACACACAGCTATGGCCTCGCACACAGAAACCAAACAAACACCTTCAGACAGAGAGATCTGTATCTGGGATTTCAAAAGGAAGGGTTTGAGCTCAGGCAGGGGGAGGGGACGCTTCAGGAAGCCAAAACTTCCCACTCCTCCCAGGCCCATTTTACCTTGTCCTTATCTTCATCTGGACCACTAAGTAACCTATTAAGTATCTGCTAAGTCTAGAAGGATGAATCAAACAAAACTCTTACACTCCTTCCTATAGCTTCTAGCCCAGATGGTTTCAAGCCTGGCCTGCAGAACCCTCAACAGAGAGGCACAGGCTGAGCAGACCAGTTGCTGACCACCCACATTCACACACACTCACTTACACACTCAGTCGCACACTCACATGCTCACACACACAATCACATACTTCTTTACTCAAAGTAGCTCTGTTCTTACTACTTTTACATCTCCAGCTTTCTAAAAGATTTGCCTAATCTCTCACTCTTTTAAAGCTCAGTAACTGATGCTTTAGCCCAGCTCTGTCAGTTTGCAGATCAGAAAACTGAGGTAGAGTGGGAACTCAGCTTGCCTGAGGTGACACAGCTGGTTTCCTATTGAACCGAGACCAGCCAGCAGGCAGGTGCCATGGATCCAGGCTGTCTGCCCCCAGGGGAAGATCTGAGCTCACGGAAGAGAAAGAGGTAAACACTACAGGCGCCTGTCAAGAGCAGGTGGCAGACCAGGGTCAGAAGAGGGACTGGAACTGAGGGCTGCAGGAGCTCAGGGAAGGAGAACAGAACACCCTGAACAAGGCCTGAGTGAGCAGGGAGGGCGTCTTGGAAGGGGAGGAACTTGAGCAGAGCCCAGGATGAACCGCAATGAGGGAATAAGGACAAGGAGGTGGCAGATGGGTGTAAAGTTCCAGTAACAAAGGATCCTGTAAGAACAGTCCAAATGCACTGAGCCCTTACTATGTGTCTAACTCTGTTCAAGTGTGTAGCCCACACTAACTTATTTTAGTCATCAAGCTCCCCCTACGCTGTAGATACTGTTGCAGAGAGCAATACCCCCACTTTACTAAATAGGAAACTGAGGGAAACTTGCCTAAGCCTCAAGTTTGGTGGAGCTGGGATTTGAACCCAGGAGGTCCTGCTTTGTGCCTCATGGTCTAACCTCTGCACCGAAAGAGAGTTCACACGGTAGAGACTGCAGAGCTGGCTAGACCCAGACAAGGAAGGGCTTTTGCAGGTCAGGCCACTGGATTAGAATTTTTTTTTTCCTGCAGAACCCAATGATGGTTTTTGAGTCAGGAGGTGACACATGCAAAGTATCAGATGAGTCATAAAGCCAGGAGCCCTAAAGCTGGGAACACAGGGCTGTTGTCCCAGCACCCGCTTCATTCCTTCCCTCTGCCACCCCCATAACCCTAGCCTTATTGCTCTAAAACCAAACAACTGTGGCACCTCCCTCAAAGCTGGTCCCCCCTCAGAGTGCTTTGATCAAGGCACTCTACTCGAAAGCCTGCAGTGGTAGCTTGTTCTCCACTGAGATGACTCACAGAGTGTGGTCCTTAGACCCCCTGGGACAGCATCACCTGGGGAGCTTGTTTAAAAGGCTAATTCCTGGATTTTATCCCAGGGCCACTGAATCAAATCTCCATGGGTGAGCCTACATTTTTATAAGACTACATTGTCAATGAGCTCCCCAGGTGATTCCGTGGCTCACCAAGTTTGAGAACCACCAGCCCAAGAATGAGAACCATCGAATTCCTGTGCGAAACCATGAAAGAGGTGTGGGAGGGACACAAAGGTAAATCAGCCGTGAGAAGTCTAGCCATGGGCAGCTTGCTGGCTAGCAGGGGAAGGCTGTGCTACCATAGCCAAAAGCTTGGAATGTGAAGTAAGAGACACAGATCCAGGCCCAGTTTTGCTGCTTTCTGTCTGGGTTACCTTGGGCTCAGGCGCTCAAAGCTTCACTTTGCCCAGCTGCCAAAATGTCAAGAATGATAGGGGTCCGAGATTTACTCTTTGTGCAAGCTAACAAGTTGCCTGCCACAGTTTTATGGACTCTGGCAGAACACCTGAGATTCCTGGGTCAGAGATAAAGGACTTTATTAGGAACAACATGGCAAGCAGCTGGAGCTTCTTGTTTGCATTGATTCTTCTTGCCCTGCCCCCTCTCCCCAAGTACCATGGGAACAACGCAAAGCTCAACCCAGCTGGGTGCTGCATTATACAATGGGTTTTGCAACACCGCTGAGGGCACCCCAAGCTGTAGAAAAATAAAATCTTTGATAATTGGTTTGCAAGCAAACCTGTCTGATCTTTGCTCAAGGGAAAATATCCCTATTATACAGAACAGTAAAACAAACAAACAAATAAAACTGCCTATGCTCAAGAGAAACATGCTATCTCTGTCTTCCGAGACATTTCCCTACTAAAATATCCTTGATAAAATAGACCAGAACAAAAGCTGTCAGAGCCTCTGGTTGCAGGACAGGCAGAAGTGCAAGAGATCCATGGAGAATTATCTCCCCGCACAAATGGTAACATCAATGCTTATCTTAAAATCTTTCAATTAAATGGAGTATAAAAACTTTAAATCAGATCACATGAGTGAAAGTTACTGGGAATATGAGGGATAATTACAGATATATAAGATATGTAGGCAAATATCTAGAGTGGAAAGTGGTAAGCAGGAAATCTTTTGTAACAGAATTTATGGGAACAACTAAGGGGAAAATATTTGCAGCCTGCATCATGGGCCAATGGCCAATATCCTTAAGACATGTAAAGAGTTCCTATAAATAACTAAGTGACCAACAACCCAGGAGGGGAAAAAAGGAAAGATTTGAGCAAACAGTTCCCAGAAAAGGATATATGAATTGCATTTGGAGATATGAAAATGTTCAACCTCACTCACAATAAGAGAAATGCAAATTCAGACTACCATGAAATCTCATTTTATACATGTCAGATTGGTAAAGTTGAAAAGAGTCGATAATGTATTATTCGCTGGGAATATGGGGAACTGTACAATCTACACATTCTTGGTAGCAGTAAAATTAGTATGAACTCTATGAACAGTGATTTCCAATATCTATCAAAATTTTAAATATAATTTCACAATTTAAATATAATTTTAAATATAATTTTCTTACAGGTATTTGTCAGGTGTAATTTTGTATACATGCAAAATGGCATGATGTACTAGATGTTCATTGCAGCATTATTTATAATAGCAAAAAACTGGAAACACCTAAATATCCTTTATATAACACCACTATACAGCAGAATACTGTGCCGCTATCTAAAAGAATAGGCTGCTCTACACAGGACTAATAGAAAAATTTTTTCAAAATACTTTATTAAATAAAAAATAAGATTGCGAAGCAATGTATATAGTCTGCTACCCTTTGTATGCTCCAGGGAGGAATATATGTTTGTAAATACATAGTATCTCTTTAGAAAGATACACAAGAGGACATGGCTCCATAGTGTAGTGGTTAGCACTCTTGCTTTACATGTAGAAGGCCCTGGGTTTGCACCCCAGTGGAGCCACGGTCCATGGTTTATGGCCATGCCACCCTGAACAAGCTGTCTGATCTTGGAAGCTAAGCAGCTGGGAGACCACCTAGGAAGACCAGATGCTGTAGGAGTAAATAATAATAATAATAATAATAATAATAATAATAATAAAAGATACACAAGAAAGTAATAGAAGGAATGCTTCCTGGGACAGGAGTTGGGAAACTGGGTTGAAAGGATGAAGAAAGACTAATGTTTTGTTGTTTATCTTTTGTGCTTTTAAATTTTTGTACTTTATTATGTTTATATAATCTTCCAAGAACTATATATAGTCTTCCAAAACTATGTGTAAAATATATAGTCTTCCAAAAACTGTATATATTTGCAAAAAAAAAAAAATTGAGCATTTAGTTCTGCCAAGAAATTTGGATAGACCGAGTCCCCAAGCCTGGGCCCAGCAGCCCCTCTGGATCTTGGTGGCTGCAGGTGGCCTCCCCAAGCAGTTCCCAGCTTTGCTCAGAGCCACACCCAGGAAGCATCATTCATTCCCTCATTCACTGGTATGATAAGCATGTATTCTGAGCCAGGTGCAAAAGACAGAGATGAAAGAAACTCAGGCCCAGCCCCCAGCCAGCTCCCAGTATAGTGGGCAAGGCGGAGGTGGGGCAGGGGAGATCCATACAAACTACAAAATAGAGCTCAGCAGTACTGCGTAGTAGCATTGCAGTTAAGATTTATGAGTGAGTCTGTATGAGGCAATGACCAGCTTGGCCTTTGAAACAAACCACACCTCAGTTTGAGAGCCACTCATCAGCCTGGCTCAGTTATTTAACCTCCCCAAGCTTCAGTTTCCTCTCCTATAAAATGTGGCCTAGGTTTAATGCAAAGATCCGCTATTTATTGCAAAGTCATGTCATCCAAGCCAGTTTCTTAACCTCTCAGAGCCTCGATTTTCTCATCTCTGGAATGGGGCTAATAACACCAACCTCACAGGGTTTGTGGGGGATAAATAAAAATTGTATATAAAGAATAGTGCTTGGCATGGGGGTCCTGGAGGGGCAGAGCTAAATTGTCACTGATGGGACAATTACAAGGATCATACTGGCCATGACCAGTGCCCGAATAAAGCAGTGGAATGAACACTAAACAGTGATACAAGGCCTGCCCCAGCCCCACCATTCCTCAGGAGCCAGTGTTGGCCCCTCAATTCAGAGGCCAACTGCATTTACTTGGGAATGGAGCTGGCACTGGCTCTTCAGCTTTTACAAGCCCATTCTCCCAAAACACACCTTCTTGCAACCTCACACCAGGTGCTGGCAAGTGCTGCTCATGTCCTCGCTCCCGTGCCTCTGCCTCTGCCTCTGCCTCTGCCTCTGCCTCTGCCTGGGCTGTTCCCTCCACCTGCAGTGATCTTTTCCTCAGCCTTTACACGTCCAAACCCTGCCCTATCTCCAATGCCCCTGCTGGTAGGTAGATAATGGTCCTCCAAAGATGAGCATGTCACAATCCCTAGAACCTGTGACTCGGTTCCTGAGGCATCAGAAGGGGACTCTGCAGGTGGAGACATTACTCTGGATTCTCTGAATGGGTTCAGTGGAATCACAAGGGCCCTTGTAAAAGGGAAGCAATACAATCAAAGGCAGAGAGAGGAGATGTGACTGTGGAAACAGAGGTCAGAGGGAGGCCCTTCCAAGGAGGCAGGGGCCACAAGCCAAGGTATGCAGGTGGCCTCTAAAAAGCCGAAAAAGGCAGGGAAACAGATGTTCCCCTACACCCTCCAGAAGGAACACAGTTCTGCTATGTTCCTTGATTTTATCCCATAAAACCCATTTCAGACTTCTGACTTCTAGAACTATATGATGCTAAGTCTGTGTTGTTTTAAGCCACTAAGTTTGTGGTAACTTGTCACAGCAGCCATAATACACCACTTCTTTCTTAAAGCCTCTGTGATCCCTGTCACTCCCCACCCCCACACCAACTCCTTCCCTCCCCTGAGCCCATCTGGTACTTTCTCTGATTTTCTCCTGGGCTGTTCTCTCCCCACCTGGTGAGAGTCAGTTGGCTCTTATCTCCTGGATTAGATGGTGAGCTCCTGAGAGCAGGGTTTGCTATCTACTTCTGTGTTTCTCATCATCCTGAGAATTCTCCCCAGTCCTTCTGGATCCCTTCCCTGTCCCTCTCTACCCTGCTCTGTGCCCAGAAGGCTGGTCTCTGACTGTCCAGTCGATCAGCCAGCAGGAGGCAGCTGTAGGAGATGAATGGGAAAAGAGAGGCTGGGTACCTATTCCCCCCACAGGTCAGCTGTGGTCGCTGTGCAGCCCTTCCCAGCTCCCACCACACGGCTCCCTCTTCTGCTGTTCCTTCAGCTTCCTGTTGCTCCTCTCTGGGTGCAGGCCCGATCCTGCTCCAGTCCACACCTCCACAATCCTTCTCCAAAGTCCATTCAGTTCACTGTGAGAGCCCATCACATCCTGCAGGCACCCTGACCTGCACAGGTGTGGCTGAAGTCCTAGAGAATGGTCCGTTTGCAGTGGGCCTAGCACATGTGTGAACACTGCCTCGGTCTGTCTGTCTTAGATGGCGCCCATACTAGATGCGGGGAGAGGCCTATGGAGCCTTCCCCTCCCCCTCAGTCAGACAGGTAGGGAAGCAAGGCCTTAGCAAAGGGGTAGAGCAGGGGGAGGAAAGAAGCCTGATAGGTTCTCTAGACCCCCTCCCCACACAGTCCCATACTACCCATACTATGAGGTCCCAGGCTATGTTTCCGCTTCTGCCCCACCCTAGCTCCTGGGGCTGCTGGCACAGCGCCGCCCTCCCTTCCTTCCACAGGGCGGCCTCCAGGCCTGCCATCCTGGTGCCTGGTGCCTCCAGGCCTGGCCGGCCCCCACGCCCCTTCCCTCACCGCACAGTATCTGAGCCAGTGAGTGACTCACCCTACCTCCCTCACACCCTGCCCTGCCCCTGACCCCCATCAGGCCTGGCGCCTCTCAGCTCCATCTCTGCACTGGCTCCGGCAGCATGAGCAATGTCCGCCCCACACTCTGGACCCCACAGTCCAGGGAAGTTCGCCACACCTCAGGTAGGCACAGCAGGGCCCCACAGTACTCGCTACCCTAGACCAGGCAGCCAGAAGGAATCCACCATGTCTATTCCTTACGACCACCTTCAAGGGAGATGGTTAACCACCCATGTCACAGATGAGGAGAAAGGGGCACAGAGAGGCTAAGTGACTCGCCGAAGGCCACCTGGGCAGGTAGCAGCGGCGCTGACTCCAAAGCTGCCCTTGCTTTAAGCTACAGCACAGCTTCCTGTTTACCCTGAGCCACAGTCACAGCAACCCTCTGCCTCTCTGAAACTTTCTCAGACTATAGCACGGCCTACCTCCGCAGGCCATGCAGAGACCCAAAGAGGGGCTTATGAGGCGGGTCCAAGGCGGACATGCGAGCCACAGAAGGAGGTGGTGGAGGCTACTTCAGAGCCAGCCACAGCTTTGGACAGGGCAGACTCCCAGCCACACCCAGCTCCCTTTGTCCCTAGTTTGTCAAACTCACTCTGCTCACTCTGTCTGTGCTGCAGACGCCCAGTGCCCTGCCAACTCAGTGCCACAGCTCCCCCTGGAGGCCTAGAAGGACTGCTGCTTGGCCACCAGGCAGTCTCCTTCCTGCTCCCACCTCCCTCTTTCTGCACCCCTGACCCTGCTCAGTTCTGAGAGGATAAGAGAGTCAGAAGGGGACCATCTGGGCCGGAGCAGGCCCTCCATCCCGGCTACTCCCCAGTCTTTCCATGGTCAGAAAATGAGCATGGAGCCAAGAGGGGTTCAAGAGAAGAGCCCCAGGAGGGCTAGAAGCCCAAGGACTTGGATTCCAGCTGTGTGACCCTGGGCATGTGTCTTTCCCTCTCTGAGAAACAAAGCATGGAGGAGGCCATCTCTCTAGGGAAAGGTACCTCCTCTCTCAGCTCTAAACTGTAGTTTATCTGACACTCAATTTCCTCGTGTATAAAATGGCCACAAGGGGCCAGTGTAGCCACAGCTGTGAACGAAGCAGTAGCTGAGTACACTGCCCGCCCACACCTTCCAGGCTGAACTTGTGTTATCTCGCCCCTGAGCTGGTCAGCCCAGCCTCCCTCCTCCCTGCACCAGACACGTCGGAATCACCATGTAACCCCCAAAACTAGAAACATCCCAGAAATAGGACAGTCCCCTCACTTCACAGTTCTATCGGGAGTGGAGTTTAGTGGGATCCTTGGGGATCAAGCTATAGCAAGATGGGCAGACTCAGAGCAGACCTAGCTGGGCAGACTCAGACCTAGAAACACCCCTAAGTCCCTCGGAAGGGGCTGAGACGAGATGCCGGAAGGAAATCTCACCCCGCCAGGGAACCCTGCGCACGTGGGCTCAAATCCAGGAGTGTACGGAGTCCCCCACCAGCTATTGGTTCTTAGACAAGTCGCCGAACCTCTCTGAACTTCGGTTTCCTCCCAGAACCACTAGGTGGGAAGGTACACTTTGGGAGATGGGGTCAGTATTTGCACTGGGATCCAGACTCTGCTCTCCCCTAGCTATATCCCTGCACAAATAGAAAATGTGGGCACAGGCAAAAGGCTCAGAGCAGCCTCCATGAATTAGGACGGTAGACAACTACACAGCCGGAACACAGAACCCTTCAGAGGGCCTCATTTCTCTGGCATCACTTTTAGAACCCTTCACGATCTGCTAGGCCTACCTCTCCAGCTTCGATCGACCGTGGGCCTTTCTCCTTTCCCACCATTGCAAACTTCCAGTGCTTCAAATGTGCCTTACCCATCACCCATTCCACCACCACTTATTTCCTAATCCACCTGCTTATTGTAACCCTCTCCCTGATCCTCCCCCAAGTCCAGATTGGGTGGCCCTGCTCTGTCTGAACCTCCTAGCTAGAATTCCTCTCCTATCACAGTGCTTAGCTCACTGGACATGGTTCTTGTTCACCTGTGTGGCCCTGGTGGGTGGTGAGGTCCATGTTTGGCTTGGTTACTTTCATGTTTCCCACTGGATCTGATTACAAGAGTTTTGAGATCGCGGGGGTTGTCTTATATTTCTAACACCCCAAGGAACATGTGTTGGAAAATTCTGGGACACAAAGAATTCAGGAAAGGGCTATAGTTAGGAATGCTAATAAGAGGATGCTTCGAGGAAGCTCCCCCTACCCCAAGACACAGCACACATTTTTGCACTTCAAACATGACTATTTGCTTTGTGTTTTAAATTTTCTTTGTTTCCTTTATGTTTACTCAAGGTATCCATCAGGGCTGACAGAAGCTCCCTTGGAAAATCCCAGTGTGTCCTAGTCACCTCAAAGGCAATGGTGGGACGGGATGTGGTTTTGTTCACATTTGGACCTGAGAGAACTGTCCGACCCTGAGGCAGAGATGAACGTGAGACCCCAGGGGCAGAGGAAATTCAGAGATTACGAACCACAGATTTCCATGGCTCAAAAAGTCCATGGAGACCATCCACCCAACACTCTCATCTCTTCATTATCACTCCGTTTGTTGCTGAGGACCCCAAGTGAGGAAACTGAGGCTCAGAGACAAAAAAAATAACTGGGACAGGCACACATTGTTTAATGTGACTGCTTGCTTCCTGAGAAGAGGATTTCCAAAGCTTTCCTGCTCATAAGAAGTGTTCATCTCTGCATGCAGTAGATGCTCTGTGATTATATTAGATGGCATGAGACACTGAGGGTGAGTTTGACAGTCAGACCAATTCAGATCCTTCGTCAACTGAGTTACAGTGTCTGTTTGAGCCTCAGTGACGTTGGGAGGTTGTGGATTGAAAGTAGATGACCCATGTAAAGATCTGTCATAGCCCCAGAACAGAAGAGGTTCAGGTGCAATAAGGAGGAGGATGGGATGGAGGCAGAGGATGATAATCGCAGAGAACTTCAGTTATCGATGGAGCACACCCTTGGAGAGAGGAGAGGACCCACTCAGGCACAGTACTCTCAGCTGGGGGCAGGAGGGTGAGGACGCCTCAGCAGTGACAGAGTATGATGGGTGAGCATGGGGAGCTGTTGAAGCTGTGACATAACCTGGCCCTCATGGTTACTTGGAGAAAGAGCGGCTGGGAGTTTGATAAGTGACGCTCCTTAGTTCCAGTGCAGTTTTCCACCAGAATGGAGACCACTTGTCTTCCTGCTAGACTCATTCTGTCCTAGGAGGGATTTATCTGCAACAAAGATAGTGGGCAGTCCTTGGTCAATAGAACCTCGTTCCCCACCACAGAGCTAGGAAAAAGTAAGGGCGGAGTGAGAATGGGATTATCTGCAGCCCTTGAGATATAGTTCAGTATCCTTATTTTCACTGAGAATGTCATCTATGTCTTCCCTGCCACCAGCCCTTACCAGCTCCCCCTCACAATCTGCACTGTAACATGTTCTAGTTCCTCCACTGGTGCCACAGTCTGTGTCACCTCCAGGCCTTGATAGATGCAGTTACCCCTGCCCAAAACACTCACCTCCCCTGAAGCATATGTACATGCGTGTGCATGCACGTGCACACACACCACCTCCAACAACTATCACCTGCATAAATCCCAGCACTTCCTCTGAGACTGAGCTAGACATTCCTGTTGTGTGCCCCAATGCCCCTGGACATCCCCAGAGTGGTTCTCAGCATGCCATTTTGTGGTTGCTGTCACTCGTTTATCTCCCCTGTAAAACTGTAAGGGCAGAGCTTGTGTCTGCCTGGGTCACTGTTGTAGACCCAGCAACTAGCTGCATGCCAGGCACAGAGCAGGTCCTTGATGAGCACGTGTTGAATGAAGAGGTTGGTGACTTGGTAAAGATAAATAAAGGCTCCACTTGGGGTTCCATTGGGAGCCAACCTTCCTCTCAAACCCCCCTACCCCCGCATTTTAGCTCTCAAACGTGACTCTCGCTATAGGTTTAGCATTTTCCTGATTCACTTTCCTGCGATTTCCCTCTGTCTTGATGAACGTTCCTTCTGACAATCCCCAGCATATCTTAGTCATACTAAGGAGAAAAGATGAAAGAGATCGTGGTTGACTGGGTTTGGCCTGAGTTAAGGTGACAATAGCATGTCCCTGAGGCTGAGGATGCCGGTGGCAGCAAAGATGTATCGAGGGATTCTTGGATGAGAGATTCCTGAAAGCTCAGAAAGATTGGAGCCATCTAAAGATGTCCAAATGTCAGAACCAGAGAGCGCTGGGGCGGAGGAGAGCTTAACGACTGTCTGGTCCAACACCCACATTTCTTCCTTAGTTGTTCAGTCACTCATTCCTTTTACAAGCTCAGACAAGGTGCCTTCATAGGAAAAACTAAGGCCAGAGATAGCAGAGTTTGTTCTGTGTCAAAGATAGCACGATTGTCTCAAACAGTTCTTCCCTGCTCTTCAGAAGCCCATCTCTGACCTTAGAACATGCTCAAACCTTCTAAGAGGCCAGATGGGTGGTGCTAAGAGGGCAAGATTCGGATCCAGGCCAACCTTGGGCAAGTTACTTCTCTTCTCTGAGCCTCAGTTTCCTCATCTGTAAATGAAAGCAATAGTATCTACCTCTCACAGTTGTGAGAAATAAACGAGATGGCATACGGACTCTGTCTCATGCCTGTCATAGGAAGTCTCCCCAAATGCCATTACTGTGCCCCCTCCCATCACCAAATGCACTCACTGCACCATTTTGCAATTAATCTACTTACCTGCCTCTAGCTCTAGACTATGAGCCCCATGGAGAAAGAGACCTCATCTGTTTTGTTCATGGTTTTATTTATTTCCAACCCCTAACACAGAAAAGGCACCAGTAAATGTTTATTGAATAGATGAACAGATAACTAAGGGATCTGAAGAAGGGATTAAAATGGATGAGACCCCAGTTAGATATGCTCATTAAGAGGCAGTGATGAGACTCCCACCCTCACCTTACAGCTTCTCACTACATCTTTATTTGTTTCTCCAGGGTTTTATTAGTTGTTGGTAGTGGTTGATTTCCTGGAACTTTCCTTTGGGTTTCATAAGAGTTCTCACAGATAGTCCCGGTGGTTTTCAGTCTAGGAAGAGGAGCAGCGAAGGGAACTGATTTGATTCCTGTTTGGGCCAAACATAAGGAGAGAACAGCGGCACCCCGAGGCGCAGAGGCCCGGCAGCAGCCCTGACCTGTAGGAGAGACTCAAAGGAAAGGGGAATTCAGGAGATCAAAGTGCTTGAGATTTATGAGTGTTAGAATAATAGATATTGGAGCCAAAGGGGTGTTCAGAGACCATCTAGCTGTCACTCTCATTCCACAATTTGCTCATTCACCCTTTCTTCCCTTGGCAAGCACAGGCCTTGAGAGACTGAGGTCCCAGGAAAGAATCTACATGCATGAAGTCATCTGTCCTCTTCTCAGCTCTTTGTATAATCATTGCTTCCCATGAAGGGCATTTCTGACAAGCCTCTGCTTATAGGATTTGCTTGTCTCTGTATTCAGTGGGGGTTTAATAATCGTTTGAAGCCAGAATACCAGCTTCCGAGCCAGGCTAACTGGATTTGAGTCTTTGCTCGGTTACTGATAAGCTGTGCCACCTCAGACAAGCTACTTAACCTCTCTGGGCTAGAGTTTCTTTAATCAGTAAAACAGGCACAATAATCCCTGCTTTGTTGTCTGGGTCACCTTCCTCCAGACTGGTCCCTCCGCTTCTACCCTTGCTCCCTTGGCCTCTTATTAAACAACAGCCAAAGAGATCTGTTTAAGATGTAACTTAGATGGTTCTGCTTCTCTGCTTGAAACCCAGTGTGTTAGTAGTGCTCACCAATGTTAGCTGCTACAACAACCTCACAACTCATTGGCTTTACAGGGTAAGTGTTTTTACATGCTCACATAAGGACTGATGTGGTTGTCCCTGGTTGGGCAGGTCTCCTGAAGCCTCCCCTCCAGGCAGTAAAGTCAGGCATCCTGCTCTTCTGGCATCTGCCATCTTGGAACCCTTAACTATCAGCTGTTTTCAGTGTCTCCTCATTTCACTGAGCATAAAAATCAAGCTCTTTAGAGTGTCCCACAAAGCCCTATGTGATAAAGCCACCCCTTACCTCTCTAACCTCATCTTTCACTCAGTATTTCCTCACTTACTCTGCTCCAACTCCACTGGCCTCCTTATTTGTCTTCCCACCTTAGGGCCTTTACACACCCATGCGACATATCAGCCTAACTACCTCCCTCACACTGTCAAGTCATTGCTTATACTTCACCTTCTCAATGACCCTGAACTTGGCCACCCTATTAATGTTGCAATCCTCCCCACCCTACCACAGCACTCCAGTTCCCCTTTACCATTCCTTACTTATCTTTGCACTTTCAAATACATTATAAAAATTTATTTACTTATTACATTTATTGTTTCCTCTCCCCCTCCCCCTACCTAGAATGTAAGCTCCACATAGGCAGGAATCTTTGTCTTTTTTGCTCATTAAATAGTGCCTGGCATAGAAGGAATTTAATACATATTTATCCAATAAAGGTTGTTGAATGAATGATATGAGCATCGTAATGGTTATTTTGCCTAGATGGGCCTGAAGGCAGTAAAAACCTAGTTATTATTAAATTATAGGATTCTAGAAGCCCATGGCATGCTGTGACAAAACAAGGATCAACTAGTTTTTTTCTAACTGTAGTGGAGAACTGAAAAAAAGAATATTATATGTAAATTCCTTTGCTCTAGACTATAGGCAGTCAGAGTATCTGGGAGTGGGTCTAAATATTTCCTCAGTTGGGTGACAGAAATTTAACTCAATGGTGGCCTATAAAAAACGCAGTTGAGTTTCCAAAAAAATCCTTGTTGTAATAAGAAGGAAGGCATGCCACCAGCTAGAAAACCAGAAATATTAGAGTGGAGTTACCATGTGGAACCCATTCAACCATTCCCCAACAGTGAGAGCTCGGAAGACAGTGTCTAGATTTTGGCAATTCCAAATACCTAAGTAAGAGGGGACACAGCTTCTCTTAGAAGAACAGTAGCAGTTCTCTGAAGATGTGAGTGGGAGATGCTACAGATGAATTAGGCCCCCTGATTTCAGTAGAGGTGGAATTGAGTGACAGAGAACAGATTGGTGTTCAATGCTAGAGGGCGAGAATAGCAAGAAAAGTGATAAAAATCTTTGGGGATCCATGAGATGGTCAATTAATCATGGGTCTCTAGAACCAATATATTTGGGCAGCCCACCAAGATCCTGATTTAATCAAGATTCAGTTCTAAGTAACAGAAACAAATCTCAATTTCTTAACAGAAAGGAATTGAATACAGACCATTAGCTGCTTACAAAATTATTAGAAGGCCAGAGGAGCAAGTCTAGATTGAGCCTCTGGGAATAGCTCCCAAGTTAACACCATAGAACCAATCCCAAAGGATTGATATTTCTCTTTAAGGAGTTCCCAAAGGAACTCCTGGTCGGTCACAGTCAAAAAGCTAGGACTCAGGAAGCCACTACTGGATCTGTTGGCTCCAGGACTATGTAGTACCTGGTATATCTATACCAACAAAAAACATTTCCTTCCTCAAGACCTCTCCCCACTCAACTCATGTCCCATAGAAGTGCATCTGATTGGTGAAACCTAAATTTCACCTAGAGCAATAGACGTAAGGGCGTCTGGAAAGATGGATTTAAGATGATCAGCCTTTAGAGTACGAAAAAACTCACTAGAAGGATGTGGGAACTGATATAAACAGAGCAGGCTTTCATATCTTCCAGACTTCTCTGCCACTGAAATGAGTCACATGACTTAGATTCTACCAATCAGATGCAGCATGTGAGACTTAATTCAGAATGGAGGTATGTGAGGAAGTGAGCTCCACTCTGGATATCCAGTCTGCAGACATGGATGGCAGAGAAAGTGTTATCCTGAAGCCCAAGCTGTGGCAGCTGTTTCTCAATTCAGCAGGCCACATCCTGACTCAAAAACTTCCTAGTCTTGTCAGAGGCAGCCCCTCCCTTGGCAGACCCATTCTGCTGTGTTGTTTTGGGAGATGTTAGAAATTCAGCCTAGATTTTGTTTCTCCAGTCCTCTAATGATCCTTATTTAGAGCTCTTGTAAGTCCCTTACTTATTAAAAATATCCACAGTAGCTTTTGTTGGTTGCAACTGAGAATCTGACAAATATAAAGAATTATACGGCAAATAGAGTTTCTACCTAAATCTGCCTCTCATGAGCCCACTAGTATCCTGGATCCATCCTGTGGTCATTCCTCAGCATCTGGACTCTGCTCACCTGAGTCTCTTATTGCTCCTCAATGTCTTCGTGGTTCTTAGCAATGAGCTGCTTGTACTCCTGATGCATGTCATTGAGAATCTGGGTGAGATCCTTAATAGGAGCAGTATTTATTTCCACACTGACGTCTCCAGTGTTCTGGCCAGGCAGCTGGCTCATTTTCTGCCAGGGAAAAAGGGGATATGAGATCAAGGAGAGGTCAGCCCTCTCCCTCTGCTCCCCTTGGGGTAGAAAAGGAGGCACAGTCCTAAAGCCAAAGCCCAACCATCACCATAAGCAGTGCTAAGGAGGTTCTTGGAGTAGCCTCAAGAGTAAAGAAGAGGGTATCTCACAGACAATGCTTCAGAGATGCTCCCCAAACCCCATCATCCCTGCACTTCTGTTGATCCCTCTCCCCACATAAGCTTTAAGTAACTAGGACCCTACATCTTTACGATTCTTCTTGAGGGCTGTCAGGTCCTCCTGCTGAGACTCATACAGCATCTCTAGGTCAGACTTCTGCATGGTCAGGTCAGCCTGCACCCTTCACAAGCCGTTGACATCAGCATCCACTGTTTGTCACAGGCTCTGTTCCATCTCAAACCAGCAGATCATGCAATCATGCTCAGGTAGAGAATAAGCAAAAAGGATCAGTCCCTACAGGGACCTCCAGAACACTGGAGGATAAAAGAAGGACTGATGACAGGATGAGGAGAAGGAACAAGACTCATTTCATCCTGAACTCATCCAATGTCATTGACAAATATTGTCAATGTCCAGAAGAGTCTTATTGTTATTCACTGTCATAGTCAAAACCTAAAAAAGAGGAGATGGCATGGAACCTGTGCTCCCCTTCTATGACCCACTACTGGGAGCACAAAAGTCCAGGCAAAGCCATAGGAGGTGAGGACCCCATCTAGGAAGACGCTCAAGAGATGAGAGGAGCTCCCAAAATCTGGCACATGGCACAGATCCCTCACAGCCTTCAACAAGACCGTTCAGTGTGGCCTTCATTCATTCATTCAGCAAATATTTGAAGATATACTACGAAAGACACTGGGGTTTAGACACCAGTGAGATATTTCTCCTTAAGGAGCCTACAGTCTACTACAACGTCCAAAGAATCCTAGAAGAGTTCAAGGAAAAAAGAGATGACTTGTGGCTATGAGAGATCAAGAAACTTCATGGGTGAGGTAGCAATTAAATTGGTCCTTGAAGGATGACTAATGATAAATTACTTAACTACTCTGTGCCTCCGTTCCATCCTATGTAAGACGATAATACTGCTAGTGTGTCCATTTCCTAAAAAGAGACGCGTAAGAGGAGCTCAGGAAATGTTAGGCTGCCTCTGATCATTCAAAAACCTTGAATTCCTCTTAACTCTGCCCTCACCTGGACCACCAGCTCCTAGCTGCACTCCCTGTCTCTCTTAGTCCTTCTGACTCCCCCTCCATGCAGAAGCCAAAGTGGTCTTTCCAACCCATGTCTGACCATATCTCTCCACTGACTTCCCTTCACCCCCAAGACAAGGTCCACATTCCTGGTACAGAAGGCCCATCCTGATCTTTCTGTTCCAGCCCCAGCTCTCATCTTTCCTTGGACTCTAACCAAACCACATAATGTTCCCAAGCACTGTTCATACCTCGGAGAATGCTCCATGCTTCCAGTTCCCTCCAATTGAAATGTCCCTCTCCATCTTTTCTACCCAGAAAACTCCTACTCATTTTTGGCTACTCCTCTGTGTGCCTCCTTCTCCATGAAGCCTTCCTGCATTCTCTCCCTCTGACTTTGCACTTTGCTTTGTGACACTTCCCATGCTGTGTCTCGGTGCCCACAGTAGAAGTTCCTCTATGCCTATGCCTATGCCTGCTCATCTTGTCTTGGCCCCATTGCCCAGTATCATGTCTGGTCCAAGCAGGATCCTGACACAGATGGGATAAAGGGAAGATAACTGCTCATTCCAGGTAGAAGATGCTAAGAACCAAAAAAGAACTAAACATAAGAAGAGAGAGGCCTGGGTGGTCAGCAATGACCTCTGGGCTGAAGCTAAAGATGTTAGGCTTCATGAAGGACTCGTCTTTCCTGAGATGCTCTTAGACAATGCACAGACACTGTCAGATAACACTAAGTCGCTTGGTAAGAAAAGTACTTTCTCTCTCTATTTTTTAATCTTCTAATCAGCCAAGGAGAAAATTGCAGTCGGGCACTGCAGCCTCTTCACCATCCCTCCACATTTGTTCATCACCCTGTTTAACAAAACCAAAGCTGGCCTTGAGCTCAGAACCTTGAGGAAACAACAGTATCTAGTTAGATGGTGTTTATTTATATAATTTACTTCTATTTTTTGGAAAATGATTCTGATTTTCATTTTTTGGTAGTAATATAGAATTTTCTTCATAAATACATCTTTGTTGAAATGAAAGGTAAGCTAATATACCAAAATGCATTAAATAAATATGTAAGTGGATAGTACAAAATATGTCTAAAAATCAAACAGGTAGTACAAAAAATATTGAAGGCATTATGTGACTGCCCAACACACAGGAAACACTTAGACCAGGATTGGTGGCAAGTGTGTTGGTTGTAAACCTTCCCAGGCTCCGCACCAAGCTCTGCTGGTAAGCCCAGCATCTGCCAACCATGTGACTAGAGACCAGGGATGGTTTTGTCCTTCCAACTTCCTCCCCCTACTCCCCATGTTGATGCCACCACTCTGGGGGTAAACCCCAAGACCCAGGTGCCCAAGCTCAATGGAGGAGGGGTTGGCAAAGCTGGGGTGAATAGGCAAAAAGAGAGCCAGCACAGCGGTGCCTCAGGGGCCCTGCCTGTCCATTCTCATCAAATCCATTCATGTTGGGGGACCCGAAGGCCCAGGCCTGACTGTGTGGGGGAAGCTGAGACCTACTGCTTGACCAGAAGCTCCCAGCTCAGGCACCCCTGCCCAGCGGGCTCTCCTGAGACACAGCCTATTTCCAGCCCTAGTCCCAAGCCCTCCAACCCCTGCCCTCAGTCACTCCTTGAACTTCTCATCCTCTGGCCTGCCCTAACTCCCATTCAGCTCAGAGCAGCAGGCTGCTGTCCCCAGAACTTCACAGCAGCTGCCAGGGAAGGCTGAGCTGCCAGAGGGACCACTGCATAATTGGCCCTCTTCCCACGTCCACCTCCTGGGGGCCATTGAGGCAAACACCTGACATGGGCTCCAGGTTGACTGTCAAACCTGGCTTTCCCCTGAATTTTGGACTTATATTGTTGTTTCTCCACTCTGATCACTGCCAGCTCCCCTGCCTTCCCAGAGCGCTAGGAAGGCCCAGGCCTTTCCTCCACATCTGGGCTGTCCTGCACATCTGCTCCAGCGCCTTCTCACTGGGACTCAGGCGAGCAGTGGAATGGAGAGAGAAGAGCTGCCTCCCAGCCCCACCCTCCCTGTCTCTTTGGCCTTGGCCGTAGTTTCCTCATGAGAAGCCCTTTCATCAGAGTTCTTAGGGCCACAAAGACAGTGCTTATGTGAGGCCTTGTCTGGAGGGGTCTCTGCATGAATGCCCAACTACTCCCCACGCGAGGCCCTGCTCCCCACATCTGTCAGTCCTCCCCACATCTGGCCCTGCTTCCAATACAAAGAAGAGCTTGCTGTGCCAGAACTCCTGTGGCCTGGTCTTACTCCAGTCACACCTGGGTGTCTTCCTTTCCCTTCCTCCAAGCTCTCTGCCTGGCATGGAGAACCAGATAGGGCAAGATGAGTTCAAGGATGAGAGAGGCTGAGAGCACTCCAGCTTGAGTGAGTGATTTCTTCCAGGCCATGTGACATGGCTCACTCTTCTACCCTCTCAGGGCTCAGCGACTGCCCTCTGAGTCCCACCTGCAACATCCCCTGTGGGAAAGCAAGGAGTGGAACACACACAGCTCAGGGCACCCTGGCACCTAGACCTAGGGAGAATCAGCACTACCTCTTTTCAGCCCCACATACAAGGGTGCAGCCTGCACCCATAGTGCCAGTCCTTGGAGTGGGAAAGAGTGGGAGAGAAGGGGCTCTAAGGACTCAGGCAGACTGAGGAGCAGAAAGGGAACCAAACAGATTCTATCTACGAAGTATCCACAAAAGGCAAGGGCTATGAGGATTTGAGGGGACAAGGAGAGCCTTCCTCTGGCCATGGGAGCCCTGCTGCTGGCTTGTAACCAGCTGCTTACATTCCCCACTTGCTCCTCCCCACTTTGGTCTGTCATTAAGCCCAAGTGGAGCCCAGGGAGAACCCTGAGTCATCAAGTGGCTGGATGCTAGAGGAGAGAGGGTAGGTATGGCATGGTCCTGCCCCGCACCTGTCTGTCAATGCTTATTCTTTCCTCACACTTAGGCTCCAGCCACCACCTCATCTAGCCAGACTCCACCAGACAAAGGAGCTTGGGTGAAGGAGGGAGGATAGGGTGAGCCCTCAGAAGACTCCTCCACCTGAGTCTTGACACTCCAGCCTTGTATCTGCAAAGATGCACCAAGCAGAGAGGTTTAGGGCACGAGGTTTAGAGCTGACAGGTCTGAGTTTAAAACCAGATTCTTCCACTTATTTGGGGAAAGTTGCTTCCCCTCTCTGAATAAGTGTATAATTCAAAACTGGGGTGAGTACTATTGAGAAAATGGGGAATACATAATGAGAGTGTGGGCTTGTCTGGGAGATCAGGGAGGGTATCCCTAAAAGAGAGAGAGAGAGACGCTTGAATGAAGGATAAGTAGCAGTGAGCCAGGAGAGGAGCGTCCTGGAGGAGGAACAGACAGTGTGTGCCAATGTTCCAAGATGAGAAGGAGCAATGTGACTGCCAGGGCAGAATGCCAGTGCAAATAAAGGGCAGTGGGTTGGGTGAACCAAAAGATTTTGGTGGCAAAAAATAGTTCTGACCTCATGAGGCTGTTGTGAGGATTAAGAGTTAATGTAAAGCTGTTGGTGTGGGTCGTTGTCCTGACTGTCCCTGGCATCGTGTCTGCCCCCTGACCTGCCCTTGGACCATATGGATGACTTGCGTTCTCAGCCCTCTCGCTTATTATCAGTCCATCCCTGCAGTCTGTTGAGCCACCATTAAAATCAAGGCCCCATGTGAAGTGGGGCCGAGAGGTTAAAGGACAAAGTTAAAGCACTGTGGTTTTTTCCATCAAAGACCCTCCAGGGCTCTAGGCAAGACCCTCATTGCAGCCCTGTCACATTTACTCTATATAGTTGTTTTATGAGGTAAGGACTCATTTTCAAATGGTTTGTTATAGGTGAGTAAGGTGAGGCTCAGAGAGGATAAGTATCTTGGGCACAGTCACAGAGCTAAACAAACAGCAGATGGAGCAGGGTTTGTCCTGTAGTGAGTGGGAGCCAAGATGGACACGAGGCTCAGGCTCCTTCTGTTCATCCCCAGCCTCACACACTTTCTGGATCCCTCTCCACATTTCTCCTCATTGTGTCTCTCTCCTTGTTCAGTCTGCTTCAATTCGGCCCTAGGTTCACCACACCTAGAATAGTAAGCTTCAAAAAATGTGTGAGTGAGTGAGTGAGTGAGTGAGTGAGTGAGTGAGTGATCCTCACTGCCCAGGGCCTTTACCATCTTGTCTTTGACTCTGTGTCTCTCTCTCTCTCTGACTCTCTCTCGCTCGCTCTCTCTCTCTCTCTTCCTTCGCCTCCCTCCATTTGTTTTTATCTCTCTGTCCCTCTTTGCCCTTTCTCCCATGCTGAGTCACCCCAAAGTTACCAGGATATCTCAAAGGAAAAAGGTTTCCTTTCTCAGCCCCAGCCCCACACAGGTGGTGCTGCACAGAGAAACCACTGTGATGGCCCAGCAAAGGGCAGGTCCTCAGAGCTGGTGCCTGTCCCGTGTCTCTGGGCTTAGGGCCTCCTTGGGGCGCCTTCTCTGACAGCAACCTGTAGGACTAGTTGGCTGAATTACTCAAACCCAGTCATCAGTGGCCTTGGGGAAGACCATTCACCTGATCAGGTTAACCATAGAGACATATGCCACTTGTTGTCTGTAAAATTACCTGGCCATATTTGAAGTCCTTCCACAATAAAAAGAGCCCCCCAAACTAAAAAGGATCCAGAATTTCAAGGTGGGTCCCATCCCATAAAACAAAAAACCTTGGAGTCAGCTAATAAGAATCCACGCTGGTCTCACTGGACTCTCTTCTCCATACCATCCCTGAAAGAGAACAGAACAGGAATGAAGCACAAGCCTGATCAGAGACTGGAAGCCCAAGCATGGGGCTGGGCCTGGCATTTTCAGTCTGTAGGACATGGAACAGGCCACTGTCCCCCAAAAATGAGGAGGCTGGAGGAGATGTCTCTGAGGCCCTCCCAGCACTACCCCTCTTCATTCTGAGAGGGCGGGGTGAGGAGCGCTCCACCTAGATTGCACAGAAGGAAGGGCAGCCAGAGGGGCCATGGGACCCACCCAGGACTCTGAAAGACAATTCCTTCTGCTTCCACTAGTCTGTGCTGTGGAGTCGCTTTCCTGGTTTCGCATGGGTCAGATCTGGGGTAAAGGTGAGGAGGCAGCAGTCTTGCCTGTTGTCAGAGTGGCTGGCTCAGGTTTTTCTTGGGTGCTCATGGCACCAGGCCCTGTGGATGAGAGCACTGGCCAGCAACAGGACCTAAAGTGTTGACTCCACTCTTCCCAGTGGGGTATGGTGCTGGGGGCACTCCAGAGGGGAGTAGATCCCATGTGGCTCTACTTTTTTCTTCTAGGACCAAGCCACACAGGGTGGGATCACCTTGAAGCTCACTGCTTGACTCCCTCTTCTTCCACTTCTGAACGTGCTTTTAACCAAGCTGCCTCCAACTGCCATCCTTTCCATCAGACAAGCCCACTCTCCCTGTACTACCTCTAGACAGTGATACCAACCTCTCGAGGTGAGAAGCTGACCCCACCACACCTAAGTGTAATATAGCAACCCATGTTACTATATTCCCCTAAAGCGCATCTCCTTTGGGGTGGAAACTTTAATCTGGCCTCCTCCGAGGTAGCGTGATGCCTAGGGATTCTTACACAGGGCAGAGCATTCCAGGCCCAGTCCTCACTGTGACTGCTGACGTTTTGTTTTCTGTCCAGGCCCCTGTAGCCTCCCAAATGTGGACTACTCCCCAGATTCTGTGCCACACTTGAGCTCGTTGCCCATCGAAGAACCCTGGCCCCCAGGGTCCAGCATCCCTAGAAGAGTCACACAGCATCCCCCCGAACCCCACCACTCAGGGTTCAATCACCTCTCGGGTCATAAAACCATCCATTTCCAGCCTCTGAGGGAGCTCTTTCAAACATGCCTCCCCCGTGAGTCATCCCCTCATACTTCCAAAACTAGTCATTCTCCTCCAGGATGGCCTACCCTCAACCAGAGATCACCTGCAGATCAAACCTTTCTTAATGCCAAGTCAGGTCAGAAGACATCCAGGAGTTTCGGGGACACAATGCAGACCTCTCTTCCCTGAAGTGAAGATGGGGGCCACAAGAAACCAACATTACTTCATTCCTTTTGCTAATAACTCACCCTCTTAGGCTACCATTTATAAAGCACCAACTATGTGCCAAACATGATGCTAAACTGGTTGCCTGCATGAGATCATCTCATCCTTCATCAGCCTTATGTAGTAAGGGTTTCATTCCCCATTTTGTAAAAGAGGATCTTGCTCAGACTCTTCCAGACTAGTCAGTATAGGAGCCAGGACTCCACCCAGGACATCTGGTTTCAAAACCTAGGTTTTTAACTACCTCAGCCTCAAAACTGCATCTTTCTTTAACTCTGAGTCCCACCTCTGGCTCTCCCTAGAAGCTTCATTCAGGCAGCCAAATGAATGAGCTGTTAAAATTTATAGTGACTAGTCAACTCTTTCCTAGCTCCAGGCCATGAGCCCTACCCACCTCTGGAATCTTCACTATTCACTCAGGTAAGGTCCTCCCCTGCTCTTCCATTTCCAGCCCCCCAAAGAGAAGAAAGGATACTCTCTACCAGAGGAGGCTCCTACACCCCTGGCTTTTAATGTACACTCACTCATTGGAGTCCCAAATCAACTCCAAAAATTCAGACTTCACCATGCTTACTGGATAAGAGGGGAAACCAAGGCTTTCCAAGATCACAGAGCTGATGCAGAACAGAGCCAGAGTTAAAAACCAGTTGGTCTGTTCTCAAAGCCTCTAAAAACGGCCTCTCCGTGGACAGAGAGTCCCACGCATGAAAACTAGCTGACCTAATATGGCTCACACAGTGGTGCTCTGAGCTTGCATTGTGCCCGGCATTGTGTTAGTGGCCTCACATGCATTCTTCTAGCAAATCCTCACAACAAGCCCATAAGGGAGGTATTGTCATTACATTCACTTTTCAGACATGGAAGTTGAGGCTTAGAGATGATAATCAACTTGCCCTACATCAACTAAGAGAAAGCAAAATTCAGACCTAGCTCTGGAGGCAAATGCAGCTGGAATGGAGGGAGACAAAACTCTCAGCACGAATTCTTATTGGGTTCAAAGACCTCCACAGATGAGCTTCAGGGGACCCATGAACCTCATGAATTGAATGCGAACATGTGTATGCTAATTGGGGGGTAAGAAGAGAAGATTATAGCTTCAATATCTTCTTAAAGAAATCCCTGATGACAATCCCTAGCACAATGCCTGGCATAAAAAAGACACTCAATAATATTTGGTGAATGAATGAATGAGTAAGTGAATTAATGAATGTGCCTCCATGCCCTAAGAAACACCATACATGACCTTGTACATACATCTCTCTCTATCTTTGGAGATGGTGAAAGCCATCCTGGGACCTGAGCCCAACCCTCCCCCAGGCCCTTTCTCCCAGTCCCAGAGGCTACAGCCAGGTGCTATGACAAACTCCAAGGAGATGCTTCCCCGACTTGCTCCCCACCTCCACTACTAACAATGACCAAGCAGAAGCGGGAGTTGTGCAACTCAGATAATGAAGCTTTATTGAATATCAGGAGGGGGCATGGGTGAGGCAGGGTTCAAGTGTGAAGCGTTTGGGAAGCAGGAGAGGGGATCCGTTTGTGAGATCTGTGTCCACACAGTGGGGGGCGGTGCTTCTTAGGCCTGAGCAATGCTGAGCAGCCTTAGTTCTTGGTGCGAAGGATCTGCTCGTGGCTGGACACCACCTTGCCATCGTGCACGTCCATAACCTTGGTGCGAATCTGACGACTGGATGAGGTCACTGGGGAAGAAGGGAAAGAAGGCATTACCAGTGGGTGACAGGCAATGGAGAAATCAGAAGTGGGAAGGCCAAGGAGCTGAGGGGACTTAAATGAACTGTCTTCCTGCTGCCCTCTCCCCTGATTATTTCCTCATTCACTGCTCTTGTCCCAGCACTGATATCATCAGCACATGGGCTCCCTAGAGTCAAGAATGGAGTCTGTGTCCTCTTACTTGGGTCTCCTAAAAACTCGGGCAGGACTGGTTCAGTCCACATTGACCCAAATAGACCCAGGTTGACCCATGGTGGGCAGAGCCATGTCGGATCTTGTCCATGGTGCTGACCACCAGAACCATGAAGTCTGCCACACTGGGTGACAAAAGTGAAAAGTGGAGGCCACCAGCTCCTAGACTAAGGAGGGTTTAGAAAATAATTTACAAGGGATACTGAATGATAAAACACCATCTTTCAAGAATCCCCTATCCAACTCCCTAGACCTACTGGGAAACTGGGGGTCTTACCATCTCTGGACGACTGAGAGCCAGAGGAGAACTGGGAGGAGGAGAGGCTGTGAAGACAGAAAGGAGCAAGATTATTAGACACGTGGGGGCACAGAGTAAACAGTGGGGGTATATACTGGGAGGAAGGGCAGGGCACTCACTGGGCATCCTCGCCCTCCAGCAGGCGGCGGTAAGTGGCGATCTCCTGCTCCAGCCGTGTCTTCACGTCCAGCAGGATCTTGTACTCCTGGTTCTGCTGCTCCATATCGCAGCGCAGCTGAGCCAGCTGCTCCTCCACGCTGCCAATCATCTCCTGGATCTGAGCCAGCTGCATGCAGTAGCGGCCTTTGGTCTCCTCCAGGCTGTTCTCCAGGGATGCTTTCTGTGACGGAGGGAAAGAGGATCAGGGATCACTGAGTTGGTCCTTCCTCCCTTCCTAGTCCTGGGCCCACTTCCGGCCTGGCGGCAGCCGTACCATGCTGAGCTGGGACTGCAGCTCGATCTCCAGGTTCTGCACCGTGCGCCGGAGCTCGGAGATCTCGCTCTTGCTGCTCTGCACCAGCTCGCTGTTGGTGGCCACCTCCCGGTTCAGCTCCTCTGTCTGCAGAAAAGAAAACATCATTCCCCCTGAGTAAAAGTCCCTGAGAGGCAGAATTCCTCGGTCCCTGCCACCCTGAATGACACGACACCCACCTTGCTGAAGAACCAGTCCTCGGCGTCCTTGCGGTTCTTCTCCGCTATCTTCTCGTACTGGTCGCGCATCTCATTCAGGATGCGGCTCAGGTCCACGCCAGGGGCGGCATCCATCTCCACGTTGACGTCTCCGCCCACCTGGCCTCTCATGGAGTTCATCTCCTGCACCACCAAAGAACGGTCCACAGTCAAGAGCCTCACTGTGGCAGCCTGTGGGGCCTCCCCAATCGGAGGTGTCCCTGGCCTGAACATTGCCCCCAATTCCCTCTCTCTTCCCTCCCAGCTATTCTGCAAGCTGGTTTTTCCATTAGCTCTCACCTCCTCGTGGTTCTTCCTCAGGTAGGCCAGCTCCTCCTTCAGGCTCTCGATCTGCATCTCCAGGTCAGCTCTGGCCAGGGTCAGCTCATCCAGCACCCTGCGCAGGCCGTTGGTGTCGGCCTCCACGCTCATGCGCAGGTTCAACTCCGTCTCATACCTGCAGTGACCCAAGAGAAAACGAATGAGAAACCCATCCTGACCACACTGAAGGCTTTGTTCTCTTTCCCCTGCAGCTTCTTCCCATAGCTGGCACCCCGTAAGGGGTTTAGGAAGCCAATATCAAAAATGGCATGCTTGGACACAGTACCCATCGATTGCTCGGATTCAAACACTCCTGGGATGGGCAGAGAGCAATGCAATTCATCGTGCTGCAGAATTCAGGGAAGGGAGATGCTTCTGGATGCAGCCAACCAATGGCACAGAACACCTCCAAATATGACTACCTCCTAAACTTCGTGGGCATGTGGGAAGGTGGGGAGTGCCTCTCGCTAAAATAGTGGCTCTCAAACCTGGCTGTGAATCAGAATCACTAGGTTAGTCTGTTAAAAATAACTGGATCAGAACTCAGAGGGTGGGGCCCAGGAATCTTGTATTTTTACAAGCACCTTAAAGGGTTTTCACATAGCCATCCTGGCACTCACTGACTCTGTATAGGGAACACTGCCCCACTCTGGGGAGACTGGCTGTTCTGGGCCACCACTGCAAACTCACTTGGTGCGGAAGTCATCTGCGGCCAGGCGGGCATTGTCAATCTGCAGGAGGACATTAGCATTGTCCACAGTGGCCGTGAGGATCTGCAATGGAAAGGGCACAGGTCATTGGTTGAATGGCCATCTGAAGCCAGGCTTCACTCCCACTGGCAGCCGGCCTTTGCTTTCATGCTCTTGCCTGAGTTCTCCCTTGTTCCCACGAGATTTCACCACAACAGCCTAAAGGGTAACTTCCAGTAGTCGAGCTTTGACCCAGGACTTTGCTGACTCAGAGTCAGAAGAGGGGGTAGAAAGAACCCTGGCCTTAGAAGCTGAAGCTCTTGAACTCTGGTCTGGTTTTTCCACTGACTCGCTGCAAAACTGGGAACAGTGTTGGGGCCTCAAGTCCCCTACCTACAGATGAGACCCAATCCCCCATCTGAATTCTCCTCTCTGCATAAGCCCGTGCTGCCCATCCTCTGCAGGCACACACTTCCCTTTTCAAGCCCTCAGAGCATGCAACCTCAGATGGGGCTTTCCTAAAAGAGGAGACCCAGTTGGCAGAAGAAAAAGATGGGTTGAAATCTGGACTGGCTGGAGTTTTATCCCTCATCATCTAATTTCCCTGATCCACGTAATGCGTCAGAGTCAGACACCAGGAGAAACAGGACCAGCAGGGAGGGCTCCTGGTGTAACGTGGGAGCAGGAAGCAGGGGACTAGAGTCAGATGACAAAAGCTCCCAGGCTCCCTCCTGCACAGAGTATGTAAGCTGGGCCACCACTGATTGTCTGTCTCTGTGGGTTTCCCGTGTCCACCTGGCTGTGGGGAGGGGCCAGCTGGTGCCAAGGCTCATGGGCGGCAGCCGCCAAGCCCAGCCTAATGAGCTAATGAATGGTTCGTGCGTCTAGCCTGGTCCCGTTACAACCTCTCTCCTCCCCTGTGCTAGAGAACTGGTAGCTACCTCCTGTACTGACAGGTGGGGTATAAGCGTTCTAGCCTCAGCTCTGCCATTAATTTGCTGTGTGCCTTTGAGCACCTCTCAAAGCTTCAACTTCTTCCTCTGTGAGACATAAGGATAGGAATTCCTTGTCTCACATAGTCTGAGGATCTGGAACCCAGGAAGGCATGAACAAGGCAAGAGGGTAAACTGTCTCCCTACTGACCAGCTCTGTTGTGGGTGTCTAGGGCCAGAGAAAGAGGTCTGTCCTGTCTAGGAATCTAAAGGTGCCAGTGGCCTGAGGCATCTATTGCTCCAGAGTCAGGTGGCTGGAATGACACCGCCTGCTGCCCAGACCACGCACCTTGTTCCTCAGATCTTCGATGGTCTTGAAGTAGGGGCTGTAGTCCTTGGTCTCAGCAGGCCGCTGCTTCTGATACCAGTCACGAATCTTCACCTCCAGGTCGGCGTTAGCCTCCTCCAAGGCGCGCACCTTGTCCAGGTAGGAGGCCAGGCGGTCGTTGAGGTTCTGCATGGTCACCTTCTCACTGCCCACCAAGAGTGCATCACCACCGCCAAAGCCACCACCTAAGCCACCACCCAAGCCACCTCCAAAGCCACCACCGAAGCCACCACCAAGGCCACCACCATATCCTCCACCAAAGCCGCCACCCAGGCCCCCACCAAAGCTGCTGCTGCTGCTGAAGCCGCCACCATAGCCACCACCATAGCCGCTCCCCAGCCCAAAGCCACCCCCAGAGGAGTAGCGGGAAGAGGAGACTGACAGGCCCCCGTAGGCACTGGGGGCCCGGCAGGACCCTCCGGCCAGGACGGAGGACATGCGGCTAGAGCCACCACCGATGCCACAGGAGCCCTTCATGGAGCTGGAGGAGGTAAACTGGCGGCTGCAGGTGGTCATGGTGTTGAGGAGGAAGGTGAGTGAGCGAGCAACTGGCGGAGAGAAGAGAAAGGTGCCAGGTAAGTTGGAAAAGGATGCAGGTGCTTTATACTCATGAGTAGGGGGCGGGCCTGGCACTTTCCATTCCCCTTGGCTTTCATCACCCACGGGCCAGCGCCAACTCCCAGCCAGCTCCCTCCTCTCCTCCGCCTCATCATGTCTGTCATATTTTACTGGAAACTCATTGTTTGGGATGTTTTGGGTTTCTTATCCCGCCAGGCATGATTCACATGAGAAGGTGTGGACCTGCAGGCTACACTTTCCCATCAGGCCCTGGGAGCTGTGGACCTTAGAAGCCCACATGCTCCTAAGTTGCAGGAAGCAGGGTCTCTGCTCCATAAACCTACTTAACTAGATAAGCCTTTGACGTTCACTTAGAGGAAGCCCACCACTGCAGGTGGCGCTTGGCTGGAGGAACACCCGCATGGCAAGGTCACGTCAGGCACAGAGATGCCCCATCAGCATTACCATCTATAAAAAGAGATGAGAGGGTCTCGGGGTCTCACAGGTCTGACCCGCTGGGCTATGCTAATGAGGTTATATCGCATCTCTAAAACATGTCCAGCCAGTCAGGTGGCTCAGGCTTCCACCCTGATAATACCCCCATTAAAGGGAAATCCAGGTAGCTCTCTCCACCCTGGGCACAGATCCAAAGATCCTCCACACGCCTGAGGATGAGCCCATTGAGCTGGCTGCCCATTCTGGCCAAGGGCTGGTGGTGTCACAGCCACAGCCAGAGACATCAGCCAAGAGTGTGCAGTCTACCATTTACTTGTGTGTGACCCAAACCCGGACACTTCTCTGAGCCTCAGTTTGCTCATCTGTAAAGTGAGAGTAAATACCATACGCCCTGCCTACTTCAGAGTCAGCTCCCGGAATCCAACTCAGCTATATGAAAGGGTTTTTGTAAGCCGAGGGCGGCACCAAGCTGGTTAGCACTGTCGTAGCCCAGTCTGGGCTCCGGGAGTGAGGGGCAGACGGCACCTCAGAAACAGGCCTGCTGGAGCCTTTGTGCTTCCAGCCCCAGGTCTCTGCTCAGGCCCCCGGGGCAGCCCCGGTGGGAGGAGCTGGCTCAGGCACCCCTATTAGAGCCCCTTGTGGAGCTGGGCCAAGGAATTTGACAGGGAGGAGAGGGAGCGCCAGCATCTGGACTCAAGGGTCCCAGTCTCCCAAGACTCTAAGGATTAGGGGACATTTCCAGGGGTCTATCTCTGTCTGCCTTGGAAATTTGTATATCAGGACTTCAGCTATTCCATATTTATCTCCCAGACAACCTCTAAAGGCACCCTCTCTGGCGGCACCCAGTCTTCCAGCCAACCCCTCATCTGCCCAGACCCCGGCAGGCATTTTGGGAGGAATGTGGTCGTGTCTGGGGCTGCCTGACACGTCCCATCTCCCCAGACAGGCCCCGACAGCCCCCGCTGGAGGCTCCAACGCTCTCGCTGAGGATCAGCTGCTCCCAGAAGAAAGGTGGGGCCTCCTTCTCCCCCACCCTCACTACCATCAAAGCAGATGTCAGGGAGCCCCCGCCCCCACCAGGCTTAGGCGCTCAGAAGACAATGCTGAGACAGAGACTTGAGGCTGTGGGCTCCCCAAATCTGCCACGCCAAGAACTCGCAAGGATGTGAGTAAGTAAAGGCCCCACCCAACAAGAACTTCTGTTCTCCTTCCAGAGGACGGTCCCCAACCCGGCCCAGCCCTCTACTTCCCCAGTGAGGGGCAGCGAGGACTTTGGCTGAGGGACAAATGCTCGTGTTAGGAGGCATATTGCTGTTGGCAGAAAGCAGTACTCAGAGAGACTCAAAGGGTAGGAGTGTGGGTGCAGAGCCCAACACCGGCTTCCTCTGTGCTGCCTACCACCCCATCTCCCTGCGAGGAACTGTGGCAAGATGTCCTCGAGCATGGGATGCAGGAAAAGCTCTCCTTTCCCCTCACCTGATTCATGGAACCCAAAAGAGGCTCCCTTCTTGCCCCCCTCTAAGGGAAATTCCAAAAGATAAAGAGGGTAGGAAACCAATGACACATAAACTCATGCACACTATCTAAAAAGAGACCTTTGCCAACCCTTCCTACCCCCACGGACCTTGGAACCCCAGTGTGGAATACAAGTCTGATCTTCTCTCCCAACTAGAGATTAGAACCCTGGCTCAGATCCTGAGGCCAACCCCACTTCCCCTGCAGACATGGAACCAGGCACCAATGGCCCAGCCCGATGCTTGTGACATTTTGAAGAGAGGCAGTTTTCTGGGGCATCAGGGGTTAAGGCAATGCAGGGGTGGCTTGTGGGGGCCTGAGTATCCCATCTCTGGATTCCTAGGCTGGCTTTGTAGGTGCCATTACCTGACCCTCCTCCAGCTGCCCCAGGAAGGAGCAGTAACCGAGAAGTCTGGGGAGGAGCCTCTTGTGGTTGGTGAGTCTCCCTGAGCCAGCCTGTGGTGGTACAGATGCCAGTCCAAACAGGTGAAGCAGTGGGGCCAGGCAGACCCTCACAGAGCCCATATTGTGTGCTGAGGACCAGGCAGGGTGCCAGGGGACAGGATCCTGAGGAAGGAGGGAAACTCAGAATATCCTAATCTCAAGAGGGAGGCATAGCCCCTGCCCGCAGAGCTCAGTCTAATGGAAGAGACTGTCCCTGCCTGTAGGAAGCCCCTAGCTTGAGAAGGAAAAGAGAACACATGTCAAAATTACTTAAGATGTGAACAAAAATACTAAAAGTGCAATTCATATGTATTCATTTCCTAGGACTGCCATAACAAATTACCACAAATTTGTAATTTCGAACAACAGAAAGCTATTCTCTCACAGTTCAGGAGTCCAGATGTCTGAAATCAGGGTTTTGGCAGGCCGCATTCTCTCTAAGGTGCTAGGGGAGAATCCTTCTTGCCTCTTCCTGCTTCTGCTGGCTTCTCACGTTCCTTGGTTTGTGGCAGCAAAACTCCAATCTCTGCCTCCGTCTTCACAGGCCTTCATCTCTGTGTGTCTCCGTGTGTCCTTTTCTACCTCTGAGAAGAACATTCTTTTGGCTTAGTGCCCACCCAGATCCAGTGTGATCTCATCTCAATTCTTACCACAATTACATCTGCAAAGACCCGTTTTCAAATTAGGTCACGGTCTGAGGTTCCAGGTGGACGTGAATTTGAGGGGGACACTATTAAAACCACTACACCATCTAACAGACTGGCAGCTACCCACGTTGCAGAGGCATTGGTGAAAACTTGGTGGAGAGAGGGTGTGCTAAGATGTGGGCAGGGCCTATCTGGAAGGCTTCTGGGAGCTGCTTTTAGCTCAAGAATATAAGGATGCTGGGGAATGGGCTGCAGGAGGGCACAGAATTCTCTGGCTCCTTCACAAATAGACAACTGCTCTGGTAGAGGCATTTTTTTTTTTAATTTAACTTTTAATTTGAAATAATTTTAGACTTTCAAAAAAAGTTGCAAAAGTAGTACAGAGTTCATGTGTACCCTTCACCCAGCTTCTACCAGTGTGAACATATCGCATAAACACTGAACAATAATCAAAACTAATAAATTAATGTTGACCCACTGTTATGAATTAACTATAGACTTTATTTAAATATCACCCATTTTTTCCATTAATGGTCCTGTTCTGTGGCGGGATTCAGTCCAGGAATCCACATTCCACTGGTTGTCACGTCTCCTTTGTCTCCTCCCATCCGTGACAGCTCCTCAGTCCCTCCTTGTCTTTCATGACCTTGACACATTTGAGAGCACTAGTTGGTAGATATTTTGTGGAACGTCCCTCAGTTTGGGTGTTCCAGACATTTTTTTCATCGCCAGATTGAGTTTACACATTTTGTTAAGACAAGCGCAGAAATGACGTTGTGTCCTTTTAAAGTCACCATCTCAGGCACATGAGACACATGTTAGCATGTATTATGACTGACGATGTTACCCTCGACCATGGGCGAAGGTGGTGTTTGCTAGGTTTCTGTACTGTAAGTTACTATTTTTCCCAATGAAATTAATAAACACCTCAAGGGAGATTCTCTGAGACTGTACAATCCTCCTGTTTCTCCTTAAACTTCCTCCCACTAGTTTTTGCATCCATCCGTGGAAAGAAAGAGCTCATGACACCCAAGAGCCTCATTGGCCTGGACTCCTTGAGGGCCTCTGGCTTTTAGGTGAGGCTTGTGGGGAGGGGTATCCGGGACCCTTTTCTTCCTCTTTTGTCCAGCCCCAAAGCCAGACTGGGCCTGCTTAAACCCTTTCTGTGCCCAAAAACATTTCCATGCAGGCTTCCCTTGAAGAGACACCATTTTTCTCTAATCACTGATGTCTAGAGTTTTTTCCTAGGCCTCTACCAGCCCCCAGAGAAAGGAGACAGTCAGGGTCCTCCCCAAGTCACAGAGAGGAAGTCTGAGATCCAGAAAGACTTATAGTCAAATCATCAGTTGGAGCCCTACTTTTGACTCTCTGACCCCCAGGGTCTGCCCAGGGCTGGGCTTCTCCTCTCTTCCTGGCAGAGTCCCCTGTCCTTCCTGTCCCTCTACACCTTCCCCTTCCCAGCCCCCTTCACCTTGTTCATCCCTCTCTCCACCAAGTTCCAGCCACCTGTGTGTAGTCAGGGTAAAATGTCATATTGCTGAGGGCTGTCCCTTGTAGAGACAATGTTCTAGGGCCTGAGCTGACCCAGACCTCAGGCTCTGACACCAAAAGGCAGGGCTAGCATGGAGGCCAGGAGCAGGCTGGTAGGCAGGATGGCAGGCAATCAGGAGCCTGGAGCACCTCCCTGAGGCCCTGGGTCCCCTTTCCCCTAGAAAGCTCTGCCACCCACTGGTTTCCCAAGCCAGCCAGTCCATCTGGGCCAAGTGTCCTTGTGAGATTCTGAGCTGACACAACAGATGGGCCGAGCTAATTGTTTCAGTGCCCATGGCCTCATCTGCACCTGCCAGCTGCTAGAATTGACAGAACAGAGATTGACAACACTGCATTATAGATGCAAAGGTTTCAGAGGTTGAGGAAATGCCCACGGCCCAAGCAAGGAGGCTGCTCAGCCAGAATCTAATCACAGTTCTGTCCAGCTACAAGCCGCCCTCTCCAGTGACAGATCCCCCTCCTGCTAGAGAGTCCCCAAAAGGGCCTCCACAGCCATCTAGACCAGCCTCAAATTTACAGATGGGAAACTGAGGCCCAGAAAGGGGAAATGTTATGTCCGAAGTCACATGACAGTGGAGCCTGCTTTGAAAATGCAAAACGTTTAACGACTGTCACCCAGGAATCTGAACTAGGCAGGGCGAGAATATGCGGAGTGAAAAGAGCTGTGCCTGCACCCCAGAATCACACTCAGGTGATTAGGAACATGAACAGTGAGATGGTCAAAGGCCAGAAGCAGTTGGGTTCACCAACCCTCTATAGCTCCCTGCTCAGGGATGGTAAGGCTTTACTCCTTCAGCCACTTACCCAGCAGCTGAGCTCCAGCCCCAGCAGCTGATCCCCATGTTCCCATTCCTCTCCTAGACTCTGCCTAAATTTGTTTCTGTCTTCTCTTCCTGCCCAAATTTATCATGTCCTTTAAGGTCAAGCCTCAGTTCAACACACAAATTTAAGATACGATTTCTGCAGACCATGTGGCAGTAGATGCTCAATGAAGGACAAAAGGGACGGGGGGAAAGTGGGAGGAAGAGAGGAAAGGGAAGATGGTAAGGGAAGGTGAAAGAATGGGTGAGTGAATAGATGATGGATAGATGGATGGTTGGATGAGCAGGTGAGTGGCAGATGAATGGTTGGAAGAAAGATTAATGGATGGATAAATAGAAAAATAGAGGGTGAATGGATGGTGGGTGTGTAGGTGAGTGGGCAGGTGAGGGAAGAATAAATAGAACACAGAGTAAGGGCGGTCATCTCACCCAACGCAGGGTAGGCAAGCATCCCCAAAGAGCTCTTAACTAAGTAGATGCTAAGAAAGCAAAGGAAGTGACGAAAGACATCCCATTTGCTCAGAAAAGCACCTGAGCAAAGACACAGAGACAGGTAAAACACTGGTCTGAGGGAAACCGCAAGCACTCAAGCATTGCTGGAGTACACAGCTGACTGCACTGAGGGTTCTAAGCAGGGAAGTGGCACCATTAGGTGTGTTTTACAAAAGCAACTCTGGCATCCTATTGGAACATACTTTGGTGGAAAACAGAAAACTGGAAGGAAGATGTCATCTTTCCATTACCCAGGTAAGGGGTGGTGTAGTCTCAGACCGCTCCTCTTCCCAAGTCCCACCCCATCACCTTGGATCACCTGACTTTCTCCTTCTCAGCCCTCCCGCTGCCTCTATTATCTGTGCACCACCCCACTCTCACCCCTTAGAGCTCACAACAGTGCCTTTGGGGACTACCATATGTCTCTCCAACAGTAGGCACTCAACATGTTAAATACTATAATTACTCGTGCCCTTGGGAATGTCCAGTCTGATGGGGGAGGGCAAACGTGACCAGAGCTTTCCCTGTTTTGTGGGCTGAGGGGAGCTGGAGCCGAGGTGCCACAAGGTGGGGTGGGTAGCACAGGGAATGCTTCTTGGAAAGGCTGCCTTGCCTTTGACTCAGGTTTGGAAAGAAGGAAGAGGCCTTGGTGGGTGGAGTTGAGAGAGGGCATTCCCAGGCAGGGGCGTGGCTGTGGGAACTCCAGCACCAGGTGAGTCTCGAGGAAAGTCAGCACTGGGGAGACCGAATGGCTGTGTCAGGAGTTCTGAGCTATGGGGACAGGGGCGGGGGCAAGAGAGACGAAAAAAGGGAAAGGGGTCCCCAGAGAATCCAGAGAGAATGGGAGCGGTTTCCACCATCAGAGGTTGGGGAGCAGATTTAGTGTCATGCAATCCACATCTTTCCCCAGGCGCACACCATGGGACCCAGGAAATAGGTTCCCCCAAGGCAGTCAGCCAGGGACTCCACTCAGCAGCCAGGTGACCTTGGCCAAGTTACTGCAGCTCTCCTAGCCTGTTTCCTAATGAAAGGGCATAACCGTTTCTACCTAGGATTATGAAGAAGAGTAGATAGTCCATGGCAAGTGGCCAGCACGGTGCTCTGCACGGAGTAAATGTTTGGTAAAAAGCTCCCTTAAATTAAACCTTCGAGTCTGACCAATGGCAGGGCGGGGGCGAGCTCAAATAGAGAACAGGTATTAAAAGTCAGGCTAAGACAGAGGCGAAGAACAAAGAGGATTCCAGGAAAGCGCTGGGGTGTTGGAGTGACGACAGGAGGAGGGAAGCCTCAGAATTGCTGCTGAGGCCAGCGGGGCCAAGGTGATGAGTTAGTGAGTGTGCGAGGGCCTGGCCAGGGAGGAGTCTGTGGGAACAGGACAGGCCAGAAGCCCTGCTGAGGAAGAGTCAGCAGGATGGTTTGGGTGTGAGGGAAGAAGGCATGGGAGCTGCCATCAGGATCCCCATGCTGAGGTGGGAGGCCCAGCACTGCCTCCCCTGGCCTGGGAGAGAGGGAGATGAGGAAGCAGCAGCTCAGGTGTCCCATAAGGTCCTGAGGCCAGGGAAACCTCACTGGTCACTCAGCATCACCCAAAGCCTGGCTCTTCTCCTCCCAGCCCTAGCTGTTGGTACAACGGGAGTAACATCTGCACACACATGCACACAAACACGCGCACACACATACACACACCTTGGCCTTGCTCTGCCTCCTGGCCTCTTCCACAAGTCTAGAACCAAAGCTGAAGGCAGCCCTGAGCTTATCCTTCAGCCTTGTGGCCAGAGATAATCAGATCGATTTTGAAAAACCACAGGAAAGGCTTATGTATGGCCAGACTCCTATATGGCTCACACTGCAGACATATGTGACCACTCTCCCACAAAGACTAAGAAGGAAGGTATCAGCAGAAGATGGGGCACAGATTTGGCCCAAAACTTTGTGAGCTAAGCAGCCACCCCAGTGTGTGTCTACTGCGAAAGAGAGGTGGCAGTAATAGAGGGAAGAGGCTGCCCTCCCTGACATTTAGCTCTAGGTTTCCTGGCAGCCAAGACAAAAAGGAAAACATGATGGAATATAAAACTCTCACTAATAAGAAAGATCTGACTTTTTTCTCGAGAGAGACAAACACCTTCTAAAGTCTGAGGTCTGAGAAGACTGTCTTCATAGAATCTGAAGGACACTAAGAGCTTTGGTTTACTGAGCCCTGCTCTGTCAGGCACTGTGCTAGGCATTGCCACCCATTAGTTCTAACAACCCCCTTGGGGAAAGCATCATTGTCTCCGTGTTATAAACTTAGAAAGGTAAAGGTAAGGAAGCTCCCTGAGCCTCAGTCCCCAAGGACTGAACCCCTCCCAGCTGCCACTGATTGTGCAGGTGTCCCAAAAGTGCCAGGGTGCTCCACAAAGCTAGATCCACTACCCCTGCCAGCATTAGAGCCTACCTCCTATAGCTGCCAAGCTCAGGCCACTTCTATGCACCTACTGGCCAGATTTCCAGCCGTCAGTCTGAGGACCTTCTCTGGCCACCAGAGCCCACCCTACCTGTGCAGGGGACAGGCTGGAGTGCTGAGGAGTTCACACCAGTCCCCTGCCTGAAAGCAGCCCTCAGCTGTGACTGATGGGAATCAGAAGACAAATATACAAGCTCCCTCGTCCTTTGGGAAGAATTTGGAGGTTCATGTTCTTCACTGTCTCTTGGGGTCCTCCAGCAGAATTAAGCTACGGGTATCCACAGTGTTCACCTGTTTGATTACACACCCCTTCCCTTCCCTTCCCTGGTTTACATACTCGCTCCCTAATGGTGTTTATAAGACACCACTCAAAACACTTCTTGCATTTGAATTTTTGTCCAGAGTCTGCTTCTGAAACCCACACTGAGGCACCTAAATTTTTGAGTTTTAACTATATAAGCCAATGGTATACTAGGAGATATTTAGCCACCAGCCATCTATCCTAAGGGGACACACACACATTATACATTATATATACACATTATATATACATTATATATAAAATTTTATCATAAATTTTACTCATATAAGGGATGTATAGCAGCACTCAATTTACAAATAATAAGAAGCACTCTTTATTGTAAAGTCCATGTAGTTAGTGATTCTCATAGGACACTTTCATTGATTTTTGCCAAACTCTGTGTCTTGTATCTTACCAAACCCTTGCAACCTACAGTTGTAATTAACAAAAGAATGTAGTTCTGAACATAAATGCTAGTTAAAATTTGTGTTTATATTAAGGAGCATGATAACGGCAAAACAGCAAAGACCCCTCCCTAACTCCAGTCATTCATCAAGGATGTGAGTGAATTCTATGCCAAATCAGATAGCAGATTTCAAATACTGAAAGAATATTTTTAGTGTTTTCTTACATGTTTTGCTATTCACAATCCAATAACTACAGACATGACACACTTTTAAGACCAATCTGCATTATTTCAATTTTTTTCTTAAAATTTTTAAGTCTAGACTTTAAGTCTAGACCATTAAACAAGCCCTGATTTGTAGTGTTTGCAATTTCCATGGTATAAACACCCCACTGCCTTACCTAAAGGAGGAGGGAGGGAAGGTGGGGTGTCAATTAGCCAAATCAGCCAAGCTGCCAAAGAAGAATTTAGCCACCATGGGCACCACCTACCCTGCACACACAAGAGGCACCTCTAAGAGAAGGACAAAGAGTGCCATGCCCTGCTAAGTACTGAAAGTCAGTGTCTCATTTAAGGCCAGGGCAGCTCCTGACTGATTACGGTAGCTCCCATCCCACACCCGCCCCCAGGCCCAGCACACCTGGCCCAGAGCATCCTCTAAGTGGACGTGGGCTGTTCACTTGTCTCCTGAGAGAGCTGCCTTCTCTGCAACCCAGATCAAGTCAAACAGCACCAGGGCTCTGCTCATCTGGATGATCTGCATGGAGTTGGTGGGGGAAGGGGATGTTCTGGCTGTCTCCTGCCAGTTGTGCACCCTTTGGCAGGTTGTTCAACCTCCCTGAGCCTCAGTTTCCTCACGCATAAAATAGGATCAGTACAGTGCAGGGAGATAGCAAGAAGCCTTGGCAGAGAGCTGTTGGGAAGGAAGGGATTGCTCCAGCTCAGCCTTAACAGGCAGATACATCTGCCTGTCCCCAGCCTCGCTGCAAGAATCAAATGAGGCAATAACAGGTCAAGCACACAGTAAGCACCCACCCTTTGACAGTTTTTAAAACAGGGCAGTTTCAAAAAACTGTCAAAGGGTGGGTGCCTACTGTGTGCTTTGTTCACCTTTTACCTACTTTAATGCTCACATGAACCCCTTCAAGTAGACACTAATACCCTAAATATATAGAAGAGGAATAAAAAGCTCAGAAATGAAAGAGTAGACTCAACGTCATGCTCAGGGTTAAACCCCAGGTTGGCCTCTTGTCTCCCTCCACTATTCCACACTACCTTCTGCAAGGGACTACAATCTTCAGGGGTTTTTTCTTCTTCTTCTTCTTCTTCTTCTTCTTCTTCTTCTTCTTTTGGTTGTCACTTTTAATTTGCATAGTCATATTATTATCTAAATACAAAATTAATTAAAAATCTATTACATGGTGTGTCACATGCAAACTATATGCTAAGTGAAATGAGCCAGTCACAAAAAGGACAAGTACTGTTTAATTCCACACAGATGAAGTACCTAAAGTGGTCAAAATCATAGAAACAGAAAGCAGAAAGTTGATCGCCAAGGACGGAGAGAGAGAGAAGAGGGAATTCGAGTTTAGTGGGCAGAGGGTTTCCACATCACAAGATGAAAAAGTTCTAGAGTTCTGTTGCACAGCCATGTGAATATATTCAACACTATTGAACTGTACTCTAAAAAATTATTAAGATGGTAAAAAAAAATCTATTATATAGCAGTATAAAATTGACAGTCTGGGATATTTGTGTGTGCAATCTGTTTTTCACTAAGAAATTGATGTGACATAGCCAGCAAAATTAACTGATTCTTTAGTTCTTAAATTTTTTGTTTATTTTCTTTGTTTATATAGACACATACACGATTTGATGTATATGTATAAATATGTGTGCACTCCTTTTTTCCTTTTCTGTTTTTTTTTTGTGGTTTTTTTGGATACCCTCTTTCCATCGACTTCCCCTCTACCCACATCAGCCTTTCACCCTACCCCCAAGGTAACCTATGCTCATAACTTCATCTGTACTCTTTCATATTTTTGGTGCTCATATAATTACACACACACACATATGCATTTACAGGAATGGGGAACTGGTTTTATTTGTTCACACAGGTGGGATCAATATCCTACATGTGCTTTTCTGTGTTGTGCATTTCCCTTTCCCAGGACTTTGAGGAACCTCTTCTTGCCATCTGACATAGCTCCAATTTATCAATTGTGATGGCTACTTAATATTCCATAGTACAAATGGACCATTATTTACTCAACTGTATGCTTCTGATGGATAGTCACTTTGTTTTCCATTTTCAGTCGCTATAAATAATGCAGCAATATGTCCTTTTATACTCATCTTTTATGTCTATGAACTTATTCATTTAGTAATGAAGCCCCTTAAATATTTAAAAATCATCTTTGTTATGTACCCACACATAATGAGGCCAGGAGGGAGCCTGGAAGAATAAAAACCCTGGGGACAGAACAATAGACGAATGTTTTTATTTTTTCACATTTATGTTGTCACGCTATTTGTATGGCAGATAAAAGCAGGAAAGGCCAAAACCTATCTGTTTTATATGTGAAAACCCTGTGATTGTGCAAAAACAGGAACCTTTGGATCCCAGCAATGGGTTAACAGAGAGCCAAGTCAAAAAGGGACTCTCCTAAATAGCCATCCTTGCTTTAACACCCCTGAATCTGCTTGAAGCTCTGTAGGGGTCCTGAAAAATTGGGGAAGGAGGGATACAAAACTACATCATCCCATGGAGGTGACCACACAGCCCATCAGAAGAAGGACAGATAAATAGCTGCACATGCTTGATGCCTCAGCTCTTGCAGACCTGGTTTGTCCCTTCATGGCTCAAGAAGATACTTGCTTTCTCTTCCATAGCAACTCATCAATACTTACAATGGTGGCTGCCTTATACCAAAGTGGTGAGAGGCACGTGGAATCTAAACAAGCCTGTACTTGAGAAATTTGCTTCTGAAAATGTTCCACGAACACCAAACCCATGGTTCGACTCTACAAATCTTTATTGAGAGTTTCTTACAGGCAGTGTGCTGCCTAAGGGTTGTGGCAGACAGGCAAAACAGAAAGCTTCATTAATGTTTATGTTTCAGGGAGCTCTCAGAAGGTCTTAAACAAGCTACAGCAGTGAGAAGACTAAGGTAAGAAATCCCTTATCTCATGAGGAGGGTGGCCATGCTTTTTATAGCTCTCAGAAACAATGGGCCCAAAGAAAGCAAAACCTTACGAGCTAACCACTAATTCATTTACCTCAGCAGATACACTTTATAGGCTATCATTAATTCTCACTCCAGCCATTGTTTTAGCACTTCACTTAATTACCTGAAACAATATTTCACAAACTTTGACACTAAGTCAAGCATAAAGAATCTGAGGGTGTGTTCAAAGTAGATGAGTTACAAGGAACATTCGAGAGCACTCAGGCTCCTCATCTCAGTGCTAGGCCAGCCAAGAGCAAAATGCAGTCTGATTTGGGACTTGGATCTTAGCCTGAGAAATCCAGGAGGCAAGGCATTTCCAGATGGAAAAGCTGGTTCCGTTATTAAAGGGGAAACACATTTCTTTAAAGGGGTTTATGTTTTGTGTCTACAGGATATAGCAACAAACAGAAGAAATGTGATTCCTGAGAAGAGGTAGTTTCGGTAACTAGCTAGGAGACCCCAAGAAAGTTTTTTTCCCCTTAATTATTTGGGATCTTCATTTCCCCATCTATCAAATAGAGGCCTTTCTCATGGAGCTTCTTGAGGGTCCACTGATGGGTAGTGTGCACTCTGAAGACACCAGCACGAACAGCTTTGTTTAAATCTCTCCCCATGCCCCAGGCAGAGAGTGTTCTACAGCCTCTGTTTCAACATCTCATTACTGAACAACTCAGAAGCATATGCTCCAGCTCTGAGTTTTAGTAACCCAGGTCAGGAGTACATCAGAGTGTGAGGGTCTTTCCAGAACTTCAGCTTTAAAAGTGACATATGAATCCATTTCCGAAAGAGATCCTTAAAAGATAATACTCAACGTTGGTGAGCATGTTTTGAAATAGGCACTCCCATCACCCGCTGGCAAATTATGTACATTTGGTACAAATCAAGAACTGTAAAGCATCCTTTATCTGCTCACCTAGTCATTGTGCTTCTGGGAATCTAGCATAAGGAAATAATGAAAATTATTTGTAAAAGCTTTCTACATAAAGATGTTCATTGCTGCATTATGTTGCATGGCAACAAAAAAAAAATAGGGAAACAGCATTAAAAATGTACAGTGGTCTTTCCCTTATCCTCGGTTTTGCTTTCTACAGCTTCCAGTATGCACGGTCAACTACAATCCAAAAATATTAAATAGAAAATTTCAGAAATAAACAATTCATAAGTTTTAAATTGTGTGCCTTTCTGAGTAGTGTGATAAAATCTCTCACCTTCCTGCTCCATCCTGCCCAGGATGTGAATCATCCCTTTAACCAATTTATCCACACCGCATACTCTACCCATCATCTCAGTTATCAGATTGGCTATCATCGTATTACAGTGCCTGTGTTCAAGTGACCCTTATTTTACTTAATAATGCCCCCAAAACATAAGAGTAGAGATGCTGGCAATCCGGATATGCCAGAGAGAAGCTGTAAACTTAACGTAGGTATGTATGTGTAGAAAGAAACATAGTATATATAGGGTTTGGTACTATCCACGGTTTCAGTCATCCACTAGGGGTCTTGGAACATGTCCCCCACAGATAAGGGAGGACTATTGTATAACACTTTTAATAACACAAGGAAGTGCTTCTCTTATAATATTAATAAAAACTAAATGTAAAATGGTATAGATGGCCAGTGTGGTTGTAGTTATGTTTTATATACTAAATAGAAGAATTATTAAAGCCATGACTAATAGGCTTAAAGGGATGAGAGAATAGGTTTAAATATTCCATCTTGACACAAAAACAAGAGACTATAAAAAGAAATATCCAGAGCTATAATGTATTAAAAATACATGTTTAGTTACACTCAATAAGATGAAATGGCAAAGTTTAATTAAATCTCAGGAAGTCAAAAAAGATAAGTAAAATGAAGTACATAGGGAAAAAAAGGAGTTCCAGGATGAGAGAAAATGGAGGAGAGGAAATCATCAAATAAATATTCAAGAAAATTTTCCTTCACTGAAGAGCATGAATTTCCACATTGAAAGATTCTGTTAAGTGCCCAGTCCAGCAGGTAAAGAGATAGCCACATCAAAGCAGAACACATGATATTTCAGCCTGCTAGAAAGAGAAGAATTGCAGAAAGGGGTGGAAATGGGATTGGACAAACTATCTAGAATCATACTAGCATTAGACTTTTCAATAGCCACACTGGATGCCAGGAAACTGTATAACAATATCTTTTAAATGCTGAGGGGAAAGTATTTCCAGCCTAGAATTCTATACCCAGCCAAAATATCATTCAAGACTGAGAATAGACTAACAATATTTTCAGACATAGAAGGTCTATGAATCCTTTCCCAGAAACTACTAGAGGATGTGCTTCACTAAAAAAAGGACATGGGATCCAGGAAACAAGGAATACAACACAGAAAGAAAGGATGCCCAAGGTGATGAGGAAAGAAGATTCCAGGGTGATAGCGGCCTAGAGAGCATCCAGACAGACAAAAGCAGAAGAACAGAGAGCTCCAGGAGGGATATCTAAAAAGATGATGGAATACGCAATATTTACCATATTAAGAGGAGATTTATACTTCTGGCAGCAAATGATATAATACATTAGTGATAGAAAATCTAAACAAATTGAAAAAGAGATACTTATTCCAAAGAATTTTAATATAGTATAAAACATAGTTTGACTATGAATAATATTTAAATAGTGATAATAATGTAAATATTAAACATATATCTAATGAAAATATGAATATTTTGAGAGGATAAAAAAAGTGGAAAGGAGCCATGCTGTATAAGAGAGCTAAGTCTCCAACTTTTAAAGCAGGAAGTCAAGTAATTAAAAACTAAAACTGAAAAAAAAATTAAGAAACATTAGTATACGCTGCTAGAATAGAAATAAGGGGTAAATGCCAAAAATAGCAGCTAAGAGTTAAAAGTAAGAAGCGGAGATGGAGGCATGAGACACAAACTAGGATGGCTCTTTTTCATAACAAGTCTTATTATGTTATACATACATAACTTTGCTTTTTTTATGGGAAATTTTCAGTATGGATGGCACTCATGGTAACTGAGAGGTGTGGGACACTGCAATTACACAGGTGTGGCTGACTCACGGAGAGCAGGGCAGGGAAGGGCGGGAAAGCACCAAAGCAGGTTGAGACACAAGGGCCAAGCATCAGAGGGGAAAAGGAACATCATGGGTGGTTAAGCAGGGGCATCCTGATCACATCCTTGTTCTTGACCTTAACCATATTCTTGTTAGGAATGTCATTAGGCAGAAATGGAGGTGGGAGAGATGGATAGCAAGAAGCCCAGAAGAGTAGGCTGTGGCTGGTTCTAGAGAGAGAGGAAGCAGGTCTGAATGTGGTGGTGGTTGTGGGGATGAAAAGGCATGTGTGGGTGACAGGTAATCCTAGGGGACTTGTCTGTGCTCAATTCACAGGCTAAGTGGAATGAGGAAGAGGAAGAAGTTGAGGGGAGGTGACGAGGAGGAGCAGATTGGGAGAAGAAGGGTTCTAACAACGCTGGCCACCATCCCCAAGACAGAAGGCTCTCCTTCCACCATTCAACACAAAAATCATTGTGTGCAAATGTGAGGAGACACGGGCTAAGAGCTCAAGCACTGGTGTCTTTGGGTTAAAATACCTTAAAAGTTAGAGTGGTATAAAAGAAAGGTGTGAACTTTGTAGCTAGGCAGCCCTGGGTGCGAACTGCAATCATGCCACTTACATTGGTGTGACTTCATGCAAGTTACTTAACCTCTCTGAATCCCAGGGTTGTCTCCATTGCAAAAATGAGCCTGACCTCACCCACCTCACAGGGCTGCCAGGAGGATCTAAGGAAAATAGCTCTGTAGCATGTGTGAGCTCTCTTCCGTCCTACGTCCCATCTCCCCATCTTGAGACGGCATGGAAGACTTTCAGGAAGAGAGGTCCCCAGGTTGGGAGGTCCCAGAAGGTTCCTGGGAGGCACCTTCAATTCCCCTCCCATCAGTTCAAGAACAGAGACCACACGGGTTTGCATCAACCAGAAAGTCAGCTTTTATTAGCCCACCACCAGCAGAGGGGAAGGGGAGACAGCTGGGAACTGTGCTGGGAGAACAGGGGCCTGACCCAGGCCTTCAGAAATCGGAGCCGGCAGCGGGGCAGGGGGCTCTGGCAGAGGCAGCTCAATGCTTGGAAGTCTGACCCTGGCTGAAGCTGGACGAGCCCTGCTCCTTGAGGAGGGGCCGTGTCTGGTGGCCAGAGGATGAGGAGGAGTATCCTGTGGGAGAGAAGAGAAGAGATGAGAACTGCTCTAGGATCTAAGCTGGTACCACATAGAGAGAAGAGTGGACTGGGGCTCTGGAGTGCCCAGAACTCTCAGAAGCCTTACCTTCTCGGGAAGAATAGGTATGGCCGGATGTGTTCTGGGAGAAGCTGTGGGGGAGAAAAGGCAGAGCAATTAGATGAGCTGGGAGCAACAGGGAGCCGAAGGGTCTGTGGGGCAGGACTGGGGGGCCTGGCACTCACTGAGCATCCTCGCCCTCCAGCAGGCGGCGGTAGGTGGCGATCTCCTGCTCCAGCCGTGTCTTCACGTCCAGCAGGATCTGGTACTCTTGGCTCTGCTGCTCCATCTCACAGCGCAGCTGGGCCAGCTGCTCCTCCACGCTGCTGATTAGCGCCTGGATCTGGGACAGCTGCATGCAGTACCGGCCTTTGGTCTCCTCCAGGCTGCCCTCCAGGGATGCTTTCTGTGAGCAAAGAGTAAAAAGGAGAGTCATCGAAGGTGGTCACTGCTATTCCTCCAGGTTTCTGGGCATGCTTCCTGTGAGGTGCATAGCTTTTGGCCCCACATGGGCTATTGATGGGCCAGACAACATGGAGAAGAGTTATTTCACCAATCTGGGCCTTAATTTCTCCATCTATATAGTGGGTACAATAATCCCTTGGTCCCACTCCTGGGAACTGTATTGTGGCAGTGTTCAGGTGGTGGTGCCATTACTGGTGACTTGGGGGCTGGGGCTGGACCAGGTCCTTCATACCATGCTGAGCTGGGACTGCAATTCAATCTCCAGGCCCTGGAGCACCCTCCGGAGTTCCGTCACCTCGCTGCGGTTAGTCTGCACCTGTTCGCTGTGAGAGGCTACTTCTCTGTTCAGCTCCTCAGTCTGAGATGGGAAAGAAGAGCAGCAGGTGTAAGGCATTGCAGAGGCATTTGCTAGCTGAGAAGTTCTTCATGAGGGCTGAGGACCCGAGGCCCACCTTGCTCAGGAACCAGGCCTCGGCGTCCTTGCGGTTCTTCTCTGCCAGCTGCTCATACTGGTCACGCATCTCATTCAGGATGCGGCTCAGGTCCACTCCAGGGGCGGCGTCCATCTCCACATTGACGTCCCCGCCAGTCTGACCCCGCAGGGCTAGCATCTCCTAGGAAGGGATGGTGGGAAGTGGTCAGGTCCACTGATCCCTTTCCTGACCCTAGGTACATCTGCAGCCCCACGAATCAGTAGTGACCTCACCTCCTCGTGGTTCTTCCTCAGGTAGGCCAGCTCCTCCTTCAGGCTCTCGATCTGCATCTCCAGGTCAGCTCTGGCCAGGGTCAGCTCATCCAGCACCCTGCGCAGGCCGTTGATGTCGGCCTCCACGCTCTGGCGCAGGGCCAGCTCATGCTCATACCTGGCAAGACAGAGGTCAGGGCATGAGGTTTCATCCATGAGGCTTCTGAGGCTCAATACCTGCTGGTCCTCCTGGATAAACAGCCCCACTGCTCGCTCCCTGCCCTATATTCTCTGCCCTCAGCCCACCCCATGGCTGCTCACTTGGTCCTGAAGTCATCGGCTGCCAGCCTGGCATTATCAATCTGCAGAATAGGCTGAGCATTCTCGATGGTGGCTGCAATGATCTGCAGAGGGAGTAAAGGACAGGAGGCTGGATTAGCCAAGATCCTGCTGCTCAGGGGTGAAGAGCACAGAGTGGAGAAAGGAGCTTCCCCACATTTGGGGGTTGCCTGGCTGATGAGTCATGCCCTATGCTCCCCCAACCAGCCTGGGGTGCCTTCTCCACGTAGTTCAGGGTATATAGGAGGATGTACCCACCTCTCCCAGCACCCACCCCATCCTGGGCCCAAGGCTGAGAGAAACCAAGGGTGCAGTGCAAAGAACGCTTGCAAGGAATAAGAGAACAGCGGTCCAGGCTCAGCTCAGACACTTAGATGCTGAAAAAGGACCTTCTGCTGCCAATTCTCTGAGTGGCCCTTGGCTATTCCTCCAAGGCCAGTTTTAATCTCTCTGTTTATAAACTGGAGATGCTAGCAAGTAAGTGGTCTTCTTAGGGCCACTGCATGCATGAGCTCTCTCAGTGCTTCACCCACATGGCCCACACACCTTGTTCCTGAGGTCCTCGATGGTCTTGAAGTAGGGGCTGTAGTCCTTGACCTCGCTGGGCCTCTGCCTCTGGTACCAGTCGCGGATCTTCACCTCCAGGTCGGCGTTGGCCTCCTCCAGGGCGCGCACCTTGTCCAGGTAGGAGGCCAGGCGGTCGTTGAGGTTCTGCATGGTGATCTTCTCGTTGCCAGAGAGGATGCCACCATCGGCACCGCCGAAGCCAGCACCAAAACCACCACCAAAGCCACCGCCGAAGCCACTGCCGAAGCCACCGCCAAGGCCACCACCACATACTCCACTGAAGCCGCTACCCAGGGCCCCACCAAAGCTGCTGCTGCTGCTGAAGCCGCCACCATAGCCGCCTCCCAGCCCACAGGCTCCTCCGGAAGAGTAGCGGGAAGAGGAGACTGACAGGCCACCATAGGCACTGGGGGCCCGGCAGGACCCTCCGGCCAGGACTGAGGACATGCGGCTGGAGCCACCACCGATGCCACAGGAGCCCTTCATGGAGCTGGAGGAGGTAAACTGGCGGCTGCAGGAGGTCATGGTGCTGAGGAGGGAGGTGAGCGACTGAGCGAGTGGCAGAGAGAAGAGAAAGGTGCTCAGGGAGGCTGGAAGGATGCTGTGGCTGCCTCAAATTCCAGGCACCTTTATATGCACCTGGGAAAGGTGGGGCCCTTTCAACTGCTGACTCCGGGTTCCCCTTGGATTTCATCACTCCAGGTCCCGTCCAACTCCCCACTCCGGATTACTCAGTCCAGGGTCGACTCACTTTGCTGTGCTGCTCGGAGTTCCCACCCAGCTTTGGGGTGGTGTGGGGCTGAGAGAAAATACACAAAAAAGAGTCAGTCATGACTCAGACTGGGTGGCAGGAATCAGGCTTCTGTTCCTGGAGCCCGAGGGGCCAGCAGGGCCTTGGCACAGGCGGCTGTGTGGCGGTTGCGTCCCCAGGCAGTGAGTCAGCCCATGGAGGACTCCCTGCCCCACGGTGACAGCCTTGGTTGAAACAGCCTCAGTGATGCCATCCCAGGGCTGTCTCAAGATGCCCCTGTAGGGATCCCACATACCTGGCTCTGGATAGGAGAGCTGAGATCATGGCCTCACTCTGCTTTGCTTGCTGTGTGACCACAGGCCCCTCACCTACCTTCTCTGGGCCTGTTTCCCCTCAGTAAAGTGACAAAATTGGACTGGATGATCTTGGAGTCCTTTTTAGTTCGAAAAATTCTATGACTCTCTTTCCCTCACTTGATTCAGTCTGTTTTTTGAGGCCGACTTGAGCCCCCAGGACTTCCACAAGTGGCATATACCATGAAACCAGCAGACACTTCAGAGCCAGACAGGTGGTGGTAGCTCAAATCCCCACTCTGCTCCTTACAGGCTGCATGGCTTAGACAGTCTGCTAGCCCCTCTGGACCTCAGTTTTCTCATCTGTAAAAGCACTCTCACCAGCCAGAGAGGAACATGCATAAAAGACCCAGCTGTCCACTCCCCAGTGGCCAGCCCTGACCCTCAGCCTCCCCATCCTTTCTCTCCAGCACGGCTGCCCCTCACCTACCTCCTCACACGAAGCTCTATTCTCTGGCACCTCCCTCTCACATCCTGCCCTCCTCCCTGTATCCCCACACGCTCACCCTTTGAGTAGCCCACCCCCAATGCATTGCTCCACCTAATTACCAGTGCCTGGTGTAAACTGTGATGGGAGGGAGCCCCTGTTCTGCCACCAGTACCATGAGTGACCCCAGACCCCACCGTATGGGGCCTCCAAGTCCCCATACTGTCTCCGGGGCTCAGTTCTCAACAGTTTTTTCTCCAGTGTGAGCAGATTCCTGACTGGGCTTCGCAGCTTCATTCGTTCAGTCAAGAGAGGGAAGAAGGTGGCTCCTTGGTCACTTGCCATGCTCAGGTATTATATAGAGCGCCCCACATGAGCTGCATAGTTCTGTGAGGGGCCTATTTATGTCACCAGTTCACAGATGAGGGAGCTGGAAGGGTAAGTGGGCTTCCCAAGACCCCAGTCGATGGGGAGCTGAGGTTTGAACCCCTGTGTGTTTGCTTGCCCAGCTCAAGCCTTTTCCACCATCCTGAACCACTCTCTCTATGCGTCTCCAACATACGCATTGTCTTGAATTCATCCTGTGACATGGAGAGGAGAAAGGGGAAACCAGAGAGAATGATTTGCCCAAAGTCACTAGTCCGGGACTAGAACCCAGAGCTCGGGCCGTCTCCCATGGCACCTGGTAGACAGGGGCCAGGTGTGTCCATTCTCATCTCTCTTCCCATGGTGCCTAGATGGAACTATGCACATGGTAGAAGTAACCTTGGCCCAAGGGCTAGAGACAGGATTGGGGGATCTGAACCCCAACACAGAAGCCTCCACTGGGTGGTCTAAGAGGTGACCCACAGAGCTGGCAACGGTCCTTGTTCTGAAGTGCCTCTGTGGAGTTGAGAGGAGCCGAGAGAAGGCTTGCCTCAGCCTGAACTCTACTGAGTGATACTACCTCAAACCCTGGGGCAGGAAATTCTCTGCCTCAGCATGACCAGAGCTTTGTTACTGCCACATCGTGTCCTGTCAGTCACTTTGCTCGTGGGCACAGGGCCCAGAGGGATGAGCAGAGCTTGTACCCAGCTCATGCCTTCAGCACTAGGCCTGGGAGAGAGAATCTGACACTCCCCTCCCCCATCCCCCAAAACAGGCAAAGGGGCACTGAAATTTCAGACAAAAATCCTACTGTCCCAGGTGTGAGGATGGGCCTGAAGTCCAGGTCCAACCACAGACTCATCACCCGCACAACTAGAAATGACCTTCGAAGCTACCAAAGGCCACCAAGCCCCAACCAGAGAGTGAAAGAATTGTCCCAGGTTACACAGCGTGGAGGCAGAGGAGTGAAGACTCAAACTCAACTCTGGCACCCTAACCAAGGTACACACCGGCTCTCCCAGTGGTCTCCAGGAGCTGTCCTTCTCTGTCTCCAGCACACTATCCACCTCCTTTCTTATTGGATTGCTGCCCCTCCCCCATTCCTGGAGGAGTACTGGGCCCTGCCTGAGGGTCCAGGGAGCTAGCCGCACAAAGGAAATTGCTAACCAAACCATCAACACCACAGACCAAGCACCCACTGCATGCCCAGCATTCAGGGTGTAGGGACTGCGAAAGATGTGACACAGTCTCTGGCTTTGGAACTCATCATTTGACCTAGAGAGAGAACTAAGGCGGGAATTCAGCACCGGGTGCAGGAAACCATGAAGCGCTCTGCCTGGGGGATGCAGCTGGGTTAGTGTTACCAACTCTGAGCCCCGAAGTAAAGGAAGGGGCTGCCTCTGAGGCGCTCTTCAGAAGGTGCCTGGAGCAACCAGGGACAGCTGCTGGGCCTCAGAAGATCTGAATTGGCAGAGAAGGGGGTGGGAGGGGCATTTCCTCCATTACACCTGCTCCAGTGTTGCCAAAAGCAGAATCACCAGGTCTGATGGGCGCAGAGCACTGACTCCCACCCAGCTGGCAACCTCCCAGGCAGTGGGTTCCTTTCCCCACCTGGCCTCTCTCCTCCACCCGCCCCTTCTCGGGCATGAGGTCATCTCATTCCAAAGTTGGCCAGAAAATACCATTGGCCAGTACCACGCCTCGACTTGCTGTGATTCCCAAAGCAGACTGATCACCAGTATCCCATCCAGCTCCCCGGGCCCCGCTCCGGCCCACTGCAACAGCATCGCCGGGACAAACCTGGCCCTGGCAAAGGTCTGCTGGTGACTAGCCAGGCCCCAGGGAGAGAGGGCAGGGGAAGGAGTTTCCAGAGAGACAGAAGGGAGAAAGGAGGCTGCCACTGGGCCCCCAGCCTCCGTGGGAGCCAGAGCCATGGGCTTCAGGGCAGGATGAACAGAGAAGAGCCTGAACAAGCCAGGACAGAGCAGCCTGGAATCAGGCAAAAGGGAGCCAGGTGTTGAGCAAGTCGTTCGGCCTCTCTGAACCTCAATGTCCTTTTCTGGGAAATAGGAAGATCAGCACTACTTCACAGGCATGTTAGAGACGGAATAAATAAAGCACTGGGACAGACTGGTGGCCATATTGCATTTATTCACAGATATTTATGAAGCACCTACTATGTACACTCGGGTGCAAAAAAAAAAAAACCAAGAGAAACCCTGAGGGCTTACCATCTAGTGGGGAGAGAGGGGGCAGAAACAGACCCAATATCATAGCTCAGGCTGCTATGGGTGAAGGGGCCAGAAGGGAGGGGCAGGCTCTCTGGGAGTGAACATATGTCCCTGACCCAGGCTCTAGCCCCATGACTAGTCCCAGGATCTGGGTGAATCAGTGAGTGCCAAGACGGCCTTAGGCCGTCCTTTACCCTCCTGCATGTTTGACGTCCCTCTTCCCAAGGGTGGGAGCTGTCACAGCCCCTCATGATGGTCTGCACAACTAAGACGCTCTCAGGGAAGTCTATGGCTGGGTGAAGCTCAGTTACGGCCTCAGCCCTGTACCTGATGGCAGAACTGTCCCAGCTCAGGTCCTTCTGTTCTTCGCAGCTGCCCATAGCCTAGGGCGGCCCAGGAGACCAGCACTGCATGGGGTCTGAGGGAGTGTATGTGCCCCTAGGCTAAGGTCCATCAGGGTTCCCGCAGGCCCTCTGCATTTGGTCACTCTGCCCTGTGGCCCCCACCTGCCAGGCCTGGGCTGAGCACTGCTGGAAAGGGCGGGGCTTTCCCTCTCTGGTCCCAGGACCATCTCCTGCAGAACCCCAACCCCAACACGGCAACTGCCTCCCCTGGCTTAGCTGTCAGCACACCTGGCTTCTCCCCCACGATTGCCTCTTGAGACACACACACACCCAACTTTGTGGGCAGTGGCTTCTTTCTCAGCAGAGGGGTGACTTTTCTCCAGCCTGACCCCTCCTCAGCCACCTCATCAGTAGGAGGGGACTCCTGGAGTCTGAGGGAGAGGACCGCTGCCTAGTGGCCTGAGGTTGGGCAGAAGCTACACTCCTGGCTCCTCTTCCCAGCACAGGCGCCTCCTCTTTGGCACCTGCTCCACCCTTAAGGTGCCGGGCTCCAGGCAAGGGCTGAGTCACTGCTTCTCGGAGCCTCAGTGTCCCCGTCCACACAATGGGGCGCCTCTTCCCAGAGCCTTTCTGCTTCCTGGGATGGTTGTTCAAATAAATGAGATCACCCTTCGGATGAGCCACCCTCAGCCCAGGGCTGGTTCTTCTGGTTGTGGCAGAATGTGCCGCGGGGTACTGGGGGGCACAGTGCCTCCTCGCCCGCCCTCCATCCTTGCCCTGACTGCTGTTCAGTCGGCTGAGAGGCGCCAGCCACTGATGGAGCGGAACCTGCACAGCCAGCCAGCTACGAGGGCTACAGTTAACCGCTGCAGGCGCGGGCTCCCAGACACCAGCTAGCTCACTGCCCTCACCATCCCCAGGCTCAGGGCCGGAAGGACTGTTAGCTGGGGTTCACCCTTCACTTATTGTGGCTTCTAAAGTCCAGAGAGGGCCTTGGACCTGCCTAAAGTCCCCACACCCAGCTGCTCACTTCATATACAGCCACCCCTCCCAAGCCCCACCCCCACTCACTCACTATGCCAGGCCTAGGGAGAAGGTAGGGATCTGATTGTTCCGGCCCCCTCCCTGCCCCAAGCTCCACCCTCAGTCTCCAGGGTCCAGGAGAGTCCAGGTGTTTGGATGCCCTGGTCTGATTCTGCAGCATCAGACAGTCCCAGGCTCATCCGTGAATTGGGGGAGGGAGACACTCCTCTCATTAACCCCTTCCATCTAACCCCACTTTTTTAAGAAAACCAGGAAAGCAGGCCTGCCCCACCCAGTGGTTTCCGGATTTACTCAAAGGCAGACTTCCAGGTATCGGGCTCCTCCCCAGCTGCTCATCACAGGCCACCAGAGTGAAAGGAGCTGGGGCCCAGAGGGTCCTGGGAGTGGCTTGGGCAGGGCTACCCCTGCCCCCTTCCTCAGGAAGCAGTTTCCCACTCGCCCCCACCTCCAGGCTGCTGAAATCAAGTGAGGTAGTGCAGCTTCCCAGGCACAACTCGCACCTGCCACCCCCACCCCGCCCCCAGTGTCTCCATCCTGAGCTGCAGCTGGCCATTTAAGGAAACATCCCTGAGGAAGGCCCCACCTTTCTCCCACAGCTGCCCGCGGGGTCCAGGGCCTTCTCTAGAGGTACAGGTCTCCAGTTCGTACTCCTGGGGTGAGGCCCTGGGGGCCCTAACCACTCAGCCTGCCTCCTCTCCCACCCACCCCGTGCCTTTCCCAAAAGGACCCTGACTCCCGTCTTTGCCCACCCCCTGCCCCCCTCGGAGGAACGACTGTAGGCCTCATCCCTTGGGACTCTGGCTCGGTGACCTGAGCTCTTTTTTTCCATTTATGGATGAGAGATGAGGCTTGGCAAGGGAAAGTGACTGCCCATGGTCACAGACCTACTTATAAGAAAAGAAGTGGTCACTTAAGACCCCCCATACATACACTGACCTCACCCTGGGTCTGGCACTGGACCACCCTCCCTCAGATCACCAGCCCTTGGGAGATGCGAAGCCCCCACACATACGAGCTCTGCTCAGACCTTCTCTTTACCCTGGTCTAAGATGACCCTGACCCCTAAGTCAGCGACAGTGGGTGTCACCAGACTGTTTCTCCTGTTCCCATCAGCTCCTGCCCACCCCTGTCATTCGCCCATCCTTCACGAGGGTCCACCTCACAACCAGGACGCATTCCACATAAAAGTCAACGAGCTTTATTGGTCAGGCAGTGGGGTATAGGAAAGGGACTGAAAGCAGGGGGGCGGGGGGGGACATGGGTTGAGGCTGGGAAGGCCAGAGGCTGTAGGGCTGATGAGGAGCCCTGGGGGGCTGGCCAGGGGAGCAGAGTCCTTAGCGGGTGGTCTGGTGGACCTGCTCACGGGAGGAGATGACCTTGCCGTCCTGGACCTCTTCCACAATGGTGCGCACCTGGCGGGTGGTCACAGCTGCAGGAGACAGACACTTGGAGGTGGGCAGGAGCCGAGAGACCCCGACTCAGACCCCAGCCCCTGAGTGGAGCCAGCTCTCTCCCCTATAGACACTTGGTGTCCATGCCTCCATCGGCCCCTCAACATCACTCCCACACTTGTGTCCCTCTTGCTCTCGCCTGTCTCCCTTCCATCTTGTCCCTGTGCTGGGGCCCCTGTATGAGTCCTACTTCCAAGATGGGCGGAGTGATGCTGACTCCCATGTCCTCTGCAAGAGAGGCCTCATGCATACTGGGTGCTCCCCAAAGTGGGGTCTATCTTCATTTCTCTGCAGTCCCCAGGGTGTGGACTATGCTCCTGTCTACCCACATTAGACAAGAGTCTCCTATATGAGAACCTGGTCCCCATTACCCACATAGACTAGACACCCCAGGGCTAGGATCTTATCTTCCCCATCAGGCTGAGATCTGGAGGACAAGGACCAAGTCCCTTTCTCCCATCAGACTAGAGCCCAGAGACAGGACTACTTTTAATCAACTGTAGAGCCTTCAAAGATCAGGAGGCCATGTCCCTTTCTCCCCAACAGACAAGAGTCTCCAGAGTTAGGACCATATCTCCCCCATCAGACTAGGAACTCCAGGATAAAGGCCAACTCCCTGCCCCACCCCCCATCAGACTAGACAGTGACTCTTTCATCTTATTCCCCTAAGTATCAGCCCTGAGGCCTAAAGATCAGCCATCATTTCCTGGAGCTCCTAGGACCCTCCTCCAGCAATGTACAGGTAGGTGATATCCCTCCCTCAGCCACCAAGATCCTTACGTTCTTTGGGCTTGTACTGAGTCAGGCTGCAAAGAAATCAGAGAGAGAGAGAGAGAGATTAGTTGTGGGTCTGAGAGCCCACCCCCACCCCAGGCCCACAACCCTGGACCCAGGCCCCCACGCACTGGGCATCCTCGCCCTCCAGCAGACGGCGGTAGGTGGCGATCTCCTGCTCCAGCCGTGTCTTCACGTCCAACAGGATCTTGTACTCCTGGTTCTGCTGCTCCATCTCACAGCGCAGCTGGCCCAGCTGCTCCTCCACGCTGCCTATCAGCCCCTGGATCTGGGACAGCTGCACACAGTAACGGTTCTCGGTCTCCGCCAGACTGCCTTCCAGGGATGCTTTCTGCAGGAAGGTGGGAGGAGCAGCGGTCAGCAGTGGTGGTCAATGTCCCTCCAGGGCCCTGAGCCCACCCCCGGCCTGGCGGCAGCCGTACCATGCTGAGCTGGGACTGCAGCTCGATCTCCAAAGCCTGCACCGAGCGCCGGAGCTCGGAGATCTCGCTCTTGCCGCTCTGCACCAGCTCGCTGTTGGTGGCCACCTCGCGGTTCAGCTCCTCTGTCTGCAGACAGGACCCAGGACAGTGCAACGTGAGCCTGGGATCCCTTCTCCGAGTCAGACGACCCCCATGCCTTTTATATGCTCAGCCCATGGCCCATTCTGTGCCCAGACAGGCACCTGGGGCTCTTCCAACTCCCTATAATACCTCTGGCCTTGACCTCCCCTGGACCACCAGACCGGGGCAGTGCTTTCTCACCAACTTCCCACTTCCCAAAGCCCAAAAACCTTTGAAATGATGTCAATTTTATCTTTAATCCCTACAAGTGGAAAGCACAGGAATAAGAAACTTGAGAACTTGCCAGGAGAGTAGTAGCCTGGCTCCTCGTGCTAGTTCCTGAGGGAAGGGTGGAGGCTCCTGGGGTCTTTACCCTCTGGCTTTATTCCTAAGTGGGGCTCCCCAGCCACCCCCCAGATCCTAGCTTTAGCCAAGTCTCAGGCCTATACATGCAGTGGGTGAGCCTGGGGTCCATGTGGCTCACCAAGGAGAGGGGGGCCCCCAAGATGCTAGGCACTGGGCTTGCTGTCTAGACTCGGTCCTTACACCCATCTCTTGGATGAGGCCTCTGGCCCACAGCAGCCCCCACCTTGCTGAAGAACCAGTCCTCGGCATCCTTGCGGTTCTTCTCCGCTATCTTCTCATACTGGTCACGCATCTCGTTCAGGATACGGCTCAGGTCCACGCCAGGGGCAGCGTCCATCTCCACGTTGATCTCACCACCCACCTGGCCTCGCAGGGAGTTCATCTCCTGTGGAGGAGGGGGATTGTGGCATGGGTATCCGTGCCTGTCCTGCTCTCTCACTCCCACATAAGCTCTCCAGGCCCCTCCCAACGACCCCTTTCTCGTTCCACCTGTCCTGTAGCCTCTGACCCTCCCAATGACTTTTATTCACCTGCTCTGTATGGGCTCTGCCTCCACCATCATACTGGAGGCTCCCTGAGGCAGATTCTGTGTCTCTTCCATTAGACTGAGGGCTTCCAAAAATACAATCTCATTCTTAGGTTTGTGCCCCCAGAATATCCCCTCTAAATTCCAAACATTTACATAGGACCCAGATTCAAGGGTTTGAGCTGGAAGAAAGAAGAGACCTCCCCACTTATCCCCTGTCCTCCTGAGGAAGGCCAGGGCAGGCAGAAGAGATCTCTCTGGGCCCCTGGGAGGTTCCCTAGATTCAGGGAAGCTGGAAGGGGGCTGCTCTGCTGCTTGGCTCCACAGACAGGGCAGCCCTATAAGGTGACCAGCCCTGAAGCACCTGCTCTGTACTCTTCCCTCGGTCTCAGCCTTGGCCCAGCCCCAGAGCCCTGCCTCCTACTCCATGGCCTCTTCGACCTGCTCCCCATCCCTCTCACCTCCTCGTGGTTCTTCCTCAGGTAGGCCAGCTCCTCCTTCAGGTTCTCGATCTGCATCTCCAGGTCGGCTCTGGCCAGGGTCAGCTCGTCCAGTACCCTGCGCAGGCCGTTGATGTCGGCCTCCACGCTCACACGCAGGGCCTGCTCTGTCTCAAACCTGAAAAGGAAACCAGAAACTTCAGTTTAGATGCTTGGACTGGCAGGTCCAGGTCCTGGTCAGCCCCTCGACTTCACCAGGGCACTAAGGGCTTGTGAGGAATGATGAGAAGATGGAGTGGAAGCAAGTACCAGCCCCAGGGCCCTGAAACCACACAGGGCAAGGCCCTACCCCTCCCAACTTCCTAATTCTCTCCTTTTTGCCTTCTGCCTCCCCTCCCTCTCATCCATCATTTGCCTAAGCACAGCGACCTTTAGAATTTGCTGCACCCGGGACAAAGAAGTACACGCTCCCACCCCAGCTCCTGGTCCATGCCACAAGCAGCCAAAGAGTCCTAGGGTGGAGAGGAGTGCCCCCCAGTTCCTTTCTAGCTCACTGGCAGAGGCTCACTTGGTGCGGAAGTCATCAGCAGCCAAACGGGCATTGTCGATCTGCAGCAGGATACTGGCATTGTCCACGGTGGCCGTGAGGATCTGGGGAGGTAGGAGAGTAGTCAGGTCACTGCATAGGGGTAGCTCAGCCCAGGTCAGGGTTCTGGGATGGGTCTTCCTGCCTGGAGGCCAGGATGTGGCTGTCTTCTCCAAGAAGCCTCCCTTCCCACCCGACCTTTCCCCTCTACTGTCCTGTAACTATTGACAAAGGTGGAGCCAGCAAGAGTCTGATGTGCTGAAACTTGCTTCCTATTACCCCAGGACCTGCCTCCCCCAACATAGACCCCCATGCCAGGCTCTGCCTTAAACCAGAGTGGACAGTTCTCAGGCTGAAAATTCAGGAGAGCCAGAAAATGGGAGGGTGCCCCCGGGACAGAAGCTGTTCCAGAATTCCAGAAAGCAGAGGGGATGTAGGCAACCCCCTCATTTTACAGCTGGGGAGATGGTGCCTCTGAGAGGCTCCCCAAAAAGGAAAGCTAAAAGAGACCTCACTGAAGAGTAGTTTCAAAACAGAAGTCATGAGCCCCGCTAAGCCCTGGCCTAGGGATCCAGCAGACAGCAATCTCCTCTCTCCAGGTTTGCTCAGCCCCATTCTTGAGGGGGCAGCATGAGGAATGCAAAAGACAGAAAAATCTCCAAGTAAAGCTCACAAGAGGCATCCTAAGGTCCCACCCCTTCACATCTGCCCCCACCACTTAGCAGGTGTCATCAGGTACTCACTCAGACTTTACCCCACCATTGTCCCAAATCCCCATGTTGCTCCAAAGAGAGAGATGGCCATGTACCTGGCAGCCTCATGAGCCTAGCCCTCCACATGCGTTCACTTGCTTTATCCTATCACTACACGAGGTGGCAAGAAGCTCTGTAATGAGGAAACTGAGTCTAAAAGGAGCTCCATGAGGCCTGATTGTCCCTGACCCAGCCTGCTGCCCTCTAAAAAGGGTGACATCAGTACATAGCAGGCCCAAGGTGGGTTCCCAAAGGCCAAGCCAGAGCCAAGCTGTCCTTGGCTCCCTGAGGCTGGTAACAGCCCCCCAGGCTGGACTCCAGGTCTTGGGCAGGAGATGGGGAAGGAGAAGTCATGCCCCCACAGGCCCCTCCCACCACCAGGCCCTGCCTTGTTCTTTAGGTCCTCGATGGTCTGGTAGTAGTGGCTGTAGTCGCGGGCGGGGCCCGGGGCCTGCTTCTGGTACCAGTCGCGGATCTTCACCTCCAGCTCCGTGTTGGCCTCCTCCAGGGCACGCACCTTGTCCAGGTAGGAGGCCAGGCGGTCATTGAGGTTCTGCATGGTGGCCTTCTCACCTCCTGCCAGCAGCCCATCAACACCTCCAAAGCTGCTGCCATAGCCACCACCAGAGCCAAAGCTGTAGCAGCTGGAATAGCTGCTGCCCCCAAGGGCACTACCTAGGCCGCTGGCAGACCCCAGACGGCAGGAGCCGGCACCAAGGCTACCGGACAGTCGGCAGGAGGTGCGGGATGAGCCGCCCCCCAGGCCAGATGAACCCTTGATGGAGCTGGAGGAAGTGAACTGGCGGATGGTGGTGGTCATGGTGGCGGCAGCAGGAAGCAGGCGAGCACAGAGCGAATGAGCTTCAGAGGAGAGAGGTCTAAGGTGCGTGTTACTGCCGGGGCTCGCCCTCCTCCTTTATAGGCCGACAAGTGGGCGGGCATCACGATTACAACAGGCTCTCTCTTCTGTTTCCATTCCCTTGGGCTTTCATCACTGCTGGCCGCCTGCCAGCTCCCAGGTGGCTGTGGGCCCCCCTCCTCCCTCCATCGGAGCTTTGCCTCATTTCTCCAAACCCCCGTGCTGGGTGTCTGCATGTGTGTGTGCGCGTCTCTGGTGTCAGGCCCATCACCTGTGATTCAGGCAGGCCCTCCAGCTATGCTTTCCCATGACCTAATACGGAGAAGAGGAGAGGCAGGACGTCACCGTCACCAGGCCCTCCCAGGCAGCTGCCACCTCAGCCGGGCCCGTCTGGACCCTGTGTCTGGTGGGGAAACAGGCTGGGGAACCAGGCAGCCCAAGCCTGAGGTTACTCTCCTTCATTACACACTGCATCTCACACGGTCCTGGCCCGGGGCTGGGTGCTGGGGAGACAGTGAGAACCGAGCCCCAATCCCGCCCTGAAAACTGGACCTAAACTCACCTCAGATGATCACCCCATTTTACAGATAAGGAAACTGGGGCTTGAGAGGGATAGTGTCACACCGCCCCACCTGCCTGCAATTTTAGTATATGTGCTGCTGAAGCGAGCACCCCACCTACCTGCAGAACTGGGCTGGCAGAGCTTTACCCGTCATCCCCCATGCCACAGCACCAGACCCATCCCTGGGACCCCAGGCACACTGTGCCCCCTCTGCACAGCCTTGACCCCAAGGAAGCACTTCTGGGGTAACGATTCCATCTGGCCAGTTTTCTGAACTGTCCCATCCCTGGACCCCCTGGAAACCCAGACAAATCTTTCCCTCCTTCTAACAGATGGCGGGGGGCGTGGGGGATCCTGGGCTCAGGTGGGGAAAGAGGAGCTTAGCTGCAGGATGGGGAAATGGCAGCTGGGAGGGGAGCACTGTGGTAAAAGGGAACTGGGAGAACTGAGGGGCATGCTCCCTTCCAGGCTCCTTACCCTTCCTATACCCTAAGAGGCCTCAGAGTGAGGGGAGGGGCATATACCTCAGGTCCCAGCCAGCTGAAACCTAAAGGACATGCTCAAGAAGAGGGTTTTCCTGAGACGCCCCCTCCCGCCCCCCACAACAGCCTTCCCCAGAGGCCCCACCCAGTCCCTGACATGGCCTCTCAGCATGTGTCCTGAGCCTCCCTACAGCCCCACCCTGCCCTGCCCACCGCCCCAGCCAGGCCCTGGGTCCCAGGGTCCCAGCAGGCCCACTGGGAGGAATGTGTCTCAGACTGCCAGTGGCTTCTATTCCCCAGACAGGCCCAGACAGCCCCAGCCAGCAGCTGAAAGAGATTCCCCAATAGCCTGGCAGCTGCCAAGCCACCAAAGAAAACAGGACGCCCCCCACGCTCACAAGCACAGCAGCCACCCCGCCCCATGCACACCCCCGAGTTGGGCAGAGCCAGTCTGGCTTCCTGGGCTGGCTATGCTGCTGCCACCTCCTCTCACCCATCAAGGTCCCGGGCCACTCCTTCGGAAAACCCCCTGCCCAGCCCCTCTCTTGATTTTGAACCAGACCTGCTCACGGCTGAGGCAAGAGTTATCTTATAACAGGCGTGGTTCCCTCAGAAAGTCTATGGGCCCTCCCAGCGACAAGCCATAAGCAATGGGGACCCAAGGGCTGATTCTTAGAAACTTTCCCAGCTTGTTGGGCTGTCCCATTTCCCCCCACACCCCACCCTCAATCTTTCTGCCTCCTTTCCTCTCCTTCTCCCAGGCCTGGATGGAGTGGGTAGAACAGGTTAGCAGGTGACAAGTGCCACCCAAACATTCAACAAACTCTCCTCCTCCTCCAGTCCCTCAGCCCACACTTCCCCAAGCCAATGACCACACCAGATCACACAAGGCATTGAACTTCAGGCAAAGCTTTAATAGTGTGCACTGGGGCAACCCAGGAGGCCCCCTCATTGAGGGGCTGCAGGAAGCAGATACAGAAAGGCAACAGCTCTTGGGTAGTGGCCCAGACAGGCACTCGGGGCTCAGCAGTAGCATGCTAGGAGCTGGAGGCGATGGCTGCCCCGTGACCTTCGAGGCTGGGCTGTTGCAAGTGGAAAGGGGCCTCAGTGGGTGGAGCGATGGACTTGCTCTCGAGAAGAGACCACCTTGCCGTCTTGGACCTCCTCCACAATGGTGCGCACCTGGCGGCTGGTCACTGTGGGCGCGGGCAGTAGAGGGAGTGCAGGAGACCTCAGGCTGGAGCCTCTCACCCAGGCTTCCACCTGGAAGGGTCCTCAGCCTCCCCCACCCGCTCTGGGAAGGATGGGGCAAGCTCTTACCTTCCCTGGTGGGCTGCGAGGCCAGGGACAAGGAGTACTGGGTGGCCAGGCTGCAGGAAGGAAGAGGGGGACCTGTCAACCCAGGGGTGTCCACTAGGAGCTGAGCCCCCTGAGAGCAGGAGCAGCTGGGGGAGCCCAGAGCCAGGGGAGAGAGAAAGCACAGCTGGGAGTGCACCGAAGAGAATAGCGACCACAAGGGTCAATGGGCACGAGCCCAGTGGGAAAGCGGACACCTCAACAGGAGGCTCAGAAGCACTTCGCAGCTCATCAGGGATTTACAAGGAGAAGCTGAGCAAGTGGTTTTTCTATATCCCTAAGGGTCTAACAAATAGACTCAATTAAAGCAGGAGAGACGGTGATTAGACAGCAGATGGACTTTGCTATCTTCAGGGAGCAGAAAAGCTGGAATGTATGACTAAGCATGAAGGTTCTGAACATTCACGACCCCTTAGAGTGAAGCCTCACTATGCCTTCCTGCTAACCGTTCCTCATCCCATCCCAGGTAATGGCATCACCAATGACAAAGTCATCGAAACCAGAAACCCAGGGTTATTGTGTGTGCTCACTCGACATTTACTGAGTCCCGCCTACGAGCCACGCTCGCCCCCGTGTTCAGGCATCCAGCCCTGTTGTTTTTCACTATAACACATCCTCTTGGTGCACCACCTTCCTTTCCCTGCCCTCCACCCCTGCCTCACAGTTCACCCGCCTGACTCCCTGCTCCAGCCTCCTGACAGGGCTCTCGCCGTGGCCCCGCTGATGCATCTCTCCCTCTGCAGCCCGAGTGGGTGTTCTGAGATATCTTGATCACACCCCTCCTGTGCACAGTGCCCCGTTGCCTACATCATCCTGTCTGCATGCTTTTCTGTGGCCTCAGCGCTCCTCACAGCCAGACCCCAGCCAGGATTCTCAGTTTCGTCCCCTACAAACCTCCATGCCTCCTCCTGGCCTTTGCTGGAGCTATTACCGCAGCTCAAACATCCCTCACTGGGTGAAGGGGCCCCAGCCCACTCGAGCAGGTCCCCGGTGCCCCACTCACTGGGCGTCCTCGCCCTCCAGCAGGCGGCGGTAGGTAGCGATCTCCTGCTCCAGCCTCGTCTTCACATCCAGTAGCACCTGGTACTCATGGTTCTGACGCTCCATGTCACAGCGGAGCTCACCCAGCTGCTGCTCGATGCTGCTGATGAGCCCCTGCAGCTGAGCCAGCTGAACCCCGTAGCGGGCCTCGGTTTCTGCCAGGCTGCCCTCCAGGGACGCTTTCTGTGGGTCAGGGGGTAGATGGCTGAGTAAGACCAAGATGGGAACCTTCCCTACAGTGGAGAACCCAGAAGGAGGCCCCACCGTGTGGGGTTGTGGGTGCTGCCAGTGCACTGGGGTGGTAACCAGGGCAGAGAGGGGCCCATATCACTGTGTAAAGTGACACAGTGCGGGAGTCTCTGGTTCTCCAACTGGGGGCCTACGAGGCTGGGCCTGCACTGGGATGAAGGTACAGGCAGGGAGAGGACAGATCCCTACCATGCTGATCTGGGACTGCAACTCAATCTCCAGGTTTTGCACAGAGCGGCGAAGCTCGGTGATCTCCGTCCTGCTGCTCTGCAGGGCCTCGGTGTTGGTGGCCACCTCGCGGTTCAGCTCCTCCGTCTGGAAGGCAGGGTGGGCCACAGGGACTTGAGAAAGCTTGCAGAGGTGGGGCAGAGGACACGGGCCCTCCCTGAGCTCTTACCTCCTGGACCTGCTCTCCCAGTGCCCCCCTGGCCTGTATGGGGCCCAAAACACATCTGCACACACACATCCTCTGTGCCCACACAGGAACTTAGCAGAATTCACTTTGCTTCATGGTCATTTACCTTGGTTACTCCTCCTGAGCTGCAAGCACTGCTCAAAGACAGGCCCTAGGTTTTATTCTTTTTGTGCCTGTTATTGTCCAGGGCAGTGTAGCTGCTCAGTGTATGTTTTCTAAGAATATGTGTTATGCATCCAAGCACAAACATACCTACAAAGGCTGTGCCGCAGAAGCCCTCACTGGGAGCAAGGAGACCTGGACCCGTTCCCCAGGCTGCAGCGAAGGCCTGTGTGAGCTTGAGGCCTCTCTGAGCCTCGCAATCTGCATCTACACATCAGAGGTTGGTCCAACTGGTTTCCAAAGGTCTTTCCAGCTGGGACAGTCTGTGGATCCACACATTTTCCAGCCCATCCTCAGCACACGACACACACATGCACATGTTCACACACCTGCTCACACACGGCCGCCCACCTTGCTGAAGAACCAGTCCTCGGCGTCTTTGCGGTTCTTCTCTGCTATCTTCTCGTACTGGTCGCGCATCTCGTTCAGGATGCGGCTGAGGTCCACGCCGGGGGCGGCGTCCATCTCCACGCTGACATCTCCACCCACCTGGCCTCGCAGGGCATTCATTTCCTGGCAGAAAGGAGAGCAAAAGCTCACCCAAGGGCATCCTTATGAAAGACCCTGGGGCCTGCTTTCTCTACCTTGAGGAGATGAATGCAGATGACAGACAGACACAGACATGCCAGTAGCTCCTCAACCATCTCCCCCAACACACACTCGGGGTCCACCCCCAGTGTGTGCTGGGTCGGGACAGGTGGCAGTTCTCCATCGTGGCAGGGGATAAGCCAGGACAACCTCACTCACCAGCGCTGACCACCAGCTTTGTCACCCACTGCCAATCACACAGCACAGCAGGAGGAAAGCAGCCCCAGGTCGTTATCAGCAGAGCCAGACCTCCTTAGGAAATGTGATCCCCACAGCCAGCCTCAAAGCTGAGTGGAGACTCTTTCTGGGCTCCTGCTATTCGGGGGTTGGGCCCCTGCTGCTCGGGGGTTAGGCTCCCCAAGCTTTGGTCAGCCCAGAGGGCAACTGAGAAGAGAGCCACAGGCTCATTAGTTCCCCTTCAGGGTCTTGGCTTGAGCCTGGAGGTCCCTGGGACCCAGAGTTCTCTGAAAAAAGAGGATGGAAAAGTGGCAGAGTAGTGGAGTCAGACCTGGGTGTGAGCATTGGTCAAACAGACGGGGTGGAATATTCCTGTGCAGCCTTGGATAAATCTCTTCACCTCTCTGAGCCTGAGTTTCTTCACTGGCAAAGGAAAGAACAAGCGCCTTCTCCCAGCACTGCTGTCAGTATCAGCTGAAATAATTACTGTGAATCACTTGTAATACACTGGGCAGACGTTCGTTGTTATGACTATCGCTATTATAATTAATTGTAATAATTAGCATGCATGTTCTGAGACTGATTTGCTCATTAGATATTAACTGCCGCTATGTAATGGGCCGTGCTTCGAGGGACAAGGGAAGTATCTCTGTGGGGAGAGGCACCTCCAGGCCTCACCCAGGGCCCTGTGAGGATTGCCCAGGATGCAGACCCCTGGGTGGGCCCAAAGATTCGGGAGCCTCAGCCTTGCTTGTTCCCAGGAGAGCTACTCCTGCATGCATTCCCAAGCTGGCCTCACCTCCTCGTGGTTCTTCCTCAGGTACGCCAGCTCCTCATTCAGGTTCTCAATCTGCATCTCCAGGTCGGCTCTGGCCAGAGTCAGCTCATCCAGCACCCTGCGCAGGCCATTGGTGTCGGCCTCCACGCTCATGCGCAGGTTCAGCTCCGTCTCGTACCTGGGGTGGGGGAGGGTGGAGGCATGAGACATGGAGGGCCATGAGCCCACGCCTCGTACACACAGAGGGCTCTGTGGTGTGCAGAGCCGGACCCACCCCCAGCAGCCCCAGAGGCCCAGACTCACTTGGTGCGGAAGTCGTCAGCTGCCAGGCGGGCATTGTCTACCTGCAGCACCAGGCGAGCATTGTCCACGGTGGCCGCCAGGATCTGGGGGAGACGATGCACTCAGTGAGCAAGCGCCTCGGCAGCCCCAAGAGGGCCCTGCAACAGCCCTCTTGCAGCATTTTGGAGAGTGGGCCAGAGTGAGAGGGTCCCTGTGGTCTTCCCCTCCTCTGAGGATCCTGCTGGGGGCCTGGCAGAGTGGTGCGGGCACAATGCTCAGACACAGGTAACCATGATGCCAGAGGAGAAACTCAGATGCACCCCTCTACCTCTGTGGGGTCACTGCCCAAGCTGCCTGAAACTTGCTTCCTCTTTCCCAACTTCACCCCTAGACTCCCTTGCCACCTCCTCCAGGAAGCCCTCAATCCCCCATCTGGGTCCCTTCTCCTGGTCAAACCTCCTCCCTCCCCATCTCTCTTTCATGGCACTGCTCCCAGGTGCAATTGTTCCATGACTTTTTTGGTTATTTCCTCCTCCAGTGGAGTCTGAGTTCCAGCGAACAAGGCCATGTCTGTTTCATTACCTTCAGAATCCCCAGCCCTGGGCACTGCGCCTGGCCCAGAGTCGGCCCCCAGCAAACACTAGTTTAATTAAGTGATTAATTAATTAATGAGGTTATGACTGGCCCCAACTCAAACCTAGAGCAAAGTTTTCTTTTCCCACAGGGTCATCTGGGAAGTTTAAGTGAGAACATGGAAGGCTCTGGAAGGAGCAGAGGGTTACTTATCTTGCTGCTGCCACAGTTACTGCGAAAAATGCCTAAGAGAAGCTCCAGTCGAAGGTCACGTGGGGGCGGGAGCAGGAGGAGAGCGAGGCACAGAGGGAACAGAGAGATCTTGGTGGAGGTGGAGGAGCTGAAGGCTGACGTGTAGGAGGTGTAACAGGGAAAGCGTCACAGGCAAAAGCAGCCATAGTAGACTCATCCTGGGTCTGGGAAGCCATCTGTTCAGGCCCTGTTTCCAGACTGTGCCTGAGGGCCAGCTTGTTACCTGCACCAGACCTGTGGGCCTATCCCTCCCACCTCCCCGCTCAGGAAGCTGATTGGACCCAGAGAGGGGCCATTGTGAAAACCCCTGAGGGCACAGTGACTCAGAGGGGTGGAGGCCTGGTGTGGGGTGAGCTGGGGGATGGCAGTGAGGAGCTGACTGACCCTGAACCAGGAACACTGACTCACCAGGGCTCCCCCAGCTTCCCCGCTGCCCAGACCAAGCCTGGTATCTGATCAGGCACTCCCAGCAGCTCTGCTTCCAGGGGGCAACTGCAGGAATTCCCTGCCTGACAAACCACTCGCAGGCCAGCACCATGCCTGGTTTCCCACCAGGACACCAAGCAGGCCTGACTGCCCTGGGCCAACTAGGCCTGGCTCTTGGCATCTTTGACCTCTCACCTGCCTCTGGGGGCTACGGCGCTGTAGGACCCTCCAGTGTTTGTGCAGAAGCACAGCTGCCACGTTTACGGAATGCCAAGACCGTGTTCTTAGAAGTCGTGTGAGTGTGTGTGTGTGTGTGTGTGTGTGTGTGTGTGCGCGCGCGCGCGCGTGTGTGAAGCCACAGCTCCTTCCTTCAGGGACTCTACCCCAGTCTGCAAGGAGAGAGCTGTCCTCTGCCCTCATGGATCCCCAGAGTGACCATCACAGAGAAAGAGAGGAGGACCCACAACAAAAGCAGACATGAGAACATATCAAACTCTGTGAAATCAAAATAATGAACAGGGTGTAGACTGAACCTCAAAGTGCCGAAAGGACCCCAAGAACTGGGGACAAAAGGCAAGTGCCATCCACCCAGGAGGACTTCTTGGAGGAGGTGAAGTGAGCAGACAGCATACCCAGAGGGTACTGGAATAGTGAGAAGACATCCATCCTCACCTCCCAGCAGCCACACCAAACTCTTCCCCACCTCTATGCCTTTTTCCACACTGTTCTCTATACCTGGAATGCCATCTGCTGCCTTCAAGGTTCTGAAGCCTTCCCTGCTGACTCCTCCATCACCCACCCCAAAAACATGCCTCTCAGAAAGAGAGAATTCAAGAAAAACTCCCTGCATGAAATATCCTCCAAGCCAGGGACCAGGAACCCAGGGTGGAGTTCCGGGGCAAGTGAATGAATGAATGAATGAATGAGGACCCCAGGTGGAAGAGTCCCAAAAGTTGGGATGGAATGAGTCAGAAGCAGGTACTGATGACAGAAGGCAGAGGGCAGGACGCTGGCTGGTCCACACACCTTGTTCTTCAGCTCCTCGATGGTCTTGAAATAGTGGCTGTAGTCACGGGTGGGCTCAGGGCCCTGCTTCTTATACCAGTCGCGGATCTTCACCTCCAGGTCGGTGTTAGCCTCCTCCAGGGCACGCACCTTCTCCAGGTAGGAGGCCAGGCGGTCGTTGAGGTTCTGCATGGTCTCCTTCTCGCCGCCGCCCAGCAGAGCATCCGATACACCAAAGCTGGAGCCGAAGCCCCCACCCAAGTTGCAAGTGTAGCCCCCGCTATAGCCGCCCCCCAAGCCCGCCGAGAAGCGGGATGAGGTGACCGACATGTTGCCACAGCTGCCAGATCCCAGGAGGCTGGGGGCTCTGCAGGAGCTCCCGACACGGACCGTGGACATCCGAGAGAAACCCCCACTGGGCATGCACAGGCCCTTGACAGAGCCAGAGGTTGAGAACTGGCGGATGCTGGTGGTGGCAGCCATGGTGTCCACGGGTCAGAAGCAGTGTCTGGTCTGGACAGAGACCCTGGGCAGCCCTTTATAGCCAGGCTACAGAAGGGCTGGGCCCCTGGCCCTTGAAGTCAAAGCCAAAACCCCAGCCATGTAATTTGCTTCAGTACCAGCCGCCCAGGGCCTGGGGCTCAGGCTGGACATGCTGAGTGCATCCCCCAGGCCTCTTCCCCTGCCAGAGCCTGACCTGGGCAGATGGCCTCTCAGTAGCCCATTGTTCAGAAACAAAGGGGGTGTTGGAGCCGCAGCCCCAGGGTAGGGTGATCCTCCATTCTCAGCAGCAATTAGGCCGCTGAGCTCATTCTCAGGGGGAGTCAGAGAGTATCCAGCCTTAGGAGCCAGAAAAGTTCTAAAACAAGGCTCCACAATCCTGGAGCCCGGAGGCTGCTCTGGCCCTCCACCCAGGATTCCTGGTCCTCAGGAAAAGGATGGAGAGACTAGGAATGATGCCTTCCCCTGGGTCCAATACGGCCCAGAAGAAACCCCCCAGGCTGAGGGAGAATCCGCTTCTGACCTGGGGATCTCCCAGCTTTCTTGGGATCATCCCAAGTCTGTAGTCTTGGCCTAGGGGGTCCCACGTCTGAGGGGAGTAGACACACTGCTGACCCTAGTCTTACAGGAAGTCCATTCATGAGCCTCAGTTTCCTCACTTGTAGAATGGGGATACTTCCTGTCTCCCACAGTCTTGGAGGGAACCTGGAGAGATAGTAACATTGATCAAGTTGGGGCTGAGGAAGAGGCTGAAGCAGAGGGTTAGAGTGGCCGTTCCAGCTCATCCCCCAGCAGCTGAGGAAAGCCATTCCTGGCCCTCCCACCCCAGGAGGTGTGATGAGGAGAAGCAAGCTCTATGCGGCAGGGCGCCCCTCGGCCAGCATCACGCCCGCACCCCATGAGGGAACCGTGCGATTCCACGTCTTGGGGCAGGGAGATTAGCAGCCTAATCTCTGCAGCACTAATGATTTAGGCGCTGCCAGGACACTGGCATCTGCACCGGGCTTGTCTGAATGGGAAGCTTCCAGGGCCAGCCAGGGCCCCATGGGATGGGCAGGGGAGGGCGAGCCTGGCTCCACAGGAAGCTTGCGGGTGGCCTGGGCTCTCCGCCACACACAGGGACAAGGAGGGAGTTGGGCTTTCCCTGTGATGAGTTGAGAATATGGGAAAGGCTTCCTGCTTAGAAGGTGGGTGGCCTCTTACACGAAGGTGTCTCCTCGTTTGGGGACCGCAACAGCTCTGTGGGAGAGAAGGGACCAACCCCCATCTCATCCTGCTCCTGCCCTGCCTGTGAAGTCTGGGGGTTCTCAGGGTTGCTAGGGGGTGCAGAGGGGGCTCAAAGCCAAGGTCAGACCCCCTCAGGGCTCTTTCTTGAGGTTAGACCTCAGGGAGGACTTCCTGGCACTCCAGGACCATCTTGGGGGAGGAAAGGGAACCAGCAGAACCTGGAGACACTTGGGTGGGCCGGAGGCAGGCCTTGAATCAGCCAGTCACCCTCACAGGAAATGACAAGCAGCAAAGAAAGACCCTCCCCATCTCCTCCTGAAGCCACACTCCCAGGATTGCCTCTCCCCCATGGGCTGACTGGCCTCCTCCCTCCACACCCCAAGCAGGCCTCACTCCTTCAGAGAAGGAATCGCCCACCTTCAGCACTGAATCTAGAGCAGAACCAGGGCCTGGCAAGGGGACCCAGATATGAGGCACCGCCCCACTTCAGTGCTTCTTCCTAGAGCCGGCGCCAAGCCCTTGCCCCAACTCCAAAGCCTCCAGACCTTAGCCTTGATGCCCAGTTTGAAGGGTCAGAGAGTTTGTCGGCCTTTCTTCCACCCTCCAAAATCACCAAAGCCTCAGCCCCCATCACCACCATTTGTGCCCCTGGTGCAGGCTGCATGCTGAGGTCTGGGCCTCTGTTTCCCCATGCCAGTGACTTCCAGGCCCTTTGCCTCTGCTCTGTAGGGCCCCATCACCCCCACACCTTGACCCAGAAAGGCCCCACGTGCTGAAAGACAGGCCCAGCTCAGCCTCTCTCCCCGGGTGAGAGGGCACTTAGACCCCAGGAGGGCCTCTCTGGCACTCCAGAGTGCATGGCCAGCCCTGGAAGGCCTGGGAAGACCAGACATCCCTCCTATGCAGTCCAGAGACAGCCCTCGCCCTATCTTCCCAACAAGGCTGGCTGTGAGGAAACCGAGGCTCAGGGCACTTGAGTGGGGAGCCGGGTAGTCAGTGTTAGTGGCAGAGCCTGGCCCGGAACCAGGGAACGGGCAGCTTCCACTCTCCCTGCTGAGGAAGATGGCAGGAGCTGGCCAGAGGTCACACAGAGGTCCTCTGAGCCATGACTCCTTCTGCCTGGGACTGTCCTCCACCCCCAGCAAGGAGAAGCCCCTGGCAGCCAGAGGGGCAGTGCAAGGCCCACAGTCCCTGCAATTGTCAACAGCTTGGCCCCCATGAAGGAAAAAGAGGAAGAGATCCAGCCCCAGAGGTTGCTGGGAGTCCAGCACAATGGGGGAGGGGACAAGAGGAGAAAGACCCCAGGGAACAGCTCCCCCAGGGCCCTCATGCCAGCCCCAGACTTGACTAACCCCAGAGGCCCTGGCGTCTCCTCTCCAGAGGGTGCTGGGAGAGGGTCCCCAAGACTACACCCACCACTACGATGTTGATGGATGGCTCAGACCCCCAAAACATTAACTGTCACCCCTTAGAGCAGTGCCCATCCCCCACCCCTACCCAAAACCCAGAGCAGCAGGTGCCCTGTATTTATTTGCTCATTGAATTGTCGGGCTCATGGAGCCTAAGCCATGACTGGGATGAAGGCAGGGACCCAGGAAGGGAACACCTGGCCTCTGACCCTCTGCTCCAAGGAAGAGTCCAGGTTAGGCGAGGTCAGGGAAGGAAGAAGAACAGGAGTCTGGGTGGGCTTCCAGCTGGGACCTTGGTTTGGTTAAAGAGAAGAGAACCCAAACCCTTCAGGGGTTCCAAAGACCATCACTCCATACCCAGACCCCTGCCACTGGGGGGTACATCAGCTCCTTTCTATTCACCCAGGACAGGATAGGCAGGGCCACCAAGGAGCTCATAGGTCCCCCACCCCTTACCTCACCCCTAAAGCACTCCCCACAGGGCCAGACATGCCCCTTAGAAGTACACCCTCACCAGCCACACCTGCCCCAGGTGGGATCCTCTTCTTCCTCTCTTCTGTTTCCTCAGCCTTGGTCCTGAGGCCCCAGGCCTGCCCCGCCCAGGTCCACCCACTAATGATTTGTGTCTGGCTCCAAAGGAGGCCCCACCCTCACCTCCCAGGGGCTGTAAGAGATGCAGAACATTCCTGGGGCTTCTGGGAGCCTCTTCCCAGGTAGAAGAGTCAGAGACGGGGGCCCCACAGTGCTCCCTCCTCAGGGACAAGCAGACTCAGCCACCTCCCTCTGACTGGTTTCCAGGAACCATCAGCCTTGGGCTGGATCAAAGACACAGGACACAAGACAATTGAAGACACCTCACCTTTCCAGGCAGAGCCACATCAGCAGCCAGGGCCCCTCCCCAAAAAAGGACCCAGAGGCTTGAGTGCTCCAGATGGGACTCAGGGCAGGAGGAGAGGGCCCAGGAGGGAGGGAGGGCCAGAACCTGCAGGAACGGGTGGGGAGGAAGTCTGGGAAGGGGCGTGCGGGCCTGTTAGGAGGCACCTGTGGAAACTCTTGCTGCTTCCCACAAGCTGGACAACTCGGCCTGACAGACCTGCCTCTTCCCTCTGCACTCCCCCTCCCCCATTTCTTCCTCCTCCCCCTTCTCTCCCTCTCTTCTTTTCCTCTTTCCACTCCCCTTTTCCCCTTCCTTGGCCTGAGGGAAATATGGGGCAGATGAGAGGACAGCCGGGCCTAGGGCACACATCCCCTCCCCATTTAGCCCTGCAGACTGACCGCAGGGGCCCTGAGGGCCTGGGGGAGCTCCAGGCTCCTTCTCCTTCCAGACCCCAGCCCCCCAGGGGCCCTAGGGCCCTGTCCCACCTTCCCATTTGTTCTTTGCTCTCTGTACCCTGTGTGGCTTGTTGTTCCCTATGAATGCACACTTATTGGCACCCACTCTTCAATGCTCTAGAGAAACTTTCTCCAGGGTCAGGTGTGGCCCAGATTCCCCAAGAGAGAGGCTTTGTCTCTCCCCTCAGACTGGACACTTTCTCAAGATGGCAGCTATGTCTACCCCAGCAGAGGAGCTGGCTTGGACCAGGGAGTGTGTCTCCCCGAGGGAGCCCAGGGGTATTCTGAGCATGGCTTCTCTCCTTCCTTCACTTAACACAGCCGTCGAGAAGAGGAGGGGTGTCTCTTGGCTCTTTCTCTCGGCTTTGTCTTGGCGCTGACCACGCAGCCCACCACCCTGACCCATGTGCCTGACCAATTAGGGAGGACAATCAGGAAGGCGTTGCAAGGTGGAGGGCTTGCTAGAGAATGACCTGTGAAGGGAGAAATGGGGAGGTAAGATCATCGGAGGAGATTGGAGGGGGAGGATCTGGGGAGGAGACCAGGGCAGGGAGGACTATGGGATGGAGGGTCACTGGCAGGCAAGAGAAAGCAGAGGGGGCCTTCAAACCCAATGTTCTCATCTCAGCAGTTCCACACTGGGAAGGGAGGTCATCCATCCTTTCCAAGGGCAAAACAAGACAGAGCAGGAGCACATCTATACAGAGTCCTAGGCTCCACGATACCTCCATTCCACCAGCCAGGAGCATGGCCCCTTGTCCCTGATGCCTCTGCCTCAGAACTCGGGACCTGGAGGCTTTTCATTTCCACTTAAGGTGTGAAACATTTTCCCCAGCAAGGTTTTCTTGGGGGTGAACCACAGCTCCTAAACTTTACAACTCCCAGGGTCAGGCCAGTGTTATCTGTGATCACATATACACTCCCTACACCCATTCTAGCACCAGGGAGTGCTACCCTCTCTCACTTGTGTTAGAATTATTTGGAGTGGTTCCACTCCCTTACTGAATTATAATCCTTTACATCCAAAAGAGCTTTCTGTTCCTCTTTGACCCACTGCAAGGTCTAACTCAGTGCTTTGTACATCGTAAGTGCTCAATTGATGCTTGCTGAATGGATACAGGCAGTAAGAGCCCAAAGCTGGATTTAATTCAGCACCCATTCACTGCATTCATTGTGTGGCAGTCACTGGGCTGGGTGCTGAGAATTTAGCCCTGAGTCAGCCAAGCCCTGCCCATAATGAGCGCAGGCCTGTAAGTGAGAGACAGACACACAAACAGTCCATCACGGCAGTGTTATTTGAGCGGCGATAAAGGTATGTGTGTACAAGCATCTGGGAGGAGCGGAAGGTAGCAACTCATTCAGATCAGGCCTCTGAGGACAGTTTCACAGGGAAGGACAACAAAGCTGGGTTTCAAAGCCAGGGCGGGGCTTTGCCGGTCTTGGAAGACAAGGTGAAAAATCTTCCAGGTGAAGTGGGGGAGCACCCGGTATGTTTGAGGACCCCCAGGAGACTTGGAGCTGGATCAGTACTTCCAGAGAATGCAACAGGAGCCCTAAGGAAAATGGATCTCATAAAGAAATGCCTATGTTCAGCTACTCTTATTGGGCACCTATAATGGATCAGGCACTGTGCTCGGCTCCGGGGAGATGGCAATGAACACAACACAACATCCTTGCTCTTATGGAGCAGACATTCTAGAGGGAGAGATGAACAATAATCAAACCATGGAAACATAAAGGGGCACCTGAGGGTTTCAGAGGGCCAAGGGAAAAAGACCTCTCCTAAGTGACACTTAAAGGGACAATTGAATTAAGAAAAGAGCCAGCCATATACAGGGAAGGGCATTCTAGGCCGAGGTAATGGCTAGTGCAAAGGCCCTGAGGCTGGACCAAGGTACATGTCTTCAGAGAACAGAAAGGGCCAGTGTGGCTGGGGTTGGGTGAGCAAGAGAGAATGGGGCTACACGGACTCAGAAAGGAGCGGGGCCAACCCCACAGAGCCGTGTTTCTCACCCATAATGCACCAGGTAGTGCTGATGAGAGTCAGGGCAAGGTACATCCTTGTCAAACAGTTTTTGTTTGTTTTACTGCAGACTTCCCAGAGCCTTTAACCAGCTGGTGTGCACTGTGATGTCCAAAAAGGGGATAAAGTGCTACCTGTTTCCCAGACTTATTCACCCACAGAGCCACTTCCAGAAGGAGTGATGGAACCCACTTTGGGAATCTCTGGGCCAATTCACAGGGCTTACAAATGGGAGAAATGGCTAGAAGGAAGGTTGGAATGAGAGACTGCCAAGAAAAGCAATCTTGTTTTATTTTAAATTGTCTTGTTTTATTTGAAATTGTCTATTTGTAGAGATTTTAATTATACAAAAGGGATATTATCAATCTCATCAATACTTCAATTTTCCAGTTAAATAATAGCTTTTTGTGAACCACTGCATCATTTTAATCCATCATGACCAGTTCTAATTCCTTCACTCCCATCACTACCAACTAACTGTCTGGTCTCCAGAGATTTTTGTTTTTAGAAACAAAGGTCTGATATACCTTCCTGAACACACAGCATGGTGAACTTTACAAATAGCCCCTCAGGGATAATTTTAGATGCATGAGCTCAAACATCCTTCCCTATGTTTTTTGGTCCCTCACTTTCCTACTTTCTTAGGGACCAGCAGTTTCTATCCATTGCTTATTTTTTCTCTGGGGTCTTTTCCTTCCTAACTGGTTTTGGTAAACATGGGAATGACACCTTGGCAAATACATTTTTCACAGCTGGCCAATGGTCTGCCATTGTTTATAATATCTTTTTCTAAACAGACAATTTCATCTAAGTCACTTTTGCTAATTTTTTCTTTTATGCATCGGAGCACCAAATAGTCTGAAGAAGGGCTCACTTTGGTGGCGACGTGAAAGCTGAATAGGAGGCAAGAATGAAGTTATGGCCTGGGAAGAGACAGTGAGGGTGAGAACGGGGCCTCATGACCAATCAGAAACAGGCTGAGCTGGAGAGGCCCCAGGGTGACTCTGCACTTTGGGGGTTGAGCAAGTGGGTGGGTAATGAAGCCACTGACTAAGACGGGAAGCCAAAGGGAAAAGCAGGATTCAGAGGAAGAAAATAATTCACTCCTCTCAAAACACTTAGCTTCTGTGGCCACATCTATCTAGTTATCACCTCCTCTAGACTTAAGAAGGGACCCTGCTTTCTTCCTGTCACTGTCTCCAGAAATAGAGATCACAAATCATGCTAGATGCCTATAGAAATAAGTGAAAAATAAGTTTTGAGGTGCCTCTGCCTGAGTGGAGATGTCAGGAGATAGAAGGAGGCATTTAGGGCTGAAGGGACTTTCTCCTCCATAATTCCATCCTTCTCCCCCAAGGAGTTAATAGGGTGAGCACACAGCCATACCTGGCTGTGTCCACCAGCCTGTGGCGTGGAAGCTTTTGTGGCAGAAGACAAGGGCTGCATCTAGTCTTGAGAACTCCAGATCCACAGACTCCTAGGATGTGGTAGGCAGAGGGAACCTGCTCGACACCAGAAAGGCCAGAAAGTCCTCCACCTAGAGGTGAGAAAGCAGGGAGGTAGTGAGGTCACTGGGAGGCTGCAGAGGCAAAGTCCGGGAGCTAGAACACTGGCGAATTTTATAAAATGGCCAGCTGGCCAAGAAAGAGACTACAGAGGCCCAGGGGAACCCCTTAAAGGCAGGGCAGGTAGCTAGTCGCATTTCTGGAGGTGGTTTTGAGATCACCACCTAGAGACAAGGGATGGAGACACTGACCAGACGGGGAGAAAGAGGACTTTCTGGGGCTTCCACATCATGGATTGTCTCGTTACCCCTATGCTCACTAGTTCCCAAGGGACTAAGGGGGAAGCCAGAATGCTTCCCATCTGGACTGCAGGCGCCGGCGCTTTCCAGGAATTATTTGAATTAAACCCCGGCTCTCCCGCGCTTGGGCATGAACTTCAAATCTGTACCTGGAGCGCCATCTGCTGGTCATCCTTGGTCGTGTGCTTCTGTTTGGCCATCCCGGAAGATACTGGGAGCCCGGAACAGGGGAGGGACAAGGCGACTTAAGACATACTTCGCCTGCGTTTCACTCATGCCTCTTCTACAGGGACGTGGCCCCTCCTCACCATATTCAGCTCTTCCCCCTCTAGTCCCATGACCCCTATAGCACCAGGAGCCCAGGCTGAGCCATCGTGTCTATTCCCCTGCTCCAGGCCAACAGACACAAAATTCCTTTCTGAAGCTGGCCTGTGCATTATACATGCTCCGATCCCCCTTCTCTATCTCAAGAAAAGACCCTTGCCCTATCTCTGGCACAGAGTCCTCCTCCCCGCTCCTCACCTTAGGTCATTCTATTAAACTGCTCACCCCAAAGTCAACCTTCTTTTCCCAGCCCTGAGTGTGAGTGTCCTTAAGACAGAACACTGCCCACTCCGTGAGGATCACCTTCTTCTTGCTGACAACTCCCTAGGGACAGCAGCTGCTGTTGGTTCGCTTATCTTAGAGGGCCTCACATACAGGGTATGGCATTTACTCAGCTCACAATAGATGGAACAGATCTGTGTGCAAATCTTTGTGAGTGCCAGTGAGAGCATCTGTGTCCCGGCGTGCCTCGCGCGCGTTGCACAGTGAGTGTGTCCACCTCTGTGGGGTCTCTCCATGGTCCTCTGAGTGGGGTCCCTCGCCCAGGCTGCGCGAGGTACTGAGCAGAGCAGGAGGAATACGGCGCCCCTCTCCCCCAGAGGGCAGCACTGAGCCCGTCTGGCCCCGCCAGAGGCTTCACCCCGGAAGAGTCCTGCGTCTCATCTGATGCTGGTTCCCACAAGGCGCCGCGACAAGGGTTTTAGATCTATAAAGAAAGCAAGGGAATAACCCCCAAATCCAGACTAGTACTAACAGGGGGAGAGGTGGAATGGGGAGGGGCCTTCTTTGGAGTTTCTAAAATTAGGTGGTGGATTCTCGGGTGCTTGTTGTATCTTAAGTCTTAAATCCCACAAATATTTTGTAGATATTATTTTGAGCTTATTCAGTATTGCTTTTTTTGTTTAATAAAGAATGGCCTTTGAGCTCTCTCTAGGACAGGAAAGACCATTCACCCCTCTGAGTAAACTTACCTGGGACCAGTGAAGCCTCCCAGCTCCCTGGGTCTGCCCAGGAGTCCTGTGGAGGGTTCCCTGGGTTTGACCATGGCCTTGGAAAGAGGAGAGCCAAGCTTCTTCTGCAGCGCTGGTTTTCCATCAGACCCCCTCCAGAATAAGCTACATTTACACAGAGCTCACAAGTACTCTCAGGCTCACTAATTCCATTCACAACTCTCACATAGTCATGTGTGCACTCACAGACTCACACAGTCATACTCACAGATATACACATACTCACACCCGTTCATAGATTCAGACATACACACATATATACACATTCACAGACTCTCATACTCACATTTACAATCAGCTCACATGTACCTTCACACAGCCTCACACTCACAAAACTATACACACTCACACTCACTCAGCCATACTCTCACATTTATACAGACTTGCCCAGCCTCATGAGTGAATGCAAATTCAGGCTCACACACTCACACTTCACACATGCAGACACACTCATGTGTACTATCACACTTATGCATATTAACACTTACACACAGTCACACAGCCTCTCACACAGTCATTCACACACTCACTCAAACTGGCCATTGCCACTCACACATTGGCCCATTACTTCAGTCCTCACAGAAGGGAGAAGGAGCTTGGACTTTCGTTGATCTCAAGAGAGGTTTCTAGAATTTTCCAGGAGACCCCAATTCCAAGGTAGAGGGGAGTTTCTCCTCAGACTGGAGGAAGCAGAAGCAGGGCTAGGATCCTGTGACAGCCCTTTGCAATTCCTCAGGCCTCAGAGGAATTCCCCCAAACTTCCTATGCCCATTCGTTAGTTCATTCTCTCACTCCCCGACCTGCATGAGGGAGGGCCTGGGGACATGACACTCATCGGGCCCTGATCTTGAGGACCTCTGCTTCCAAGGGAAACACCTGAACCTCACAAGCCTGACTGAGCAGGGAGGGCATCATGGAGGCCTCGCAGACAGGGCTGTGGGAGCTCCTAAGTGGGTCCCCTGACTCAGCCCAAGGCAAGACAGCTGGGGAAGGGGACTGAGCAGAGACCTGGACACATAAGAGTTACCGGTAGACACTGGCCTTCCAGAAAGGTGACTGGCACGTGCTGATGTCAAAAGGCACCAGGGCCTGGCAGATTGAGACGTCCCAGATGAGGAAAGTTGACTGGGGAAACAGATGGGAGCTGGGCCTGGAGAGGCCGGCAGGGGCCCACCTATGGAAGGCCCTGTGTGCCATGCTAAGGGGTGTGGCCTTTCCTGTGAAGGCCACAGGATGCCCGATCAACTGTGCAGGACAGCAGTGAACAAAGTTGCTATGCAGAGGCTGACAGCATATGTCCAAAAGCTCCAGGCCTGGCAGATGCCCTCAGCCCACATTCCAGAAGAGAGCTGGCCCAGAAACTCCACCCATTGGTCCAGGTTGAAGCCGTATGCTACCCTAACTTGTCAGAGTGAGTCCCCTGTGAGTGACAAAGGGTTTGCCTGTGTAAAGAATCAGAGACAAACACACGGCACCAAGAGCATGGGAATCTTCAGGAAAACTTGCCAGCTTTTCCCACACAGCCTGCCCTAGCTGGGCCTCTGGATCTAGCCTAGCAAGGAGCAAGGGGGTTTTGGGGAACCCCATAGGAGGGAGAAGGACTGGAAGGTTAGTGAAACAGAGCTGGTGACAGCTGGAGAGGGTACTCCCCAGTTAGGGCCCATTCTTGGATGAAAGAGTGTAGGGCTGCTCCTGCCCACACATTCCAGCTGCTGCCACACCTTTCCAGCCTGTTCTCGCCTGTTTCCACGATTTCCCAAGCTGCCCTGGGCCTGGCTCTTTGTGCCAACTCCCAGAATCCTTCGGGTTCAGAAGCCAACTACAGGGCCCCTGGTCTGAATGTCCAGAAGCCTACCTCCACTGGACAACTGCCTTCCCCTAACACACACACATGTACACACACACACTCACACTCACACACACTCTGAACCCTCCCCAGGCCCAGAAACCCAGGACACAGAATGGGGCTTTCAGGGAGCTGAGGTACTTCCTTCCACTGTAAACAGCACCACCTGGGACAAAGTGTTGCTCTCTTGTCACAAGGCACTGGAAAGGGGAGAAGGAATGGCAGCCAAAGTTTGTAGAGGATCCCCAGGAACAAGATCACCTCAGAATGTCACCCTTAAGATTCAGCTAAAAAAAAAAGGCTGGAGAGGGGGTGCTGGGGGGTCCCTGCCCAAGCCTGCCATACCCCAGGCCAGTCCTGCCCACCACTGCACAGTGAGGGGCTGGTTGGGGTGGGGCCATGCCTGCTCTGCTCCCCTTCTTCCCTGACCCAGGCGCCCTGGCTGCCTGGAGCTCTGCCTGCTGTCCTTCACAGGTGCAGGGTCCCCATCTCAGCTCATCCCTCAGCCTCTCCTCCTACGGCCCTGGTGTCACCCTTCCTGACCTTCCATGCAGGATAGAATTCTCACTCCCACCCTGGGCCCAGAGCCACGGCCTAGTTGTTCCCACCAGAGCCTGGGAAGTAATTTCTCAGCCCAAGGTGCCCTGGATCCGCCCAAGAAACAGCCCAGCCCTGCCTGCTGCAGGGGCATGACAGGGGAGACCAGCCGAGGCACCTCGGGCTGAGCTCAAACTGCTGAGGCTGTAGAATAGGGTGACTGGGACGCAAGGGAAGTGATTGAAATGCTAGCTCACAAATTCATACACGTACACCAGCAGCCCTCAGAGGAAAGGGGTGAATAGTGGGCAGGGTCCCCAAATCTCAGACTTGAGCCCTGTCTGACCCATAGAGGTTGATGGGGAAGCCACAGGACTGGGGTGGGCTGGGCTGGGGGATACCCCAGTGGAGACAGAGTGGGGTCCCAGCACAGCCCATTTTAGGTACCAAAGCACTTCCTCAGTCTCCAGGTCCCATTGCATCCACCAGGAACCCAGGGGCCTTGACAGGGCTCCTGACCTCCCTTTACAGGAGGGGAAACTGAGGCCCAGAATTATAGACAGAATTTCCTGAGTGGCAGGGACTGACATGGACTGGCCCCCACATGGATCCCTCCCAGTCCCCAGAGAGCCCAGGAAGGGTATGGAGAAAGCAAGACCAGGGCGGCAAGCTGTTAGCACCAGCCTCCAGAGCCGGTGTCACCATGAGCACAGAGCCCCACTTAAAGGCTCTGCCCCAGGGCTCCACCAGGCACCCAGAGCTTCAAGCTGATGAGAACGAAGTCCTCCTTGAGAGACTGGGCACCGCAAATGGAACGTGCTCCTTTGCTGCTTTCCGGCCTCTGAAGGGGCCTTGCCACCCCGTCATGCTACCACCAGAATTTGCAGAGCCATGAGCAAGACCAAGGCCCAAACCACAGCCTGTCTTGAGCCTCAGCCTCTAGCTCTCCAAGTGCAGAGGCAGAAGATGGCATGAGTAGGGGGTGAGCAGGGGTGCCCCAACTGTCCAGGCCATTGGGGGACCTGGGACTCCAGCAGGCTGCACCCCCACACACAAACACACGCCAGCCTGCACCCCACCCAACAAGGACATGCAAGGCAAGCAGTTCCCACACCCCGCTCCTGGCAGCTGCCAGACACATTCAAGGCCAGGGTGCTGAGCTGGCTTGGGGGCAGGCGGGGGCCTGGGCAGGGCACAGTACACCTGGCTTGGCCAAGCCCTGGACGCACCCGCCTGTAAGGAATGTGGACGCCGCCCAGGCTGGCCCTGGGAAAGCTGCTGCCCCCGCCCCCGCCCCCTGGCTCCCTCCCGGCCCTGACTCAGCCTGGGTGGGCCGTGGGCCTGGAAACTGCAGCCTCAGCAGGACCAGTCCCTCCTGCCCCACCCGCCCCACTGGCTCACTGGGGATTGAGACAGGGGACAGGGCCTAAGAGAGTGGCCGAGAGCTGGGACAGCACCCACCAGGCCTCAGGGTTTGGGGGAATGGCAGGGTCACTGCCCGACTCACCCCTCTCCTGTGCTGCCTGGAGTCTGCTCACAGCAGGTTCCCCAAATGTCAGGAGGAATGAGTACCCTAGACAGCGGTCTGCCCTGGAGGACCTAAGCCCTCTAGTGTGCGACCTGTGACTTCCCTGAGCCTCAGTGTCCTCCTCTGTAAGAGGGGCCAGGGACTCATAGTTCCTTCACATGGTACAGGCCTGAGGTGGTAGGGGACCTACTGCTTAACCTGGGAGCATTTGACAAACTGTGGTGATTTCATTGTAGCTTTGACCAGGACTGGCAACTTGGGGGAAGGTCCACCGGCTCTGGGAAGGTGCCCACACTCAGGGAGGAGAGGCAGAAAGACTCTAAGTTTCCCCCTTTCCTACAGCTACAGAAGCGTTTGTCAGGCCCCAGAGGCCTGGTTAGCTGACAGAGTTGAGTGCTCCCACCAGCCCTCAGTCTGCCACTCGGTATGGATGTCCCAAGTCTCCAGGACAGGGGCTGTGTCTTCTCCCTCAGACTAGGAGCTCCCGAAAGGCTGGGGCCACATTTCTCTCTCAGACAGAGGGCTCCCCAGGGACTGAGCCTGCACCTGCCTCTATTTCCCATAATCCTGAGCCCTGGGCCACAGAAACCAAAGGTCAGCGAAGGCCAGCAAAATTGTCCTTCTGCTCTCCAGTACTACCCTGCTTCCCAGGCCCTAATATCCCCACTGCTCGCCCTCTCAGCCAGCCCCAAACACGATGCTGGAGCTACCTAGTGGTGCCCCCCACACGCTGGGGGCAGGCAAACTTCCCATACCCCCTGCCAGCAAGGAGACCTGCTGCCCCCCAGCCAGGCCAGAGGTGCCCTCTCATGCCCACCCTCCAATTCTTCCCAGAGCCCCGCTGGCTTGGGAGGGCTTCCCTCCTTGGACCTCCACTTGTGTTCTGTGATTCAGACACAGTCCTCACCCCAGCCATTCTCTTCCTCCCAGGCCCAACCAAGGCCTGAAAGGCTGGGAGCAGCGGCTGGGGTTGGGGGCTGCCCAGTCAAAGGTTGCTGGGACAACAGCCCTGGCTGGCCTGAGCTTGGGAAGGGAGGTGCAAGGGTCCTTGCTGCCCTCTGCCTGCCTCCCCTCACCCCCAGCCAGGCTTGGGTAAGCTGGCCAGAATGCAGGCCCAGGTTGGGGCGTTGACTTGGCAGCACAAACAGTCTCTAGTGTTGGGTGTTGTGCCTCGGTTACCAAGGAGGGTGGTGGGGACTGGCTCCCTGCCGTGTTTGGGCCCCAGGCTAAATGTGTGGGTGGGGATGGAAGGCAGAGGATTTGGGGTGTGGACTCACTTCCCGCTCCCAGGCCCTGTGGGCAGGGAGGACCCGCTGGGACATGAAGCTCCCCAGGCCTATTCAGGCTTGCTCCGCCCTACCTTTCTGCTGGCTCTGGGACACGCCAGGCCTGGTAGAGTGTGCTGGGGGCAGGGTAGGTTCCCCTTCTGCTCAGATAGGGGGTTGCGGGACTGTGGCCCCAACAAGGCCGGCACTGCAATGTCCCAACCCCCAGGACTGACCTGGCACCACAATCTGGTTCAGGCCACATGGGAGAGGGTCCCAGGATACCTGGTCAATCCCTGCCCCTCTCTGGGCCTCCGCTTCCCCAGCTGTTAAGTGTCAAGAGCTGGCCTGGGGGTCTTCCCTAGCTCTGTTCTCATGAGCTGAGAGGTGGAGGGCTTGGGTTGTTCCAGGAAATTGTGCCCAGCTGGGAACTCCTGGCTGTAAGGGCTCCTCACACATTGCCACAGACACCTGCCAGGCCTGGGGCTGGCACCTACGACTGCCAACAGGTAGCTGAGTGCAGGAACAGAGCTATGTCAAGAATGGCATTGGAGGGGAGGGGGCTCCCTTGCCGGCCCTGATGGTGGGGTTATCTTTTCTCCCTCTCCCAGCAAAGGCCGAGCAATTGCCCAAAGAATCTTGGCCTTACCCCTGATGACTTCTCACCAGCACCCTGCCTCTCAGACAAAAGCCAGCCTTCATTCATTAGATCATTTATTGAACATCAGCTGTATGCCTGGCTCTGTGCTGCAGGGTGGGGAGGCAGATGGAGGCAGGTCCCATCCCAGCATCAGCCACACAGCATGGTGCAGGAGGACACGAGCAGCTCCAAGTGAGCCCCATGCAGACAGGGCAGGGAAGGCTTCGGGGGGCTGGAGAAGCTGAGTCTGGGGGGTAGGGAGTTGGCAGGGGAAGATGGAAAGGGATTGTGACAGCCCATGCCATAACGAACACTATGAGTATGGGCATTTGGGAGAGAGGGACCTGGAGGTGAGGCTGAGAGACGGGCAGACAGGCAAGGAGCTGGTCTTTAAGGGCTTCGTAGCCAGGCTGAGACACTGGGAATGAGAGTCATCACAGTGGGGAGTCAGTTGGGGAACTGGTCCCTGGTGGGAGGGACCCATCTCCCCACAAGCAAGCACTATATCTTTTCCCCCACCAAAGCTCTGGACATTCCCCCAGAAATGCAAGGCCTAAGCCTCTGCTTTGGATAAACACATGAGCTAATGCCAGTCCAATCCAGACCTGCCCTCCCAAGCCTTAAGCTGGCAAAACAAAAGAGAAAAGAGGCTGCCTGTGCAAGTATGGGGGCCACTGGGCCTCTGGTGGGGAGGGCATGGGGGCCAACCTGGCTGAGAGGGTCAGCAGGCCACACACTCAAAATGCCTGAAGGCTGGACCCTCAGGGAGTGGATGCTGGCCCTTGCCAGGGGAGTGAAAGCTCCTTCCAGAGCAGCTGCCCCAGTTTGCTGCCTGCAAATATGGGATCCCAAAATGGCCACATCTCATTTTGTACTCAGGAAGCTGGAAATGGATTTGATTGGGATGCCTCTTCATCTCTGAGATCTAAAAACTGATTCCAAAATAACACCCCGTACAGGCCAAACAGTACGTGGAAGTGAAAGAGCCCCAGAGCCCAGGGGCCTAAGGGACATTCAAACTCAATGGCCCCATTGACAACAGAGTAAGCTCAGGCTCCAAGGGGGAACAAGCCTACAGGCAAGATCAAGTCAGGCCAAAACTCAGGCCCCGACCCCCCGACCCTTCCGTGTTCCCCCAGCACCCGCACCCACCTACCAGGGGAACACTTAGAACAGGGAACACTTAGAACAGAAGCACAGACCATCACCACCCCCTCACCTGCCCCAACATGCAGACCCACTCCAGCTGAAGGGGATGTGTTTCGTAGCTCCACACTAATTGCCCTCCCCGCCAGCAGGCCTTTGCTCCCCACACTTCTGGGTACCAGGGTTTCCCACCCACTCCGACTTGTCTGACCTCACAGCAGCTAACATTGTTCTCCCTCTCTACAGAAAATAAAAACCAAGGCCAGAGCAGCAAGGCCATTGCCCAGAGTCCTTCTATAACAAGTTCCAAACAGTGGGGAGGGGGCTCTGTGCTGCTTGCAGGTCCCTGTAATGCTAGCAGCAGGGCAGGTAGAGGTGAGTCAGACTCTGGGCCGGGCGGGTTCCGAGCAGCCCCAGCCCCAGCCCAGCACCAAGTCTCGAGAAACCAGGTCTCAGCCTTCCCAGCCCAAGTTAGAGGTGGGGACCCAGCAGGGGCCCAGGTAGCCTCAGGGTCATGGGTTAATGCACAAGAGGAGGTGCCCCCCCAGGTGAGAGGCCAGGATGATAAGGACCCAGACTGTGGGTGGCCCCTCACACCCACACCCACCCAAGGACTCCTGAATCCCACTTCTGCCTCTTCTGGCACCTTCTTTGCCCACTTCTAGACATGAACCACAGCCAAGTGTTTCAATGTCAGCCTTCTGGGGTAGGGGGGCAGGTAATAAGCAGAAGCACTCCCATCTAAGTTTTTCAGTGCCCCTGGGCCTCTTGTGCCACCCCAGAGGTGTTGAAGATTCACCCATGTTTTAGGCTCTGTGCCTGGTCACATGCCAGGGGACCCAGGATGACCAGGACAAGGGCCTGCCCTCAGCCCTCAGGTGGCTCACGACCCAGTAGGAGAAGAGAGTGGGAAAAGTCAGGGCTCTGGGCAGGCGGCAGGTGACAGGAGGGGGAGTACAATAGGCAGATGATTCTTCTCAAAATTGAAATCTGATCTTTTTTCTACTTTTTATTTGTCTACAGAAAAATGCAAAATCATCCCCATACAACTCAATGAATTTTCACAGAGTGAACATACACGTGTAACCAGTAACCAGATCACAAAACAATTTGAGAACTTCCCAGAGTCCCCCAGACACCCCCTCCTGAATACTAAACCCTTTCCCTGGGGTCTCCCTTACTTCTGGCAATAGAGATTTGTTTGGCACACCTTTGTGCTTTATCTAACTGGACTCATATAATATGGCTCCTTTTATGCCTCATTGCTCCACGTTATATCTGCATGATCTTCTCACTCCTACAGTCCTGCTGTGGGACTAGCATATTAAAGGCAGGAAACTTGGGTAGCTCAACCCCCAGCCTTGCCCCCACAGTTAGTGTCCAGAGCTTGAAGGACCCAGCAGTCCCCCCTGCTCACCCAAAGAGGGTCAGACCTTTACACCAGCCCTGCTCCCAGGACAGTCATTAGTGAGGAGCCCAGCCTGCATCTGCAGCCAAGGCCGTCCCCAACACCCCAGTCCCCCATCCTGCCCACCTACTCCCCACATCCAGTCTGCTCCTTCCCATATAAAAGAGAATATGTAAAGCACCAGAGGTGTATGCTAATCACATGGAAATAAATGCAAATGAACCCAGACTCCCTTAGATAGTGGCCAGAGTGAGTGGAAAGCCAGACCTCCAAATACGAAGCAGATAGACCAGGAGAAACCACCCCAATGCCTGCTGGCCTCACCCCTCTCATCAGCTCCTGAGATATACAGTCCCCATTCCTAATTTCTCACCCTCCTGCTCCAGCCTCCTGATCTTCCTTCCCTTCTACTAATTCAACTTTGATTCATTGGGGGCTGTGGGGTAGAGGCCTGGTGTGGGCTCAGGCTGGGGCTCACAGTCTGGCAGGCAAGGGGACACAAACACACAGGACTTGGGGCATCAGTTGTTCTCACCATGGCCTGAGACTCTGCATATGTGGCCAGCTCCAGTGGGTGTCAATAATACTGGTCCCGGGCCACACTGAGTAGCAGGAAGCATGGCGGGGAGGGGTGCACAGTGCTCCTATGAGCTGCAGGGGGCAGGGGAAAGACAGGCAGGAGAGCAGTTAGGAAACCAGCAGGCCAGGATCAAATCCCAGCTCTTCCCCTTACTCACAATGGCATGTGTTTCCCATCCCAGAGCTTGGGGTTCTCAGCTGAAAGGTTCCCATTGATAACAAGTGCCCCCAACTACCAGGTCCCCGAGGCTTCAGTGAGACAGAACTTGCCAAGCCCCTCCATGGATCCTGGCTCATTGCAAGCACTTGGTAACTGGGAGACACTTTTTTTTTTTTTTTTTTAAGCCAGGGTTGACTAGGAAAGGGCATAAGGAAAGCTTCCGAGGTGAAGGAAATAGTCTCCATCTTGATTGTGGTGGTGGTTCCTTGTCACAACTCGTGAACTCCGTGCTTAAAATAGGTGAATGCCTCAATAACGTTGAACTTTTACAGAGACCAATGAGACTGGGCTTTGGAAGACAAAAAGGCAAGGGAGGGGGAACTGCCGAGGCAGAGGCAGAGAAGTGTGAAAACGAGGGACAGGGAGAGTCAGGGGCCCAAACCGCAGGGAGAGTGTCCTGCCCCGCAGCCAGGGTTGCTGGAAACAGGGGTTCATGGAGCCCCTGCTGTGAGCTCCTGGGGGGCTACCACCAGTTCTCACCTACTGCATGTCAGGCACTGGTGTGGGAATTTACCCAGACCAGGGTCCTCCCTTCCAAGAGCTAAGATTGTTTTTTACATTTTAAAATAATTTTTTAAAAAGTAAAAAAGAAAAGATTGGATGGGAGACTATCTAGAAAGACCAGGTGCTGTAAGCATAAAAAAATTTTTAAAATAAGGGATTGTAAACTGACAAGGTCTTTGCAATCTGTGAAGTCAGCCAAGGGTCGCCTCACCTAAAAAATATAAATAAATAAATAAATAAATAAATAAATAAATAAATAAATAAATAAATAAATAAATAAATAAATACGTTTAAAAAAAGAACGATATTTTGTGGCACATGAAAATTGTATGAAATTCAAATTTGAACATCCATAAATGAAGATTTATTGGAACATGGCCACGCGCATTTGTCCATGGGTTGTTTCACACTGCAAGGACAGAGTTGAGTATTTGCAACAAAGACTGTAAGGCCAGCAATATCTAAAATATTTACCGTCTAGCCTTTTAAATACTGCACAATACATGAGAAAGAATGAGGGTGCTACATAACCTTCCCCATCAGGGCGTTGGTTCAGACCTACCCTCACCTCTGGTGGACCTGACCCCGCCTCCCTAGTCCAGCTGGTAAACCTGATAGATCTCACCCGGGCATCTGGCAGAGCAGCAGCGCCGCTTGCCGGCGGTAGGCGGCTGGCAAGAGAGCTCTGGGCCCGGATTCTTAGCTTCTGCCGCCACCTGGTGGCCTTCTTCGATAGCGCATCCTGAGGCACAAACAGGGTGGGGTCTGAGAGAGGGTAGAGCTGGTGCAGCGGTATGTGGCAATGGCGGAGACCAACCGACGAACCATTCTAGGCAGGGATTGAATCCTCCAAGCCAGCGTCCATTGACAATGTTTCACCTCATCCCTGCTTTGTAACTGATGGATGAGAATACACATGACAGTGTCGGGCCAGGTGCCTGACATGAGTTAGATGCTCTGAATCTCCAATTCCTGAGAAGTTGAGCAAAAAATCATGATTTGAGGACAGATAGTGATGAGGGGGCTTGAAGGTCTGCTCACCTGTGCATTTGGCTTTGCATGCTTCCTTTATTCTTTCTCACTGTCATTCATTATTCACTCATTCTTTCAACAAACCTTTTTCAGCACCAAGCAAGGCAACGCGCTGGACGTCTGGATGCGGCCGAAACACCTGGGAACAGACAGCATGGTCCTGCCACGTAGAGCTGACAGTCTAGTGGGAGATACTATTGCCCAATCATCACAGTAAGGTGCGACAAGGCACCTATAGGGGAAGCAGAGAAGCCTGAATTAGCAGCACACAAGGTGACCTGACCTTGCTGGGTGTCAGGAAAGGCTTGGAGCAGCCCAAAGAATGGGTGAGTTAGCCAGACCAAGAGGGAGCATGCATGTGCAAAGGCCCAGAGGTAAGGAGCATGCCCAGCAAGTTGCAAAAAGAAGGACTGAGAGGCAGGAACACAGAGGGTGCTGGGTAGAAAGGGCTGGATGAGGATGGGGAGAAAATGGGCTGTGCCAAGCAGAACCTCCAGTGCTGGCTTCAACAGGGAGTGACCGCAATGTCTGGAGAGAGGCAGGCATGTTCACTCCTTAGGCTCCACATCCTCTGAGTGGGCAGCTCTGGTTGCTGGAGAGTTCCTACTCTTTTCTGGCATGAAATCTGCTACCCTGTAACCTGCCTTATCAGCAGACTCCTGTCATGTACAGGTAGAGTCGCCTTCCTGCCCCCATGATCACCCCTCACCCCATTACAGCCTCACTGGCTGTTCCCTGGCAGAAGAAGTCTCAGAGTAGGTGGGAGGGCATTCCGGAACCAGGCTCTGGGTACCAATCCCAGATCATCCTTTTACTGGCTGTGTGATCTTGGGCCCAGTACTTAACCTCTCTGAACCTCTGCTCTGTAAGAGACATAACACTACTCACCTCAGGTTTGGTACCAGTGAGAGGGATGGTGGTGGCAAGTACTCGACTCCTTGGTGCTCCCCCAGCGCCCCGGGCTGACCTCTGTCATTTGGATAGTGGGTGTTGATTATCAGGATGTGCTCGTTCCAGTACATTTGTGGGTGCTTAATAGTCTTAGTTGAATTAATGAATGATTTCTGTGATGATTACAGGCAAACCCGTAATTGCCGCTAGGGACACAGTCCAGCAATTGCAAATGGTGACAATAACCTTAGCTCCCCAACCTAGCCAGCAATACCCTTGCCCCCACTGCACCCCAGGAGAACCTGCCCAGGCCTAAAGCTCTGGAAGACCAACCCAACCCAATGAGATAAGGAGCTGGAGGGAAACCAAGACAGGGACCTGCACGCTCGCGCTCCCTCTGCTGGACAGTCTCGGCGCCGCCCCCAGCAGGCCTCCGCCACCACGTTCCGGGAGAAGCCTCGCGGTGAGAAAGGCTCAACCTAGGGGCAGTCCAGCCCCTTTCCCCACACAACCCTTCGCCCAAGGAAGCCCCAGGCCGTCCATGGACATCTTTGTCCTTCCTCTCTCCTCTCTCCTGCTCCCTTGGCAAATATACATCAGGCATTCCTAAATCCCCACCTTTTCTTCCCTGCTTTCTCAATTTGTCTCAAAGTTAGAATTGTCAAATGTTGGAGTAGGCAAAGATATTACTATTAATAATAATTATCGCTGCCGCTGACTGGGCACCTGTAATTTGCCAGGCCTGATTACCTTACAGTCTTCCACCATCCAGGAAATGCAGCCCCTCCCACCACAGGTGGGTAGCGGCAGCTGGACTGTGAAGGACCTTGCTCAAGGTCACGGGGCAGGAATTTCAAAAAACCTGGTGTTTTTTGTCTGCCTGAATGGGGCTCCTCCTGCCTCAAAGGGGGGACAAGTGGGCCTTGAAGTGGGACACGGCCTCCTGCTGCTCCAGGAACCCCACTTCGCCCCTCTTCTGGGCCACACAGAATCCCGGAAAGGGAGAGAACGTGGTGAGTGTCAGCCATTAGTGCAACCATCATTTTTGCCTTTATGAAAACTGCAGGGGTGCTGAGAAAGGACAGGAAGATAAATATTCACGGGCTGTTGCCCCAGCTGAACTCTGTGATGGCCCTTTCTTGGTACACCAACGACATTTGCCCAAAGCAGCAAGCAGTGCAGAACCAGGACCCAAACCTGCCAACTCCCTGCCCAGCGTTTCTTCCACCGCTCATACGTCTCTCTTGGAAAAGAGACCTTGAGAGGAGGTGGCTCAGGAAGCACAGCACACAGAGGCGGCCAGCTGGTGCCCCCACCCTAGAGAAAGGACCCTCCTCCAAACCCATCCAACGGACCGGGTTGTCTATTAGGACTTTGGCCGCTGGGAAGGTGGGAGGATCGTGGAGCCTCACCTCTGTCCGGAAGCTTGGTCTCTGCTGTCATCTTGTGGTCATAGAAAGAAGTGCGCCTGTGCTGCAGCTCAGCGTTTGGCAGGAAATTAGAAGTAACACTTGAGTTTAGGAAAAGTGAACACTGCGCCAGGGATACGGGGTATATGGAAAGGAACGAGGGACACCCCATGCCTTGAAGGAGCTTACAGTCCAGCAGGGTGGCCACCAAAGGACATGGCGCAAAACTCAGCACCAGATACCTACCAGGATAGTCGGTCATGAAAAGTTTCAAAAGATGAAGGGAGCATGAGCTAGAGAAGGCTGAGGAAAGGCCTCAGGCAGCAAGTGATGTTGATGCTGGACGCTGGGGCAAGCGAAGATGAAAAAAGATGCTCCAGGCGGTGGGACCACCCTGAGCAATGGAGAGACAGCAAAGATCTTTGAGCAAAGGCACAAGCTTGACCTGGGTCTCTTCAGGAAAAGAGCATAATAGTGGTAGGGAAGGGAAGTGGACAGGGCAAATAGGAGACGTTTCGGGGCAACAGAGAAGGTGCTGGGGAAAAAGAAGGAGGAAGGCTAGGCAGTGCTAATGGAGGGACTGCTGGCAGAGCTAGGTGAGTCAGGCGAAGAAGAAGAGGAGGACTTGGGTTTGAGTTGCTATCAGGACATTCTGGCGAAGACTTCTTTCAGGCAACTAGAAATAATAAATTAATCAAAGTGAAAGCAGTAGCAATAACTCACACGTGTATAGACTTCATAGTCAATGAAGCATTTTAATACATACATTCCTTTGACTAATATTTATTGAGCCCCTACTATGTGCCAGTCTCTTTAGGATACCTAGGTAAATGGTGTTAGGTTCCAGTGAGGGAAACTGACATTAACTAACATCCCTAATAAATAAGTGAAGTACATGGTGTACCAGAAAGTTCTGTGGAGGGAAAGGGAGCGGTAATTCAGGGAAAGGAATGTGGGAGGGCTGGGTCAGAAGCTGCAATTTAAAACAGTGGTCAGGGAACGGCCTCACTCAGTACAAAGGAGACATTTAAGTAAAACCTTGAGATGGAAGGGAAGCAGGAAATGCCACCCCAAAATATGCTCCCTTCGTGTGGTGATTATTTGGAGCTGTTGGCACTTGAAAAACAGCAAATGCAGAGAAAAACTTTCTCTAAACTCCCCTTTTCTGCCTAATGACTGAGCTTCCAGAAGGAGCTCAGCTGATGGAATTCCCCTCCCCAAGAGGGACTTTCATCATCAGGAAGATTGACTGCCACAGGAGAGTAGATTAGAAATAGATTCCACAGCCAAACATAGTCACTCTCATACCTCCCAGCTATTCTTCTAATGGCCCATTCATCCTCCTTCTTAAAAATTGTTTACTTTCCCCTAAGAGGCCTACACTCTCCCTCCCTTTCCCCATTATGATGGCTTTTAAACCTGAATTCTAAACCACCTTGGGGAGTTACTCGTTTTTCCTGGGTCTCCCTCAAGTGTACATGAGGTATACATGTTAATAAATGCATTTTTCTCCTGTTAATCTGTCTTTTATTACAGAGGTCTCAGCCAAGAACTGAGAAGAGTAAAAGGAAAAATATTTTTTTCTCCCCTATAAGACTTCAGGAAAGAAAGGCATGTGACTATCTGGAAGAAACTTCCAGTCCCCAAAGTGAGAGCATTTCCAATATGTTCTAGACCCAGCGAAGGAGCTGGTGTGGCTGGGGTGGGGGTGGAGGGTAGAGTAGTTGCGATGAGCTGAGAGAGGAATTAGGAATAACAGGCCTCAGAGAACGTGAGATTGGCAAAGGTTGGGAGAGAGCTATTTCAGGCTGTTGCAGTAATCCAGGCTATAGACAATGGTGGCGTGGTCCTGGGCAGGTGCCAAGGCGTGGTGAGCAGTGGTCAGATGCTGGATATACTGTGCAGAAAGCCCCAGTTTCCTAACCCATTGCATGTGGGGTAAAAGAGAAAAGGGTGCTGTCTCCAGGGAGATGGAGCTGCCATGAGCCACGACGGGAAGGTTCTGGTCCAGGTGGGTAGGGGAGATTAGGGCATGCTAGATTTGGGGTGTTTATTAAACATCATGGTGGGGATTAAACATCACGTGTGTTAATTTCATTCAGCCCTCTTGGTAACCATATACCCACCTGTGCAAACATGTGTTTTATTGTGGCAAAATAAACATAACATAAAATCTACCATTTTAAGCATTTTAAGTGTACAATTCAGTGGCATTAAGTACCTTTACACTGTTGTGCAACCATCACCACCATCCATCTTCAGAACCTTTCCATCATCTCAAACTGAAACTCTGTACCCATTAGACAATAACTCCTCCGTCTCCCCTCACCCAGCCCCGGGCAACCACCGCTCCACTTTCTGTTTCTACGACCTTGACCACATAACTGGAATCGTTCAGTATTTGTCTTTTCATGTCTGGCTTATTTCACTCAGCACAATGTGTTCAAGGTTACTCCATGTTGCTGCATGTGTCAGAATTTCAATCCTTTTTAAGGCTGAATAATATTCCATTGTATGCATATACCACATTTTTGTTGGTTGTTTTGTTTACCCAATCATCTTTCCATGGACATTTGGGCTTTTCCCACTTTTTGGTTTTTATGAATAATGCTGCTATGAACATGGGTGTACAAATATGTGTTTATGCTGCTGCTTTCAATTCTTTTGGATCTATATCCAGAAGAGGAATTGTGGGTCATATGGTAATTCTATGTTTAGTTTTTTGAGAAATTGCTGTACCGTTTCCCAACCCTGTTTGTTTTTTCCCTCACTTTTACACGGGAGGGAACTGAGAATCAGACAGGTGAAGATTCTCTTAAGAGGTAGCAGAGCCTTGACTCCAAAAATGTTTCTGGTTCACTGGGCCACTGTGATTCTGTCACCTCCTCCAGAGGCAAACTGGAAATAGACACCTGTAAGAACTGAACTGAGCCCAGATGCAATTTAGGAGTCATCTTCATAGAGATGGTAGGAAACAAGGTTGCTGCCAAGTAAGCAGAGGGCAGAAATTTGGGTCCTTGTAGGCGTCCAGAGAAAGATGGGAAGCCCACAGAGAAAGCAAAGGGAAACTACCTGTCCATATAGCCAGTAATTATCAGACCAGGCCCTCTGCAAGCCAATTACAGCTTACTAGGAGTTGTGTGACCTTGGACTGGTTACTTAACCCTTCTGAGCCTTAGTCTCCCTGTCTATAAAATGATGATAATAAAAATATCTGCCTCTTTGGGCTGATGTGATGATTAAATGTGACAATTTAAAAAGGGATTTGTAAAGCCCTTAGCAGAGCTCTAAGAGAATGTCACAGAAGCCCAGGGAGGGAAGAGTATGAGACGTCGCTGGGAAAGGGTGGGTGGGACCCTCCTCTTCCAGGCTGCTGGAGGAATTGTGAACCAATTTGTCTCTGGAGAGGAGTTGGGCAAACACCTTAAAGATATGCTTATGTATTGACCCAGAAAATTCACTCAAAGAAATTTATCCTAAGAAATATACGTTGAATTATCCACAAGGACATTCATCCACTGTTAATGAGAACCGAGGACCAGAGGCAATTTAGATGCCCCAGAAAAGATTAGTAACATTATTCATGTGACATTCAGATAAATTGCACAGCCATTAAAAACATTGCTGCAGGATGCTGTTTATAAACACAGAGAGAAGCTGAAGATATCTATTTGTCCCTCTTTTATTATAGATATTTTAAAACATATACCAAAGTAGAAAAAATGGCATAATAGACCCCTATGCACCCACCACCCAAAGTCAACATTTATTGACTCATGAACCATCTTGATCTGTACCCTCTCCACAACCTCCCTTCTACCACATATTAATTTCAAACAAATCCCAAGTATCATGCCATTTCATACATATTTCAGTATGTAGCTAGCAAAAACAAAAAGCTTTTTCTTTAACATAACCATATGCAATTATCAACCTAAAATAATAAACAATAAATTCCTAATGAAGAAAAAATATTTCTCTACTCACAACACTTCTGATGCCAAACAATTCTGACACTAACTACCCAAAGTTAGCTCGAACCCCACAGGCTCAGTCCCACAAGACTGCCCTCCACTTCAGATGTCAATTACAAGTAGTGGGTTCCCAGGTTGCCCACAGTTCTGTCTGGGGCTCTCACAGCTCCCTCCTCAGATTCAATCATTAACTATAAGTCTCACAGAACTCAGGGAAACCCTTTACTTACTATTACTGGTTCATTCTAAAGGAGATTATGAAATAGGATCTAGATGAACAGCCATATGGACAATTACATAGTGCAAGGTCTGGCAGGGTCCCAAGTTCAGGAGCTTCTGTTCCCATAGAGTTGAGGTGTACTGTCTTGCTGGCATATGGATGTGTTCACCAACCTAGAAGCTTCACAGAACCGTATTGGTTAAAGATTTGTATGGAGATTCCATTACGTCGTTATGATTGATTAAGTCATTGGCCATTGGTACCTAACACCATCTCCTGCTTCTCTCCCTTCCCCAAGGAGGTTGGTGCTGGGATTAAAAGTTCCAACCATCTAACCCATGGTTGGTTCCTCTAACCTCAGGCCCCATCCTGGTGTTAGGAGCTATCGAGGGCCTTCCCCCACCAGTAATCTCTTTAGCAAACAAAAAGACACTCTTATCACTCCAGAGATTCTAAGGATTTAAGAGGCTTTTGCATCAAGAACTGATGACTAAGACTAAATATTATAATAAAAGATGCTCTTAGCACTCCCATCACTCAGGAAATTACAGAGATCTTAGGAGCCCTGTACCACGAACTGGGGACAGAGACCAAATATATATTTCTTATTATATCACGATATCACACTTAATATAATCACATTTCTGGTCCACATTTAAATTTCTAACTCTCTTATAAATGACACTTTTTTGAAAATTCATTTCTGCACAGAGTCCACACACAGCAAATAGGTGTATGTTTCTTAAGTCTTTTGAACTATAGGGAGCCCTTCCGTCTCTTTGCTTTCTCCTCCCACGATTTCTTTGTGGTAGTAAAGATCATTGGTCCTGTAAAGTTTTCAGTCTGAAGTTAGAAGATTACATTCCTGTGGTTGTAGTTTAACATGCTCCTCCATCCTCTGCCTTGCCTGAAACTCGCTAGTGTAGACCTAAAGTCAGGTTCGGGGTTTCCTCCTCCTTTCAGCAAGGGCAATTCATAGCGGGTGCTGTTTTTCTTCTGGTGACTTTAGCAGCCATTGATGATCCACACCCAGGTCCACTCATGTTTTAGGGGTTGCAAAACGGCAATGTTCTTCTTCGTTTGTAACTTGGAATACTTTTAGAAAGAGAATTGTGCCCTCTGACCCCCCACACTCACATCTACAGTTTGGTTCCACTAATAAAGTTCCTATGAGAAAGGCAAGGACAATAATTTCCTTTTATTTACCAGTTTTCAAAGTAATGAGATAATTCCCTAGCATCCTACAAAGTTGACTAATAAAAATTTTATTTAATCTATATAAACTCATGAATTCAAATATATTTGAAATAAGCATATTTGATATATGTTCATGTATTGCAGTTGTTATAATTATGTAAAATATTTCATGGTTCCAAAATCAAATCTCCAAAACAAAATAAAGTCAAGGAAATCCAGCTTCTATCCCTGCCCTCTCTACCCTATTTTCCTCCTTTTATTTATAGGTAACCTTTTATTTTAGACCAAAAAAAAAAAAACATAATGGGAGCCTACCTCATTATCTATTACCAGACAAAAAGCAAGTCAAGAAACAGTTTATAGAGTTTGGTCCTGGACAAAAATGCATTATGTGCAAATGTATAATAACGGAAAAAAACACTTTGACGTCTCTTCCACATCTGCTACCTAGGGGTCCTATAAGCCAGCACACACTTTGTTTGGCCGAGTCGAAATGGTCTCGGCTGTATCCATTTGTGGGGAGGCATGGGGCACAGCTGGACAGCAAAACCAAGGAGACAAGTGTTCAAGATCTGGAACTGAGATGGGACCGAAGCGGGCGATGCGGGAGCCAGCGAAGGCAGGTCCTGGATGGAGAAGGAGACTCCACTGCTGAGGTCTGGACCAGCGGAGACTCCTGAGCTCTGGCGCAGGGGATGTAAATGCCCTCTGCCGCCTCCAGGGGGTCACTGGGTAAAGCATACATTGTTCGTTCACGTTTTAAATGAGATGCATTTTGCAGGGGAGAATTTGAAGTGGTGCAGAGGGCCACACACAGGCTCACATGGCACAAAGCAGGGAGACAAAAAAGTTGACAACTTCATAAATATCCGCATAAACAGACAGAAACACATCAAAATGGGTCTCAGTCATCCCTGGGTAGTAACTAACTTGGACAATATTTTTGGCCATTTTCTATTTTTTAAATTTTTATGCAATAAAATTATAGTTGACCTTTGAACAACATGGGTTTGAACTACACGGGTCCACTTACACACAGATTTTTTTTCAACAAATACTGTAAATATGTTTTCTCTCCCTTATTATTTTCTTAATAACATTTTCTTTTCTCTAGTTTATTTTATTGTCAAAATACAGAATATAATACCTATAACATTCAAAATTTGTGTTAATCGACTATGTTATCAGTAAGGCTTTCAGTCAACCATAGCCTATAAGTAGTTAAGTTTTTGGAGAGTCAAAAGTTTTAAGTGAATTTTCAACGGTGCAGGGGGTTGGGACTCCTAATCCCACAAAGTTTCAAGGGTCAACTGTACTGTATCATTTACAATTGGGGGAAACATGACCATTGTTTTAAAATTAAATAAAACATAGAGATACTAAAAGAACCGAAGGAAGTAGGTTCACTCAAATGCCGTGCCAGACCACCTGCCAAGTGCAAGGATTTCGTGCCTCCCCCATCTCTAAGAAGGAAAGCCGGCAGTGAGTGGGGGTGCCAGGTACTGGGCACACATTGGTAGTTGAGGACACAGGCTCTGGGCTTGAATCCAGCCCTGCAATTTACTAGCTGTGATCTGCAAAAATAATCCCACCACTCTAAGTTTCGGTAAAGAAAATAGCTATTTTCTCTTGGTGGGGAGTCGGGACGATTCGACAAGACAATAAATATAAGGTGTGTAGCACTGTGTCCAACCCTCGAAAGCAGATGATAAAGAGTAGCTCTGCGATGAGCGGTGAACTTCCTGTAAACACACCAGGGTGTCACCATGTCCGCTCCCAAGAGCAGCCCACAGAATTCTGACAATGCAGGTGTCGTTAGCCCTTCTGTAGGTCAGGAGCCTGGGCTCGGACACTGGCCAGGGCGGTAGTGGCCTTATTCTTGCTGGGGAGCAGAACTCGAAATTCTGTCCCTGAGAGGAGACCGTCTCCCCAAAAGCACTGGGAGACATTGGAATTTTAGTACAGATTCTGCCAGAGCAGTGAGCAAGGGGCAGATTGAACGCAGCACACAAGTCTCCCTCCCCACCGCCCCCCAGATCTGTTGCTTCTCCCAGCCCCGCCCTCTCTGTCCCCACCGACTGCAATTTGCCTCATTGCCCCCAGCCTGGCTGGCTCACCTACCTGGCTCCTCAGGTCTCCTCTCCCTGGGGTCTCCAACCTCCGCCCAGCATCTCAGCTCCACCCAGGCTCTTCCACATGGCAACTAAGGCCCCTTGGGCACTGTTCTCCAGGTGAGCTGGGCAGGGAGGGTTAAATAATAAATCCAGTGGGGTTTTTTCCTGATATGTAAGGGAAAGGAACTGAGGCTTAGAGAGATTAATCAAGTCACCTGAGGACACAGAGCAGACAAGTAGCAGCACTCAGGCCGTGGGACCTCCCTGTAGGCTCCTGTAGACAGTTCCTGTGGGCCTGGGCTGCTATGCAGGATGCTGTCAGACCCTCGGAAAAGCACAGGAAGGAAAAGAGGAATACACACATGTGTACACGTGTACACATGCACACTCACTCAGTTGTGCATTTAGATACACATGCACCTGCACACGTGTAGTAACACCCACTGGGGGTTTGGGGTGCACTCCTGGGCATTGACCTCATCAAGGAAATGGCTAAAACACTTATTAGAGGAGAATCACCCCAGAGGTTCCTCAGAGGAACCTGGTCCCTCCGGGGTAAGCATGCTCCCCAGCGGGAAGAAGGCCACCACCACCCTGGCCAGTGTCCAAGACCGGGCTCTTGACCTACAGAAGGGCTAACGACACCTGCATTGTCAGGATTCAGTGGGGCGGAGTGGGAAACACTCCACAGAGCACTTAGCAGGTGCTGTGTGTTCTTTTACTGTTAATTTCACAAAATGAAAAACGTTTTTGCCCTAGAGTGAACCCTCATATAAACTACAGACTTTGGGTGATTGTGATGTGTCAGTGTAAGTCCATTCTGGTGGGGGATGTTGATGGGGGGGCGGACGCTATACATGTGTGTGGGCAGAGGGGTTATATAAGAAATATCCGTACCTGACTCTCAATTTTGCTGTAAATCTAAAAGTGCTCTAAAAAATAAAGTCTGTTTGTTTGTTTGTTTGTTTGTTTGTTTGTTTAATTATTGCCCTGAATTCCTCATAGGAAGAGTCCTATCTATGGGTTGAGAGGATAGCTGCTGAGCTGTTTGGGGCAAAGGAAGAGGTCAGCATCCTCACCATGCTCAGGTGGTCACTAACTGGGGGAGTGTCAGCTTGGGCTAGGCACGTGAAAAGAGAGAACTTCACCTTCTTGGTGGTAGAACACTCACTCCCACCCAGGAAGAGACCCAGTTTGTGTGGGTGGAGGCTTGAGAAGGCACTGGGGAGGGAATGCTCATATGACCACCACCCAGCTGGGAGCAGGGAACAATTCATCAGATCATGGCAGAGTAAACTGCTCAGAACCAGAGGCTGGAGGAGGGAGCAGGAGACCAGGAAATACAGCGGATGTTGGTGAGGCTTGGGGAGACGGCCATGCATGTGACTGTGGATTTGCCACGTTGTGCAAGGGACCCACTCCTCAGTCTGGACTCATCTAGTGTAGAACTCTATCCAGTGGACACAGAGGGCATGCTGCCTACGTAACTAAATTTCCTAATAGCCACATTTTTCAAAAAGAAAACAGGTGCGATATTTTAATAATATATTTGATTTAACCCAATATATCCAAAATATTTCAATAAGTAATCAATGTGAAAATTGAGATATCTTACAATTTTTTTTCATGCTATCTTCGAAGCTTCATGTATACTTTATACTTAGAGCCCGAGGCTGCCATGGACCTTTGGGAAGGTGGGTGGGTACAGGGGAGAGCAGAGGCCACCCAGAGAGGCGGGTACTTCCAGGTGACACAGGCTTGGGGCAGGAGCTGCACACTGAGGAGAGCTGAGTGTGGAGTGCTGGGGGATGGGTATAGAGGTGGGGCTGAATGGGGCCACCAGTGGAGAATACCAGCTGTGCCCTGTGAAGTGGTGAAGAGTGGGGATGTGCTAGCTCAGGACAAGTATACACCCTGTCACACTCACTGAAGCCTCAGGGAATGTCTGGTTTTAGAGGAGAGGAAGGAGTGAGAGCTGACCATGGCTCAAAGCCCTCCAAGACCCTGGCCACCACCTCTACCCTCCACCCTCCCCTCACCTCTCTCACGCTCACTCCCTTACTCCTTACTTCCCAGAATATTTAGTTCCACCGTCCTGCCCTTTCCTGGTTGACCGGAGAGTTCTTTAAGTCCACGGGAAGGACTTGAGCCTTACTACACAGACTTGCTGGTGGGTGCACACAGAGGCCTTTTTGGAGATGGTCATTATAGGAGTTATATTAGCTTTTGCAAAATAAAAATAGAATGAAAGGAGGGTGGAGGGGCTGTGGTCTCAGTCCCAGGCAGAATGCCCTTCGCAAACACATCTGTCAGCTTCTTCTGGGAGAGAGGCCAGGCCTAAACTGATTCCCATACAACCATCCAAGGCTCTTCCCTCCATCTGGAATGTCCACCCATCTCCCACCTAGGGGACTCCAACTCCAGTGCCCCATCAGAATGCAGGGCCCTCTATGCACCTTTGCCTGGCACTTCCAGAGTGGGAAGCTTCTCTGGGCTGTGAGCCCCTTGTGAGGGCGGGCGCCAGGCCTGGCTCTTCACTTCCTCCACAAGCTCAGGCTGCAATTTACCACACCACCATCCGATCCCCCACCCCTGCACCACCGCAACTCTTAGAGGGAGGGGAAACAGGGACTCTGGCGATTATCCCCCTGCCTAAGCAAGGCTACCTCTCCCTCATCCCACGTGCAGGAGCTCCCGCAGGACTCCGCAGAGGTGGAAAAAGGAGAGGAGGAGAAGGAGTGGGAAGCTGGATGGAGGAGGCAGATGCTCTGCCAGCCAAAAGGCAAAGAGGAACTGAGCAGAAGTCCCCACCTTGGGTTGACAGAAGTGAGTCCCTAGCAAGGGGAAGAAACTGTGAGAACAAGATGAAAGCCTGGCTGGGTTGTGGGGTGGGGGGTTGGAAACTGGTAAAGTGTAACTGACATACACGCAAAAACACATTAGCATTAAGGGTCCAGTTCGATGAATTTTTACCACCTGGATCAAGATCAAGATCATTTCCAGGACCCCATAGATTCCATCATGTTGAAGGGGTGATGCATTGCCAGCAGAAACCCACTGAGTCGAAACCAGCTGATGACTAACATGCATATTTCATAATAACCCCATGTGATCTGGGGCAGAGCTGAGCAAACCCGGGTGTGCCTCCCTCCCCAAGTGGTAAGAACAGCACCTTCATTCGCTGAAAACTTCTTTGTGCCAGGAGGAGGGGAGAAGCATGCACTATTCCAGTCATTTACATACATGGGTGATAGCATCCAAATAAGGAATGCAAGAAACATCACATTTATTTGACTTTCTTTAAATCAAGTTAAATCCCATGCCAGTTAACATCCTGGCTGTTAACGTGGCTGCCCAGAAATCCCATCGTGAATGTTACAGGGGATCTAGCATTCCCTAGGATTCTCTCTAGGTCACGGGGCTTTGGGAGTTTGGGGAAGGCCCCTTGGACCAGATCATCCATCTACCCTGGTTACCATGGAGACTCCTATTTCCCCAGAGGATGCACTTCTTTCCTAGAGGGAGATTCTGCTGCTTCCATAAGTTAGGAGCCCTGGGGAATCTTAGGCAGGCCAAGTCCCCAGGTGTCTCAACACAGCCATGCCCCTGCCACCTCCCAAAAAGATCACATGGAGAGGCTCCCACTCTGTCCCATCTCCACTCTGAGGGACTCACTCCTGTCCCCTGCTGCTCTCAGAAGCTCCTTCTCTCCCTTCCCCTCTGGGGATTTAGCATAACTTAGTGATTTGATAATGTTACATTTTTATCCTGTCACCTTAAAATGCCTAAGAGAATCATTAATCCTTTATATAAATGAGAAAACAAAGGCTGGGAGAGACTGAGTCACCCAGGCAGGAAGAGGGGGAGGTGACACTCAGGTTGAGGTATGCCACAGCCTGTGCTCTATACCCTGCCCCTGGCTGCTGAGGCCAGGACCCCCAAACTAGGAGAGCAGTCATGAATAAGACAATATTAACAGAGGGCACAGACGTCACTTTCATACAAATTCATTCTGGCTCCATCATTACTCCACGAGCTCCCAAGGCTGGAACAACCTCCGGGCTGGATGGTGGTCTCCTACAGACCTACTTTGAAATACTCCCAACCTGGAAATGCACACAGACCTTCAGAATTTAGTCCTGGGAAAGGCCTTAGAAATTACCCAATCCTCCTTTTTTGAAAGATGAAACAGAGCCCTGAAAGATAAACAGGCTAGAGAATGTGGCTTACCTAGCCACCCTCCCTGCCCTGTGCCAGGAGACCAGTTCCAGCAGCTCCCTTTGGAGCCGAGTCAGACCTCTGAAAAAGAATGTTTCTCCATCTTCTACCCAGGACTCGCTAAGAGGGTGGCAGAGGTTACAGCCTGGAGCCATTCCTAGCAACTGAGCATCTACAATGTATATCCACATGTTCATTCAGCAAGGATGGAGCACCCACTGTGTGCAAGGTACCTACTGCACATATCCAGAATAAGTTCACAGCCTAGCAGGGAGACAAAAGAAGAGGCAGGGCCAGATTCATGGGTGTCAAGGTAAGAACGTCCAAACCTGTAGAGAATTTTTATAAGAGTTTATTTGAGCCAAACTGAAGACATTGCTGGGAAGCAAGATTTCAAATGCTCTGAAGAATGACAGTTTTGCAGTCCCTTTTATACACTTGGAATTGAGGAGGAGAAAGAAATGGGGGAAAATCTCTATGATTAGATCACAGAATAGTTAATAAGATTAGTTAACAAGGTGCTTCCTGGAGGGTGGACACATCTCCAAAGGGTCTGAAAAAAAGGTTTACTCTAGTATTTCAAAGGTTTGTTAACCTACACCCACAAGAACATAGACAGGAGTTGCTTAAGATAAACCTTTTGCTAAAGAAGTTACAGAAGCGTGGCTACCCACCATGACCTGCAGTTAGGAATTTATGATCAGATCACCCTATGAGATTACTTTTGGTCACTGACTTTATCGGATTTATTATATAGCCCCTTTTTCATTCATATGGGTATGCAACCCGTACAGTCACACAGGACTCCATGCACAGAAGGTCTTGTGCTTGATTTAATGCTCTGCTGTCACTGTCTTAAGATTCTTAACCATTTCTAAACAAAAGGACCCACATTTTCATTTTGTATTGGGTCCAGCAAACTAGATAGCCAGTCCAGGAAACAGATAACCAAAATGAAGTGTGATAAATGCCAAAATAGTGAGGGTACAAAACAGGACTTCAGTCTTCTCAGAAGAACAGATAATCTCAGCTGAGTCCTGAAGGATGAATGGGAAATGCCACATGAAGACGTTAACAAAATTTCCAAAAGAAATTAAAAGAGAGTTTTATTCATATATGATTTGCTAATCAGAGACACAGACCTTGATATGAACCGAAGACATGTTTCAAAATGGAAGGGCTAGGGCTAGGCTTTTAAAGGCAGAAGTTGCAAGGAGCTGATTATCAAAGAGATGAGTTGCTAGGGGAAACAAGACCACAATCTTACACCATTCATTTTCTGATTGGTGGGGGCAACTGGACCTTTCAACAGTTGGCTGACCCAGAGGTCAGCAAGTGGGGCTGTGATACAAGAAGAATAGGTAACATATAATTAGGTATTTGTCAACGTCCTAGTTCTGGTTCAGGCTTGCAGGACAAAAGCTTTTGGGTTACTTATCAACAGAAGTAAAACAGCACAGACGGACTGTTCAGTCTGCCGGGAGTTTCCAAGTCCAAGGAACAGAGTCATCATCCTCTGTACGCCATCTGAGTTCAAACCAAATGTTGGGCCACAAATTAGGATATTAGAGATATTAAATGTCCTCAAAGAGGAGGGAAGAATGTACCAAGCATAAGGAGAACACGCACAAACACCCTGAGATGAGGAAACTCAAGGAGCTTCATAGAGTTGTGATGTTATAGAATGTGGAGGGCGACAGACCAGGAGCCTGACAGGAGAACTGGGACCAAGGAAAGCCAAGCAATTCTGAAGAACACAAGGGAGGGGCTCATCCTATTGGACATCAAGACCTTGTGTAAAGCTCCTATAATTAAGAGAGTGTGGCTTATAGATAAACCAGTGGAACAGAATAGACTCCAAAAATGAACACACACATATAGAAACCCAATTATGATAACCAAGGCACAATGAATCAGTGGGGCAAAATGCATGATTCAATAAAATGATGCTGGGACAATTGGCAATCCTCATAGGAAAACAAAATTAGACCCCTTCTCGAACCACACACACACCAAAATAAATTCTAGGTGGCTTAAAGACCTAGGAGTGAAAAGCAAAGCTTTCTAACTCTCAAAAGGAAATACAGAATATCTTTACAAATTTGAGGCAGAGAAAGGGTTTTTTAAATATGACACAGGATCTTTTCCTAACAAGTAAGACTGATAAACTGGACCACATTATTATTCTAAATTTTCATACAACAAAATATGTGTGCACACCTGGAAGGATAGCCCTGCCTCATTTGCTCTCCTCCACACCTCTTTCAAACAGATCTATGTCTGTGAGGATAGAGATTCCCAGGTGGAGGGCAGGGTGGGTCCTCAGCGTCTCATACCCGGACAGAATTGAGACTAGGATGCCCATGACTTCTAGCCATGGTTCCCCTTCTCCTGATAGTAAGAAAGCCAAATTATTAATCAAAAGATTACTTAATAAATACAGACTCAAAACAAACTGTCAAGTCCATCTAGCTTTTCCTCCCTCAAGGTTTACATTCTGCAGGCTCCTACTTTGCAGTTCATGAGGTCAACACACATTTTTTTGTTTGGCTTGCACAGTGTTTGTCCAGAAATTCAATTATTAGCAAGCTTTAAAAATCAAGATTTTTCATGAACATCTCAATTTCCAGGTTCTCTTGAAAAATATCTAGCAATTAATGAATTGAAAGAGCAAGAAAAGTTAACTGTTTTGAAGGACATAGTTCATCTTCCATCTGGGAAGACTCTATCCCACACAATTTGTATGACACAAAGCGCACCGTTCAGGTGCCTGAATTCTTCTCCAGCACCCAGAATCAGTTACTCTCCCTTAAACTCCTACTTAATGAGCTGGCATTCTTTCATTAGATTATCTAAATGACGAATTTAGAGATTAATCCATTTTTAGGTTAGATGCATCTAATATCATTATAATAATCTAAATTATAAAGTTAAGGTTTGTGTGTGTGTGTGTGTACACACACACACACACACACACACACACACACACACACACATATATACATATACTCATATATACATAAAATAAATGGGGCTACTTTAAAATGGAGCCAGAGCTACCATGCCAGAGGAACTGCCTTGCACATCTTGCACCTCAAACATTGGAATGTTAAAAAAGGACAAAATAATCTTTGGACTGGGCCTAAGGAAACACTGTGTCCCAAAGAACTGTCTGCAAAGATACCAAGAAAGCAATTATTATGACTACTAAACTGAAAATTGACTTCACTAGTTATGTTACCTGCACCAAAACAAATGCCTTCCTTCTAATGATATAACTGTTCCTCTTCCTCATAAATATCCAATGCCTTTGTCTCATAATTTAGGCTTCTGCCTGAATTAATGATTTCCAAATAGCTATTCTTATTGAACTCAAAATGAATGCTCCTTGCCTCTCACTTTGAAAGGCATTTTTATTTTTATGTTAACAAAGTTTTGGTTATATTATTGTATGTTGATGAAAGTGCTTCCCTAAATCCGTAAAGATAGAGGAGTTAAGTGGGTTGGGTAGTGGTTGAGATAGTGGGAATTTGTTCTGTTTTGGAGGGCTCAGCATCGTAGCCCCCTCTAAGGGCCTCCAACCTACCCCATAAAAATCCTTCCTGGATTTATTGCAGGTAGGGCTGCAAAAGGGTCAAGTAAATGGAACATGCCATAGAACATATTGCGCAGGCGCATCCGAAACCTTCCGCCACTTTTCCGCGCAGCTGACACCTTCCTCCCGCACTGCGCAGGCGCTTAGTTGGACCAAGGTTTCCCTCCCCCTTCCACCTCCCCTGAGCCGAAGGACGCCCTACCGCAGCAATGCGTTCCTGCGCAAGCGCCGTCCCGCGTTCTGTCCCCAAACCAATTGGAAGCGGCGGCGCCTGGGCGCGGGGGGCACGACGCCGTGGGCGGGGTCTGGACGTGAGGACAGCGCGCTGGCGTCACAGGGCGGCTATATAAGTGAATACAGGCACCGCCCCTCCGCCCCAGTCACTGAGCCGCCGCCGAGGACTCAGCAGCCTCCCCCTTGAGCCCCCTCGCTTCCCGACGCTCCGTCCCCCCTGCCCGCCTTCTCCCGCCGCCGCCTTCCGCAGGCCGTTTCCACCGAGGAAAAGGAATCGTATCGTATGTCCGCTATCCAGAACCTCCACTCTTTCGGTAAGCTCCGGAAAGGTCCCACGGGGGGAACGCCCGGGGTGGGGTGGCGCGGCGATCTAGGCCTGGAGACAGGGCCCAGAAAGCTGCCAGGCGCTCCGGCCCTTCGTAAATTTGGGCGGAGGGAAGGCGTATGGCTTTGCGGGCAGTGGGGACAGGGCCTAGGTCCTGGGGTTGGCCTCTGAGCGTGACCGGAAGGCCAGAGCGAGAGGTCAGCCCTTGTGCGGGCCCGGCGTCTCGGGTGGCGCATTTACTAATGGCTCCAGGGCCACACCCGCCACCCTTCGTCACGTCCGTTACGTCACCGCCGCTGTCACGAAGCCGGGAGGGGAAGGCGGCACCAGCCCTAAGTGACAAAGGCGCACGCCAATGGGGCGGGAAGTTGGCCCCGCCTCGGAGCTCGGGTTCCGGCTGGTTGCATCAGCCGAGTTAGGGCGCTGTCTGCCAGCCCTGGCTCCCTCCACACGTGATCGGCTTCCCAGGGCGGGCCCAGGGCAGGAGGCCCAGACTTTCTACGGGGCTGGGGAAGCCGGCCGTCCCAGACTGACCTGTTTGTGGAGAGCCAACAAAGGACATATCTGATCTGACCTGGCCCAGGTCTAGGCGATTTCAGTGTTAGTTTCTGCACGTAAAAGATCCAGTGGGAGGGTAACAGTGGCATCTGAGCCACAACAGTTCTAAACTTAACGTGTCTTTGTAGACCCCTTTGCTGATGCAAGTAAGGGTGATGATCTGCTTCCTGCTGGCACTGAGGATTATATCCATATAAGAATTCAACAGAGAAACGGCAGGAAGACCCTTACTACTGTCCAAGGGATCGCTGATGATTACGATAAAAAGAAACTAGTGAAGGCGTTTAAGAAGGTAGGTTTTAATTGTAGGAAATTCACATTTTACATGCCCACATAGTGGTGGTGCATTCTTTCCCAAAAGGAATTATTAGTGCATGGGTGCCGTTGCTTGACCTAATTTGTTTATTTTGTTTTGCTTTCCTTGTGCTTGCAGAAATTTGCCTGCAATGGTACTGTAATTGAGCATCCAGAATATGGAGAAGTAATTCAGCTACAGGGTGACCAGCGCAAGAACATATGCCAGTTCCTCGTAGAGGTGAGTTCAGTCACTTGATGATGCATTTGAACCTCTTCCCTGGCTAATGTCAAATCCTTCCTAGTCTATTCAGTTTTTTTCTGGAGACATGGAAGTTCCCATTTTGTAAAGCTGAGCAAAAGCAGTTGAGTTTCAAAGTACATAAATGAATGTATTTCCAAAAACGGAAGGGACTTTTCTGCTTTAAGTTTACTGTTCATATGGATCTACTGTAAAGATTGCAAAAATAAAGCAGGATATCCGGTTGGCTATTTCTCCCACGTGCTAAAATTATCTCGCATCATTGGTTCTTAACCGGTTTCCTGAGCTGGTTACCACTGTGCTAGTCGTGGTTGAGATATGTATCTTGGCTCTTGGACTTCCCTTGCCCGGTATAGAAGCAGAAAGAATTACTGGCATCAGAATTGGAGACTTTAACTCTCTTTAAAACTTTGCCCTTTTTTCTTTGCAGATTGGTCTGGCTAAGGACGACCAGCTGAAGGTTCATGGGTTTTAAGTGCTTTTTGGCTCACTGAAGCTTAAGTGAGGATTTCCTTGCAATGAGTAGAATTTCCCTTCTGTCCCTTGTCACAAGTTTAAAAACCTCACAGCTTGTATAATGTAACCATTTGGGGTCTGCTTTTAACTTGGACTAGTGTAACTCCTTCATGCAATAAACTGAAAAGAGCCATGCTGTCTAGTCTTGAAGTCCCTCATTTAAACAGAGGTCAAGCAGTAGGCGCCCGGCAGTGTCCAGCCTGAAACAAAGCAATAACGTGATGTTTCGGCAAAGCCCAGAGCCCCAAGATCACAGATGGCTATGTCCAGCCAGAAGCTCCTCGGCTTTCCCTCTACAGAGTTCCTTGCCCTAAGAGAATGTCACCACCTGAACAGCCTTCGGGGAAGCTTGAGAGGAGAGAGGATGGGGTAAGGCAGCAACAGCAGCTGTGCCACTCGAGGGAGCTTCCAGTAGTCAAAGATCCCTTGGTATCTCCAATCTGACCAGGTGGGCAGAGCTTCAGGCAGTCACCTTCCCTCTATTGAGGTGATAAGGACATCTGGCTTGCCACCAAGGTGTTTTTGATCAGAAATGTCCTAACTGATGTCCATACACAGAATGTGAGGCCAACCTTCTATCAGAGTTAAACTTTTGACAAGGGAACAATTTTCAAACTGATGTGTCATGTAGCTAGCTGTAGAACTTGCAATTTACTAGCAAGAGCTGCCCAATGCCATGTGAAGTAACAGATTTTTGGTTTTTTCCCTTCAGTTTTAATGTTATGTAATGTATTTAAACCCTTATTTAAATAAAACTTGTTTTCAGAAACACCTGAGTTATAGATTCTATTTTATGTATAGTCAGTTGTATGTGTGAAGGAACCACAGAAATGGGCAGTTGGAGGATCCATCTGCACCCACAGCTTCTCAACTGGGGCCTGAGTGAACCTCTGGGCCAAAAACCTTTTGTAAGCAATTATGTAAAGGTCATCCTGGATCCATTAGTTCTGTGAAAATATTGTAATTCTGCCAGCATGTAGATCATAAACATTGTAATTTCAGATATTGAAATACAGGCTTCAAATTGCTAAGAAAGGTCATGAGAAATCAACATTTTTCCTATCTGCTGTCATCCTGTTTTGTAGGTGAAGGTTGAGGTGTGGAGCAGGGTTGGTAAAAGGCTGAGCCAGTGGCAATTGCCTTGAAAATAGGACTCTAACCCTGGTAGAGGCTTATGACAGGAGGTCTTACAAAACATCTAGTTAATAAACAGAAGAATTCACCGCTTGACTCCAACCAGTGACATTGTAGAAATTTTAGGTGACAAATCAGATTTGACTATAACAAAAAGACCTTTACTCATAGAGGAACTTCTAGAAGCAACTCTGGAGACCAAACTAACAGAAGACCACAATGAGAAAATAAGATGGACTGGAGGGAATCATGCTGTAGGTTGATGTGCAGGTCCTATGCTAGTCTGTTAAAATCTCTTGTACCTTTTAATCTCCAGTTCTTGGGGCTGATTCTAAAGGAAGCTAGCAAAATCTATTAAATCAGCTGTCTGGAACTAACCAAAATTATCTGATATGTGACAGAGTTTGTGAACACCTTAATCCAATTGCTATGACTTGGGTGTATCTCAGATGTGAAATAACAGTTGTCTCCATTTGATGGCTGAGAAAATGAGATGTGGGAATTCTCAAGGTTAAGTGATAGAGCCTCATCTAGAACCCAGGATTTCCTGTCTTCTTTCCACCGGAACACCTACCTATACCTTTACAATTGAAATAGCCCACTTTATAAAGATTTGAGTCTGCTACACGAAGTGCAGTGTGCTAGAGAGCACAGCACAGGAAGGTGAGTCAAGCAAGCACAAACCCTGACAGGGTGAAAGACCAGCACACAGCCTTGACATGAGGCAGAAAGGGGCCAAAGGATCAGATCTCAAGAATTTGGCAATCCCCAGCTCTATCCGCACCCAAGGGGGGGTCAGGGAAGGCTTCAAAAAGGAGGTGCTGCCATCTAAAGTAGGGAATTCAGGCTGAGAGGAGTCAGGGCCCAGAGGTGGAAGTACCCAGTGTATACGAGGACCCTAAAGTAGGACCATTTGGCTGGAACAAAGGTCCTGCATAGAGTGGAAATATTAGTACTGTCTACTACTACTATGTGGCAGGCCTGTGCCAAGTGCTTAAAGTATGCACCCACCATTTAACAGTTGGGGCTCATTAGCCCCATGGTAAAACATTTCAGAGGAGTAACAAGTTTGCCAGCAAGTAGGTAAGAACAGAGTAGAAGAAAATGACAGCTGCAGAGTTGGTGTAAGATCAGAGTGGACTGTGGCACAAGCTAAGACGATTCTTCCCTTCTCCCTTCCCCCATTTCCTCCCCTCTCAGTCTTCCTGCCCCAACCCAGGCATCAGCAGCCCTCCTGCTGCCCAGGCCACCATCTGCAACAGGGACAAACAAGGACAAAGTTTCTTAAAATGTCATTTAAGACAAAGTGAAAACCAGCCTAAACTACACAGGAATTTACAGCAACTAAACCCTATTCAAATTGCTGTAAACTCTAGAAGAAACACTATCTGTGAACTGAACATTCTACCAAGTAGCTGTAGCCTTGACCCCTTTTCCTCAGAATCTTTGACAAGTGGTATCAATGTCAAAACAGTGTACTATTCACATGGCTTTGAAATACAACTTAGTCTCTTTTTTTTTCAGGTGTTATGCATTATTTGAAAATTAGCACAGAATCTGAGGTTTTGGTAATTTCTTTACTCTTATACTCTAATTGAGATGTAAAATGCACTGTTCTTGGGGGCCTTGTTAAAAATTCAGACTGTAGACCCCACCCTGGACAGTTTTGTTCTACTGGGTATTAGCTGAATAATGCCCAGGTTCCACCTGTTTTTCAAGGGTTTAACAGAAATGTGAGAACTGAAAAGAAATGTATCATCTCTAAAATTCGACCCCAAAACTGCAAAATAAAAATGAATGTGTTTAGCACTATAAAAGGTAACATTGGCAATGACTGCAAAATAATTCTTACTATATATGTAAACGTAATCAAAGTTCTAGAGAACAATTATTTTTAACAAAACTTCAATTTGTAAAATTTATAAACATCTTTTCAAAAATGTAAAAAGAAAAAATACGTTTGGCCTGTAAGTGCATTTTTTTTTCATCTGGTATGAAATGTGACTGAGCCTCTGAGGTTAGAATGCCTGGCCTACCTACTCCAGGAAATGGCCATGCATTTAGAACTAGAGATTCTGATCCAGAAGCACTGATGTGGGGCCCATGAACCAGCCCTTTTAACCAGCATCAGCCAATTTCTGCAGGGACCACACTTGGGGAAATAGTGCTATGGGTAATGGGGAGCTATTGGGGAAACATCAGGAGAAAAGCATTATCAGAGCTAAACGTCAAGGAAAGTAGTATTGTATTTAAGATGGTTTGAAAAGGGGGTGGCCAAGCGTCAAAACCTGGTTACTAGCACCTGAGAACCCCAAACCCTGGGACTATGAGATTTCATGCATAATGCACATATGGGCATTTTCTTGAGAGGCTTTCCATGGCTTTTATCAGATTCTTAAAAGAGCCCACTACCCAAAACAGTTAAGAATCACTGGTCCATGGTTTCCTACCAAGGTTTACAAAACTCCAGGGATTAACGAAGATTTTCCAGGTCCCTCATTACAAGCGTCAACAGTGCCTATTTCAATATCGACTTTTAAAATTAATAACTTTTAAAATATTTATAAATATCTCACACCGAGTGTGTATCGGGCAGAAGGCACACACACAGTGGCCGGACGCCACAGTGCTCAGAGCCTGTGCGTGACTCACTCGCTCCACAGCCACTATCGCCAGTTGTCACCCTGCCGCAGCAGTCCAATAGTTACACAGTTTAAATTGTCTTTAATCATAGTCCTTTATGGTTAATTTATACCCAACATGGACAACCAGTTAAAAACAGGAAGCATAGGGAACACAGAAAACGTTAACGAGCACAAATATGTCAGTCACTCTGTATGTATGTCAAGTCATTGATTCTCACTTCATTTTTTTGAAACGACAGAAAACAAGCACAGGGACAAAGTCAGGTGCAGAGAGATGGGATTTACCTGGTTCCATGGTCCACATGGAGACAGAACTAAGACTTGCTGCTCAGCATCTCCTGGGAACATGATAGACGTGCAGAATTTTGAGCCCCACCTACTGAACCAATCTTTATTTTAGCACTCTCCATTTAACAAAGTTTAAGAAGCACTGGTTTGGACCATAAAATTAGCAGACCTCATACTGTAATCTGCAAGCTGGTTAAAAAAGACAGTATCATTATGTTTTTTTTAATTTTTATAGGAGTTTATTTGAGCCAAACTAACAACGTATGTTGGGAAGCAAGATCTCAAATACTCCATGACTTACTACTTATAACTGCATTTTTTATTATAGTGTTAGATCTGAATTGGAATACACAAAAACAATTGAAGTATAGAAAGCAACAGTTATGAGCAGAATATCAACTGATTACCATAGTACTAGCTGAGAGGTGCAGAATCCTGGCTGTCATGGGAATCAGCTGGGGAGCTCCCGTTGGAACCAGCCCGGGCTCAGCCCTCAGCGCCTCAAACTAGAACCACCCAAGGGGCCCACGAGTGATGGTGCTCTACCCATTCACACCCATCAAGCCCCACCAGAGCTACAGGTCCTGTTCATTCAATTAAGAGCTCTCCAGGATGTCAAAAACAACGAAGGAGAAAATACAGTGATGGCTATGTTGGGGATAGAGCACCAAAAAAAACTCCCTACCCATGTGGAATTTATGTTCCAGTGAGGGGAAGATGAACGAAATCAAATTATATACTTGTCCAGATGGTAATATGTGTTATGGAGAAAAAGGGAGCAGGAAAAAGTACTCTCCCTGTCACATGCTGAATATGACCCCTTGTCAAAACACAGTTGAAATAATATAGGTATTTGTACAGTGAGTAGTTGGTTTAGCATCTGATTCCCCATCTAGAATATAAACTCCATGAGAACAAGGTGTGGTTTGACTTGTTTATTGCTGACATGGTGCCTGCACCCAGTAAGTATTCCATAAATATGAATAGATGAGTGAATGAATGAACACAGCAAAGAACTAGGTCTGGACTTGGAAGAGCAGTTGTGGCTGGAAACAGAACTTTAAGATTATGAACACCAAAGGCATAACCAAAGTCACAACATAGGTTGAGACCACCAAGGGAACAGGAAAGAGGAACTAGACAATCCTTGTGGAACTCCTACAGTCAGAGAGTAGAAGGAATTGAAGTTTCCAAAAGGCAGAGAGATGGAAAAGTGCCTCACAGGAGACCTTATCAGAGAAGCCCAGAGAGCTAGTCTGCTGTGCCAAATGCTGCAGGAGCAACTGTAGAACACTAGAGAGATCTAAGGCCATTGGGTTGGTGACCTTGAAGAGGGTCAGAAGCCCCACCAGGAGCAAGTGGGGAGTTAAAGAGGTGGGGAGCTTTGGGTGCACACTACTCTTAAAAAAAAAAAAAAGTTTTTTATTTGACTACGAAAACAATACCCATTGAAAAGAAATTGGAAAACAGCAAAAAGTAGGAAAAAAGAAAACAAATCAGCATAATCCACTATGTGAGAATTTCCATGTCCTTAACTGTTCTCAAAAACACCATTTTTAATAGCCGAATGATATTCCATCATTAAATTCTTTTGGCCTATAATCTTTATTAAAGGTTATTCTTTGACAACTCTTTCAATTTCTTCCATAATTTTGGACTATTTCAGTTTTCTTCTTGATTTTGGAAATGGATTTTTCCAGAAAATTGCTCTTTATTGAGATCGTCATGTTTATTAGCATAAAATTATACATAGTATTTCTTATAATTTTTTAAATCTCTTTTTAATTAAATCCTCTTTATCATGTCTAAGCATATGTGATTTCTGTATTTTTAATAATTAGACTTGCTAAATGTTTCTCTGTTTTAATGATTTTTTTTAAAAAATTCTATTCTTAGTCTTATCAACACTATCATTTTTTTTTTCTTTCTCAATGCTTAATTTCTACTTTTATCATTCTCCTTTCCCCCATTACATTCCTTGGTTGACTTTGTGGTTCTTTTTATAACTTCCTGAGTTTAAAGATACACACATTTGTATTCATTCATTCATTTAATGATGAATGCTTTAATGCTCTAAATTAGATTTGGCTCCATCTCTTTGATTTTGCTGGACTATAATTTTCTAAGCGCCTTGTGGTTTTCATTTCCTTTTTCTGTACTGTTTGAGAGAGAAGCTTTAAATTTCAAACAATCAACAGAGAGGGAAGGGTTCTTAACTTCTGGAGGTGATTTACCTGCTCCTAGCTCATTGGGCAGTTACTTATAAACCTTGTTTTAAGTCCTATCTGAGACCAGTTGAATCAGAATCTGCATCGTAATAAGATCCCCAGGGGATTCTCATGCATATTAAAAAAATTGAGAAGCACTATTATAAAACACACTTTAAAAGCCTCATTCTCCATACTACATTTGAAATTACACAAATTATCCCAAACGAAAAACGATCAAGAATTATTTAATTTCATCTACTGATTTTGGATTAGGCTGCCAAGACAATTCAATAGGGGAAAATCATCTTTTCAACAAATGGTGCTGGGATGAGTATATATCCAAATGCAAAAGAATGAAGTTGGATCCATACTTTTCACCATACACATAAATTAACTCAAAGTGGATCATAGTCCTAAGCATAAGAGCTAAAAATATGGAACTCTTAAAAGAAAATGAATGAATCTTCATGACCTTAAGTTAGGCAAAGCTTTCTTAGATATGACAACAAAATTGCAAGTGACAAAAGGAAAAGAGATGAATTGAACTTCTTTTAAAACTTTTGTGCTTCAAAGGATAGTATCAAGAAAGTGAAAAGACAACACACCAAGTAGGAAAAAATATTTGCAAATCATATATTGATAAGGGACTTTAATTTAGAAAATATAAAGAACTCCCACAACTCAGTAATAAAAAGACAATCTAACTGAAAAATGGGCAGAGGATCTGAATAGATATTTTTCCAAAGAAGATATACAAATGGCCAATAAGTACATGAACAGATGCTCAACATCATTAGTCATTAGGACTAATCAAAAATCAAATTTTGCAAATCAAAATTATAGGGAGATACCACAAGGATGGCTATAGTTAAAAAGACAGATGATAATTTTTGGTAGAAGATGTAGAGAAATAGGAACCCTCATATGTTGCCAGCAGAAATATAAAATGGTGCAGCCGCTGAGGAAAACAGTAGAAAGTTCCTTAAAAAGTTACTACATGATCCAGCAATTCCACTCTTAGACAGAGACCCAAGATAATTGAAAGCATATATTCACACAAAAACTTGTACACAATGTTTGTAGTAGCATTGCTCACAGTAGCTAAAAAGTGAAACAACCCAAATGTCCATCGACTGAGGAATGATAAAGTGCAGTATATCCATACAATGGAATATCATTGAGACATAAAATGGAATGAAGTACTGACACATGTTTCAACATAAATGAACCTTGAAAACATTATAGTAAGTGAAAGAAGCTAAATCACTAAAGGCCATATATTGTATAATCCCATTTATATGAAATGTCCAGAATAGTCAAATCCATAGAGACAGAAAGTAGATTAGCAGTTGCTAGGGGAAAGGAGGAATGATGACAAATGACTGCAGATGGGGATGGGGTTTTCCTTTGGGATAGTGAAAATGTTCTGGGGTTACCTTATAGTGATGGTTGTACAACTTTGTGACTGTATAATAAGCCACTAAATTGTATACTTTAAAAAGAGTGAATGGTGTGATATGTGAACTATAGTAGTGTGGTATATTTTTCAATTGCATCATTTCAAAGCTGGCTGGTGGGCAAATTGTGAGCAGGATTTTGTCCTCATTCACATGGCAGCACCTCTTTGGCTGATGAATGGAAATGTCTTCTATCCTCTGCCAAGGATAGTTTGAAATTAGGTGGGTTTATAAATGCATAACTTTAGTAAAGCCGGAAGAAACGCACTGTACCTTCTCCCTTCCTTGAAATAGTTTTTCACAACAGCCAGTGAGGTCACAGGCAAAATCAGTCATTGAAACTCCCTCCCCACCTCCATTTCTCCTTGCCCCCACTATCTGTCATTCCAACCACTCACTGACTTAACAAATAAGAGAATGAAGGAAGGAGAAAGAGCACTGTAGAAGAAGCAGGAGAGGAGCAAGGAAAGACATGTTTTTATTGCTTGTGAAATCAAACTGCTCAGGTTCAAGTCTCAACTCTGTGTCTGATTAATTCTGTTTTTTGGGCAAATCACTGTGTCGAGTTTAGGGTTTGATTTTACCCTACTTACAAGCTAATAAGTTATCCTATTACTAATTCACCAATGCTGCCATAAGATACAAGACTCCTGGGTCAGAGACAAATAACTATTACTCACACCCTGCTAGCAGCGTAATTTGCACCGATTCCTCTTACCACATGCCCCCCCAAGTTCTTTAGTGGTGACACAATATGGACCCACATAGATGCTACACAGGCAGTAGGCACATCTCAGCTGAGAAATACTGAGCTTGGGGAATCTACTGCTTTTATAGTCAGCAGAAGCAAGCCTGCTCTTTGTCCCATAGGGAGACATCATCTCATGCCTCAAGATTACTCACTTCAAACACAACCCCGAGAAGTGGCCATGAGAATAGTCATGACCTTACATTCAGGAATGCTTAATGCCTGTGGTAGATTGCTTCATTGCTTCTCCCAACAATTCCCAACCTCCCTGTGCCTCAGTTTTCTTGGCTATAAACTAGGGTCAGTAGTACTACCCTCTTATGGGGCTGTGGTGAGGATCAGAAGACATAATGCCTGCAAAGTGCTTAGCATAGGGGCCTGGCCATAGAAGTACTTCCTTAAATTTTAATCACCATTATTATAAGAGGGAGGTGAAAACGTGTTTTAGATGTCAGCAGGCTTACACAGAGTTCCAGAAGGAAGGAGAGGGCTTCCCTGCTTACCTTATTTTCCCCCCAACCATTCATGGCACCTTAAAGTCATATTAGACTCTTCCCTCCAAGAGAAAAGGAACAAAGACCCTCTTGATAGACATTATATCCCCAGAGTCAGTGCAGTGCCTGGCATAAAATGGGCACTTAGAAAACAATTTTTAATAAATAAGTGAATGGAAAAATGAATGTACAAGGCCTCTAAGCAGGCAGGAGGGTCTCAGATGAAATGCCCTGATGAAAGGACTGACGTTGAACAGGGCTATACACCCTCCAGTGATGGAGGAAAGGAGAAAAGGGCAGAAGGGCTCAGACAACTGTGGTCATGGCCAGGAGAAGGGGACTGACGTCAGATGATCTTGTGAGAGAAGGGAGAGCTGATTCACAAGGTTGCCAGGCAACAATCCAACTGCAGAGTATTAATCTGCAATCAAATTTACTGGCCAGTTTCAGGAACTTTCCTGTGTGCACCGAGAGGGAGACAGGAGCTACGAAGGGGTGGTGGTGTCTTCTGCCAGGAACTGCAGACCAGCCTGGCAGGTTCTGAAGCAGAAGAAGGGTAACAATCTAGGTGCATCACACATAACCTGAACGACAGACAAACTGTGGGAACAGGCTGGGGAGGGAGAAAAGTGAGACCAGGAGAGGCAGGGAGGTCGTGATGACCCCAGCAGGGAGAGGAACTAGAGGTCACAGTGAAGGTAGATTGAGCAGGAGCTGGGCTTCTGGAGAGAGGCTGGGACAGGAAGCTGTGGGTGAGAAGAGGCAGCAGTACACAAGTACACAGAATCCAAGGAGACGGATCGGGTTCACAGCTAGCTCAGCTCCCTCACCTCCTACCTGTGGGGCCTAAAGCAAGCACCTTCACCTGGCTAACCCTCACTTCTTTGACTCTAAAATGCACCTGAGTAAAGACTCCTCTCACGTAGGAGCTTTTGGAATTATTTCTCATTTAAAACCACTCTCTGACATTGCTAAACAAAGCACTTTACAAAATTTTATTACAAAAGTTTTCCAACACACAGAAAAGTTGAATTTTAATGTAAGCACTCGTATGCTTACCACCCAGATTCTATATTTTATTGTTCTCGATCTCATATCCAAACATCATCTTATTTTTTCATACACAAAAATAAATATACAGTACGCTTCACTCTAAACTTTCATTAACTAGAATTCAACATTTGTTACAGTTCTTTTTTAAAAAATAACATTTACATACAATGGGATGCGCAAATCCTAAATTTGCATTCACTGGGTTTTGACAGTCTGCAAACAGGGTTATGGGCTTGCATGTGAGTATAAGCGGATAATATGACTGAGAGAGCTCACTCAGCAGTGGAAAATGTCATTGTAAAACATGGGAGGGTTGGGGGAGGAGGTGGGGGAAAAATAATTTAAATCATTTCTTCAATTAAAATAAAATAAAATAAGAACTAGCAAAAAAAAAAAAATGGGAGACAACAGTCCTCAGGGTGGAGGACAGGGTGACCCAGAGCTATAAGAGACAGAAGGTTGGGGAGACCTAAAGAGCTAGTATAAGGCCCGCACAAAGGAGGGGTGTTGACTTGACAGGGAGCACACCAGGGACTACTGCAGAAAAGAGGAAAATAATCAAGGAAAGAAGATTATTCTGGAGGTCAGCAGGAAGCAGCAGCAGGATGATGTGATGTGCATGTAAGGCTGGGGTAATGAAAATACCCATAGTAATAGCAGACAGACCCTTACTTAGAACTTGCTGTGTGAGAGACCAAGTGAATGCTACAGGTGGCTTATTTAACCCTCACTACAATCTCCAAGGTAAGTGCCAGCATTATCCTCAAGTCTGTGATTTGCCTTAGATTGAATACTCAGGAAGTACCAAGCTGGGATTCTAGTCCAGGATAGCAAAGCCTCTTTGCCCCTTCCTTTCACACACACAAACGCCGCTCTTGCACACAGAATCCAGCTAGACAAACACCCAGGTCTCGCCTCCAGCTTCTGATTTGAGAGGACTGGGGTACAGTGGACAAGGGTTAGGGCTCCCCGGGTGATCTTCATGTGAGGCGTGAAGATCACATGTGATCTTCATGTGAGAGCCACTGCTCTGAAGGCACAAGTGGGCAACAGGTGAGAACCTGAGAGGGGAGATCAGGAACAGAAGGCAGAGGTTGGATTGGGGGTGTTCTTTGCTCTCCTCCTAGGCAGCGGAGACTGGCCCCTGGCCCCTGAAATTAGTGGGTGGCTTCCAGCTCAGCCTGAGAGCAGTGTGCTTGCTGGCTGTCCTCTTAGTCCTGCTGTGTTACCACTATCAGACAGCAAGTTCATCCAGAAGTTGTGATCCTACTTCCCTCTCCCCAGCCCCCTGCCCTGGGAGGCACCACAATGCCTATGTTGACACTAACACCACACAGGTGTTACTGTTTGTGCCAGAACCTTCACACCCTCCAAGGCCCCCGTTGCCTGGGGCAGGGTAAATGAGACATCAACTCTTCCCTTTTTTGCTATCAATAACCAATTAGGACTCCAGCACGGCCTTCCTGATGCCAGCTCATCCAACATGGTGAAGTCTCCCAATGCTGCCCTGGCAGGCAGAGCATGGTCACATGTGCAGAGTTGCCCCTGGGGAGTCTGGGAACCTTCTCCCCTTGACAGGGTATCATTGTTATCATGTCCATTTGTGTGTGTGTGTGTGTGTGTGTGTGTGTGTGTGTGTGTGTGCGCGCGTGTGTGCGCGCGCGCCCATGCCCCCACTCTTCTAGAATTTAAACTACACCAAAGCCATCTCTTATCCCCAGGGCCTCTTCCAGACCCTGGCTTACATCAGGTGCTTGCTAACTGCAATGAAAATGGAAGAGATGAACAGTCTAATACCTTAAGGAACATTTCCCTTAACTGTGTTTGGAAAATCACACAGAAACACATGCAAGGCCAGTTCTTTCTGACTGGCCATCAGAAGAATAGAGTCCCTTGCCTCCTTTTTCTATTGTTGCCCTAATAAACGACCACCAACTTAGAAGCTTAACACAAATTCATTCTCTCACAGTTCTGTAGGTCATAAGTCCAGGCACAGCGTGTCTCACTGGGCCAAAATCAAGGTGTGGCCGGGGCTGCATTCCTTCCTGAAGGCTGTGGGATGAATCTGTGTCCAGGCTCTTCCAGATTGCTGACTGAACTCAATTCTTTGTGGTTGTGGGGCCTCAGTTGGGGGCCTTTCTCAGCTTCTTAAGGCCACCTGCCTTACTCTGCCTCTTGGCCTCCCCCACCCATTTTCTAACTAGCAAAGGCAGGTCAAGGCCTTCTCATTCTTCAAATCTCTGACTCACCCTTCAGCCATATTTCTTCTGCCTCTAACCAAAGAACATTATTCTCTGTTTTTAAAAGTTTATCTGATTAAATTGTGCCCATTCAGATAATCCAGGATAAGCTCCCTATTTTAAAGTCTATAACCTTAATTACATCTGCAAATTCCCTTTGCCATGTAACATCACACATTCACAGGTCCCAGGGACTGGGGTGTGGACATCTTTGGGGCACCGTTATGCTGCTCTGGGAAGAGAAAGATCGCAGAAACAAGTGGACAGAGAACTGAGGATTAAGCCCAGCTCTCCTTCTTGGTCATGTGAACTCAGAACGGTGAATGTTTCACCTTTCTGGGCCTCAGTTTCTTCATCTGCAAAATGGGGACACACTGGCACCCACATACTGGGATGATGGGGAAGAGTAACTGTATCCATTCATGAAAAGGGCTTATCTGTGCCTGGCACACAGTGTTGTCATCATTGTGAGCACAGGGACAAGGTCCAGAGGGAGAGGAAGGGGGCTGGGATTTGGTCTTCAACTTGGTAGACCCAGAAACTGGATTTTCTGGTCACCCAGCTAGTCAAAGTGTTGGATCCTGGATCCCACCTTGGCCTCACCAGTTCCAAAACCCTCCTCATACCAGTAGGTACTGGTCTCAGACTGGTCCAGCCTCAATAGGCTTCATCCCTTTTGCCTCTTTCAGTGACAACTCAGGGCAGGTGTCTCTATGAGTCACTTTGGGAGGGAAAACTTTGGGTTTACAGATGATGCTTTTTAGGGAATTACCTTCCTTAAGCCTTGGGAGAGTCAAAGCTCCCCAATGTGTGTAAGACATGTACACAGACCTCGTCACATTTCCCCTTCACTGCAGCCCCGTGAGGTAGGAATGAATGATTCCCACTTCACAGATGTGGCTAATAGGCCCAGAGAGGATAAAGGGAAAAGGTGCAAACAAATTAGATACCCGTGAGCTTCTGGGCACCATGCACGGTGCTTTATGTACATCACCTTCACAGGAACATGTCCCGCAACCATCACCAAGTTAATTTCCTCATTTCCTGGAGGGAAAAACAGCTCAGAGAGGGAGAGAGCGGCCCAAAGCTCAGCAGGTTCCCTTCTGAGGAGAACATTCAAGTTTCCATGATGGCGAGCTCCTTGGGGTGAGGGCTGTCTCTTTCAAGTGTGCACAGGAGCCCTTGCTGCAGGCCTGCCAGCGCCAGCAAACAGCAGTACTCCACCACTTGTCGGATGGAACTATTACATACTTCTAAATGGTGCAGTTGCCAGCCCCTGTGCAATCAGCCTGTGGAAGAACAGCCAAGGGGCATACACCTCCCCTGCCCAGCAGAAATCAAGTCTTGGGCTCTGGTACAACCAGGGCTCTGCTGAAAGCTTGTAATTTCTCGTAACCATAGCAACACGAACATCTCTTTCCCCAGAATGTGAGCAGCACTGTTCCCCACCCGACCCTTCCCTCCAAACCCCTTCAAGTCTCTACCATCTCTAAGCTTCTGTGATTCGATTATGATCACCCACACCTGCGCTGTTTTTTGTAATTTTTGTTTATTCTATCTACTGTGTCACTGAGACCTGTTCTGGATTACAGTGGTTATTCACCAGAACATTCAGCCACTGGTTGCCATGGGCACCTCACAGCCTGCTTCCTTCATCACCTATTAATTCTCAGCAAGGCTAGCTGTGAATGTGAGTACCACTGCCCCTTATCCAGGATCCAAAGAGCATCAAGACTCCCCAGACTGGAAGGGCCCCTAATGACGCATGAACAAAAGCAAAATCTCCAGTCCCAGCTAAAGAAAAATCGAAAACAGCCTAGAGCTAGTTACGTTGGTCCAAACCAGGGCCAGGCAGCAATTTATCAAACAAGTCAACAAGCATACCACTTGGTGTTCTGGAAAATCTTGGACAACCCCTTTAGTGACTTTACTAACCATTTTAAGATGTTTTTTTTTTTTTAAGATACATTTTTATAATGAGAAGTCAGATTACTATCTCCCCTTGAGCCTCTAGGTTCAGGAGCATCAGGTATTGGCTCTGGGTAGGGGGTTTACAAGAGGTGAGGGATGAGGAGCAGACCTGGGGAGATGTCAGGGAGCACAGAGGACATAAGGAGAAGGGGGGACACTCAGGGAAGAGCAGGTGAAGGGGTTTCAGAGGCAGCCAGGATACAGCCACTAGGCAGAGAGCGAGGCATCAACCCATGGCCCATTGCTCCTGATAACTATGACACGTCCTGTTTGCAGAGCCCAGCAGTGGGGACAAGGGATCAATACATCACTCTACATTCACATACTCCTTGTTCAAACATCATTGTATGATGAAATATGCTTTCTTTGAATCTAAGGTCATTTAGTCCATTCATCTCACATGCCCCCTAATTGAATGTAGTCCAAGGGAGGAGCACAAGGCCTCTGACCCCAAGGACATGGTGGGGACACTGTCTCTGACACCAGACACGCTGTCTCCTGCCTGACCTCACACCCAGATGAAGGAGAATGCCTCCACCCTGTTCCTGCCCCTCACCGTGAAGGTCAACCCCCCTTACTTTCCCCCACACCTGGATGACTGATTATAAATGACAGGGTGGGGCAGGGGTGATATACCTGGCCCACCCTCCTTCCTCTCACAGTGGAGATGCTGGCCTCCTGGAGAAAGAGGGCTTGGGAGGGGCCTTGAGGGCTTTATAAGGCAGGGTTGGAGCACCCAGCCCAGCAGAGAACAGAGAGGCACCAGACCAACCCAGCATCACTTGCCTCCTAGCTCTGCAGGTAAGAGTACCTGGGTGGGGAAGGAAAGGCTGGGAAGAGGGTTGATGAGTACCGGGCTCACATCTTGGTGTCTCCAGATCTGGGAGCCTTTACTTAGCTGAGGGCTGGACTAGTTCTCAGCACTAGGACCCACCTGGCTTCCCAGCCCTTGCCTTTGAGCTGACCTGCTGCTTCCCCCAGATTTCTGCCCTGACCTCCTGGTACATGTTCATCTAGGAGGTGAGAAGGACAAAGGCTATTCTCCCATCTCTCTGGTGAGAAAACAGGCCCAGAGAGAGATGTGACTTACACAAATTATTGGGCAAGACTGGGACTGGCACCCAGGCTTCCTGGATCCTATCTCAAGCTCTTTCCTAGACCAGTACTGTATAAAAGAACTTTCTGTGATGATGGTAATGTTCTATAGCTGTACTGTCCAGTATGGTAGCCACCAGCCATGTGCACACTGGAAATATGGCTAGTGCAAGGGAGGAATTTTTTATAATTTAAATTGTGAAGAGCTACATGTGGCTAGTGGCTACCATACACACGTGGTTAGTGTTGGACAGAGTGACTGCTGGAGGTCTCCAAAAAGATGCTGTGTGGTCTGTAACACAGCTAAATGTGTGGCTTTGGCATTATTACTTAAAGTTCACTTTTAAATTACGAGACTGAAACATCTAGAGAGCCACTTACCTGGTCATCCCTCTAGGCTTTCCTAGAGGAGAAGCAGTCACTGAAATTAGGGCAGAGCTTGGGGCCAAGGGAGCAGGCAAGAACTGGAGGAACAGTCTACAAGCCCTTGAAGAATTGCAGACCCATCAGCAGGCAGGGGCCTGGAGCTCACCTGGTCCAAGCCTTGCCTCTGGATGCTCAAACTGCTCAACCTTTAAGCTCGGCTCTTCTCTCCTTTACAGACAAGATGCACAGATTGTGTGTGAATGTGCTAATCTTGGCACTGGCTCTGGCCACCTCTTCCGAAGCTTCTTGGAAGCCCCACTCCCAGCTGCAGGATGTACCCTCAGATCCAAGTGTCAGTCAGGGCCTGGAGCCTCATTGGCTGGAGCAGTTGGGTCCAGCCTCTCACCACCGAAGGCAGCTGGGACTTCAGGGTCCCCCACACCTGGTAGCAGGTAGGAGCTACTGACAGCTGTCCCTGCTTGCCTCACCCAGCCAGTTTTAGCCCGGGACTCAGTCCTAGAAGCTAAGCATCCTTCCCCTAGCCTCACCTCCTCTCCCATCTCTGACCCTCAGACCTGTCCAAGAAGCTGGGGCCATGGCTGGAAGAAGAAGAAGAATCCTATGGATGGATGGACTTCGGCCGCCGCAGCGCTGAGAAAGGAAACCAACATCCCTAGAAGCGAGCTGCAGAGCCCAGTCACCTCCCAACCCAGCCTGGCCCCATGAAAAACCAATAAAAATAAACTTGCTTCCAATGGATCACATTGTGTCAAGTGTCATGGGGCAACAAAGGGGAGTTGGGGGCAGGGTTGAGGCAAGGAGGAGAGTTGAGCACCCCTCTGGGGGCAGGGACCATGGCTTATATCATCTTGGTATCCCAGGAGCCCAACAGCGAACCAATGTCTCCATGTGTGGGTGGGAGATTGGGGCTGAGGGTCACAACCAGAGTAAGCTTTTTAAAGAATAAATCAAATCATGTTACTCCAACCCTCCAGCGCCTCCCATGGCACTTAGAAGAAAATCTAAACTTATCAAAGTTCTAAGAGCTATTCCTCCCAGTGGGTGCCATCGTGGGTGCCATGTTTCTCCCACCTCTCTCTTCCTTTCCCTTCCACAAACGCACCATGCTCTTTTCTGCTCAGAACCTTTGTCCTTGCTGTTCCCTGTGCCTGGGATTTTTTTCCCCAGGCACAAACGTAGCCAGCTCCTCTTTTTCTCCTTGAGTCTTGGTTGAAATGCCCGTTTCTGAGGATTTGCCCTTTCTGCTCCTCGCCCTTCACACGCAGCCCCATTATTCTCTGAATCTGCAGCATAATATTTTCTGTAGAGCACATTTCACAATCTGCAGTTGGTTTGTTTTCCAGCTTGTCAGCCTCCCCAGTTAAAAAGGAAACTCTGTTTAGAGTGGGGACCCTGTGTCCCTTTTCCCTGCTGAATCCCCAGTGCCAAGAACAAAAGGTACCCAATATATATTTGTCAAATGAGAGAGTGGCTGGCGTAGGCACTTGTTGGTATCCCACCCACAGTCCCTCACTGTTTTGTGCCTGTCGGCAGCATCCTCCCACAGACACATGCTACTCTCCCCCTGAGGGCTTTCTGAGTGCAGGCAGGCTGGAAAGGCTGGAGTTAGTGCCTCCAGTAGGTCTCTCAGTCAATGACAGATGACAGTTGGAGGAGAACTGCAGGGCAGACCCCTAGGGCAGGCAAATTTTCTCTAAAGGAGCCAGATAGAAAACATTTTAGGCTTTGCTGGCCAAGAAGCAACATCGAGGCTATTGTATAGATACTCAAATAACCATTTAAAACATAACCATTTAAAAATATAAAAACTGTTCTTCGCTTGCAGGCCATATGAAAACAGATGATGGGCCAGATTTGGCCAGCGGGTCATAGTTTGCTGACTCCTGTTTTAGAGCAAGGTCATGCCATCTGCAAAAGAGAATTATTTCTTGTTTAAAAAGCCACGCCTGGCGTGCTCCTGGGCTCTGATAAGGAATGAACATTTGGCCGTTAGATTTTGTTACTATGCAACCAGAGCGGCCCATCGTGAGCTGGGTATTTTCAGACCCACCACGTCATGAGGTTAGGTGGGCCAAGTTTAAGAGGAACATGGCATATTTGAGATTGGGCCTGAGGAAGGTGAGAGGGTACAAAGTTACTCAGTCACCCACACCCCCTGGTTACCTATGTCGATTACACCAGTGCCACCTCTCTGCTCACCCCCATGGCCTCGTTATAGGAAGGACCCAGGCCTGGTTCACAAATGTGCAGGCCTGACATGTTGGTAAAAACTGAAAATGGACTGCAGCCACACTATGGCCCACCTAGGGGTGACCCGAAAAGGCAGTAGTGAGGGGCAATCCTTCCAGTGGGTAGAATTTCAAGTAGGAGACCTGGTCATCAACTTGGCATGGAGGGAGGAGGAGCCTGGGGGAAGCATATACACAGACTTCTGGCCAGTGACAGAGAGTTCTCCTGGTTGGTCAGGGGACTTACAGAAACAAAATTAGAAAATCAGAGACAGAGACTTCTGGGAAGAGGCAAGCAAATGGCTCTGTGGAGGAGGCACAAAGTGAGTGGCTTGAGACCCACCCGAAAGCAGCCACTTGAACAACCAAGTTGTTCATCCAGTGTTGATCAGCCAAATGCAGTCTTCGGCCACTGCACACTTACACAGGCTCACAAATACAGCAACAATGGCAGCAGAGACAGAGGTTATGCCTGGGCCCAACAGCCAGTCTAGCTGCTTCCTCTGTTGAATAGCTGATTCATCGGCAGCAGAGACTAACTCTGAGCCCTTGATAATGGACTGTGCCTCCAGGAGATCAACGAGCTACTTGTTGCTAAATTGATTACACTCTAGAAGGCGTGTTGAGCCATCCTTGTGGGGACCGATATATATCCTAAGTATGAGTTTGCTTTCCTGCCCACATGCCTCTGCCAGCACTACAGAACTACAGAGCATCTAAGAACCTGCAGCATATGACTTGCCATCAGAGGATCCCATAAAATGTGACCTCAGACAAGGGACCTGCTTTATAGTGAAGGAGGTGCAGCAATGAGCACATGACCTTGGGATCCACTTGTCCTACTACATGCCACATCACTACAGGCCTGAGAGAATGTTGAAATTAAAAGTGAGGCTAACTGGGGGATGTGCCCTGGGGTTGGAATGCAGTATGTACTTTGAACCAATGGTTATTCTATGGTGCTGTGTCCACAATTGCAGGAACACATGGGTCCAGGAACCAAGGGATAGAGTGGAAGTGGCCCCTATCGCCATCACTGCCAGGGGCAAACCTCAGAATCTGTGTTTCTTGTCCTCTCAATTCTAGATATTTCTGGACTAAAAATCCTCGTTCTTGTGGGAGGACGCTTCCACCAGAGAATACTGTAAAGATTCCCCTAAATCCTAAAGGTACGGCTGCTGCCTGGCCATTTTTGGCTCTTCGTGCCATTAGACCAGCAGTCAAAGAAAAGTCAATTACTATGAGAGGTTATTGACTCTGATTAGCTTGAGGGCTAGGCTCTCTGCCTCACAATAGCACAGGAAGGAGTATGCAGGAATGGAGGATCGCTGGGGTGCCTCTTGGCACTTCCTGCCTGGTGATAACCATAAACAGGAAGTTGCAGCAACAATGACCTGTAACGGGCTTGGTGACCAAGATTTCAAACCTTTCAGAAGTGAAGGTCTGGGTTACTTCACCAAAAAAGCAACACGAACCAGCTGGCCAAGGATGAGGAGAATAGAGAATGGGTGGTAGAGAACAGAGAAAGATGGCTGGAGGATGGGTCAAGTAGAGCACAGGTTCTTTATTTCCTGCAATGACAAGTACACAGGCTGACAAGCAACAGGAGAGTGAGAAGCACGGTGGGAGCAGAGCAGTAGCAGTGGGGATCACAGGCCCCCAGCTCCAGATGTTTATGAGTGAAGAATGAGAGATCTGGAAGGAGGGAACAAGGAGCACTAAGGAGAGGGCAGTGGGAGGGAGTGACTGGGCCTGAGGTGGGAGCCTGGACACTCACAGGCCAAAGAAGGGGAGGGGGAAGGCACACCACCCACCACAGGGCAGAAAGACTCCTCACATAGAAACATTTCCAGTTATAAACAATAATTAGGGACTGAGAAGAAAAGGCCAAGAATGGGGGTCTGCCAAAATCACAAGGACTCAGGAGCCACCTTTAATGTGGGGGTCAAAGAGTAAGGGTATGGTTTTAGAAGGGTACTCAGTACAACTTCCTGCTCCAAGGGCCAGCGCCCCTCCCCCAGCTCAAAGCTGGGTCTGGTAGCTGGTGGGCCTTGCTCTGGGCTTCTTCAGTGCCTAGGGCCACCATTGGATCCAGGCCCAACAGCCACAGCTTTTGCACTAACTGCAGAAGGAGGGCCAGGCTTCCTTCAGCCTGTCCCAGAAGAGGGTCAAGGCTTGGGCCCTTAAACATCAGCCCAGGTTCATCAGGACAGAGGGTGGGCTGGTGACAGACAGGAGGTCCCACTTCTGAGGATGGAAAGGAGGGTCCGGGGCAGGGAGTGGGATTTGGCCAGGCAGCACAAAGAAGGGCCTCGGGCTTTCTGTGGGGCCTCTGCAGGCTGCTGGGAAATAGCAAAGCCAGGAGGAAAAGTGGGTAGATGTGAACTGGGGGCCTGAGGACCATAGGCCTGGCCTGGGCAGCAGGCATAGGCAGGGGCCTGACCAGCCATATCAGGAAGAGATGGCTGCCATTGATAGTTATGAAGGTTGCCCACTGCTCGACCATAGAGGTCACCATTCAGTTTACAATCTGCACTGCCTTCCATGGCTACCCTGATGAGGCCACCCAGCGATGCCAAAAGGGCCATCTGAGTGAGGACAGGCCAGATATAATGGTGAGGCTGCCAACAGGTTATAAATTTCATGGTTGACCTAGTAGGCCAGGCAGGGACCAGGACAGAGCCAGAGGAGAGGGATGGGCCAGGGAAGTCATTATGGCATAATAGTGACGAGACCAGTCTCGGATCCACTCTAGCTGTGAGACCCCGATGGAGTTACTTTCTCTCTATGAACCTCAGTTTCTTCACCAACTAAATGAAGATAATATCTATCCACAGGGGTGAGAGAATTAAAGGAGATAGAATGCATAAGTAAATCATCATAGGTATCTCTGTGAGTTCCCTGAAGGCAAGGCTCACATGGCCTAGCACATAGCCTGCACTCTGCAAGTGCAGGTCACCAACTTTTGGGAATTCTAACTGGGGAGAGGAGACCCTGATCCACCCACCCCTACTCTGCAGGAGACCCTAGCCCACCTTCAGACTCATTCATGGGACTGGTCCAGCTATGGCCCTTGCTGGCGGAGGCCCCAGAAAGCCCTTCTTCCTTCCAGCCATGGGAGAGTAGTTGGCCCTGTCCTCCTCCCGCCTTCGCCTTCAAAAGTCCTGGGTCAGCACCCTTGGCAGCTGCTCCAAGATCCTGCCCCCAAGTTTGTTCTGGCCTGTTGCTGACATTGCTGCAGAGTTGGGGAGCCTTGGGGAGGGGTTGGGGAGGCAAGGGTGAAGGACAGGGGAAGGGGTTGATAGAGACAGGAAGCTGAGGTGCAGTGGGGGCTGCATTCCCTGCCCTGACTCCCAGCCCAGCCTCCAGGAGAAAAGGTGGTGGAGATCTGGAATCCTATGCAAATTTCATGTAAATGAGCAGATTTTGATGAGCCAACCTGACTTGTTTATGCAAAGTCCATACAAATCAGCACACACTGAGTTGAGGCCAGACCAGGATAAGGGAGCAGAGCAGAGGAAAGCTCACAGACTCTTACCTTTCAGCGGCTTAATGATCTATAGCTTGTCCGGCTGGCCGGAGGGAGGCCCGCATGGGAGCATTCACCTTTCTGAAGCATCTTCTGCCTCAGCTGCCACCTGCAATGGGTGTCCTGCCAGTTGGCCAGTTGCTGGAGGACATATTTCGTGTCCAGGCATGAGAGGCCTCCAGGGCTGAGGCCACCACATTTCTCTGCACTGCTTCATCCAGTTCTGCCTCCACCTCCTCCCAGGCCTCAGCATCCTCCAATGCCAGCTCTGCCTCTTCTGTCTTCCCCGTCTCAGCTGGCACCACCTCTTCTGTGGACCCCAGCTCCTCCTCAGGCACTAACTCCTCCACAGGCATGAAATCCTCACTGGCATTGACCTCTCCTCAGCCTCAAACCCCTGCTCCAGCTCTGGCTCCTCTCTGTAGTGCAAGAGAGGCAGGGAAGTCTTTCCCTGACTCTGTAACCAGCCCCAGCCAGAGTCCTCACCTTCTCCACTCCCACCCACTCCAACCCACTCATCTCTAGCCCTGGGGACTGAGAAGCAATCCTACCTTCTGCCCAGTCTACACACAGACACAGAACTACAACACAGTTCGGTCCTGCCGTTGGGAGTGGGGCAAGGCGGGCAGAGCTGGGTATCAGCCTCAAGGCTTCAAACACCCGGCTCATGGCTCTGGTAGGAAGGAGGAAGAATGGTCCCCAGCACTGCATAGGCTCCGCCTTCCCCAGCACCCCTCCTGCTACTCAGCATAGACCAACAGGAATAATATTGCCTCTGTCCCCTCCTTCATTATTTAACCCTCTCAACCCAATCCACAGCTGCTTGCCATAGAAACAAATCCATTTTAGTAAGGCTCAGACAGGTCAAATGATTTGCCCAAGAATGCATAGTCAATAAAGGGAGCAAACTAGGACTCAGTCCCAGGTCTTCTCAGCTCTCAGGCCACTGCCCATTGGCCTCTCAGACCTTGGTCAGGCGAAGGGAAGGCTCCAGTCTCCACTCTGGAGCTGCCTTAAATCAGATGGCCACCTGTCAGCAAGATTTAAAGGAAAAGGAGGCAGCTCCTTCCCATAACAACTTCACCCAGCAGAGAGTGGGGCCTTCTTCACAGCTGTAGGGTCACAGAACCAGTTTCAGGTGGCTGCTTGGCTGCTGAAAAGTGAGGAAAAGTGGTGGCCAGCTTACCTCAGGTTTGTTTCCTCTGTAGACATTTCATAATTCCTTCAACAGAGAGAAGGGCCATCACTGTCCCAAGGCAATGGAAGCTGAAACTGCAAAGTCCCTGGGAACCCGTCTTGCAAAAAAAAATTCCAGGGAGACATAAGGGACCCAGACCCAGACCTCATGGACAGAGAAAAGGATGGTGAGTGGGAGGGGCTGCACGAGAAAGAAGATGGAAGTAGGGAGGCAGGAGGAGGGGAACTACCATGAAGGAAGGGCAAACCTCTCTCACAACGGGAAAGGCAAGAGTGTGGGTCAGCAAGGGCCCAGGGGCCAGCAATGCACCTTCCATAAAAAACACAGGGTCTGAGATAATCATCCTCATAGACACTCTGAGCTCCTCAGCCAGGGAAAACCAGGACGAGCCTCTTAAGGCAGGGGGTGGGACATTACCACAGGATCCCCACTGAACCCTTCCCCCTAAGACTTCCAGGCATAGAAAGGGACTGAGAATGGAAATTGGCCAGCAGGGCGGAGACACAGGGGACACAGGTAAAAAAGGCTGCGGTCAGGGGGTCTTCACCAGAGGTACAATGTGTGTATAGTGGCAGACACAGCCTGTGGACACTGAGGCTTGCTGGTGGAGGGTCTTCGCATCCTCCTGCACCTCGCTCAGCATGCCTCCACACTCCACATACTTCTTCCACAGGTCCTGCAGCTCGGAACACCCCACAGGTTCTGTTGGGATCCAGGTGTACCGGGTCGAGCATGCCTCGCACACTCTCTCCCCCAGGGGGCCAGGAAGCTGGGCTAAGAGGCAAGAGGCCCAGACTCTAGACCCACATGACATGCAGGGTGACCCCAGGTAGGTCTCTGGACTCCGCGCAGACCCCAACTGAACTGCCATCTGCAGGCCCTGTGCCAGACACTGAGAGCACGGGGAGGGACAGACCCATCCCAGCTACAAGGAGCTTGTCCTCGCGGGAGAGTAAGGGAAAGGGGCTCTCAAAGACAGGGGCAGGAGCCCAGGGGGAGCCTCACTTCATCCTGGAGCTGCATGTAGATTTTCTTCTCTGCAGGCAGCTGCTGATGCAACTTCTGTATCAGCCCCATACTGAAAGGACCCAAGATGGGTGAGCCCCAAGCAAAGCCTCCCCCTACTTCTGGCAAGTGTTCCCAGGCCCATCAATAAGTCTCTGGCAGCCATTTAAATAGGAGGTCACATGGAACAGGCCAAATAGGTGTGTGTATGTGGGGAGGCGGGGGGGTGTCATATGGCCTGGTTCCTGGAACACCTTGGTCCCTTTCTTGGGATGAAGAGTCAGGATGTGGGGAGCTCTCTGAGGTCTCCTCCAACTCTGACTCTGACTTAAACAGGATCTTTGGGCCTGGCTGAGCTGAGAGCTCCAGGAGGTAGGGGCAGGAAAAAGAGGCCTTGGGTCCCACGGGACAATGACAGGAGTGAGCCCCACGTACCCCCCACGCACCAACTGGCAGCACTGCTGTAGCTTCGTGACCTGGATTCACAGCTGGGAGACCTCCTTCTGCTACTCATAGTTCTCCATTCTGAGCACCAGCACCTCCAACAGCTCAGCCATCCGCTGGCTGGCCTCCGCTGGGGAGGAGTGGGAAAAGAAGGACCTCCCTGGCTCCCCTGGCCTTCAGGGACCAGTTCCGGCCCTCCCAGAGGTCTCTGTCCACTCCCACCCCCCGGATCCCACAAGGTACCTGAGGGTCCACTGAGATAGCATTCCAACTCAGGTCTTTTTTCCAATATACCTTTATTGACTGACATGGAGCAGAGAACTGGGTGGGCAGTCAACAAAATCTGGTCCCAGCCCATACTGAACTCAAGTCTAGTGGGGAGACTGATGGGAAAAGAAATCACAATGGCAGGTATTGCAGGCTGTGAGGAAGCAGGTGTAAAGAATACAGGAGGGGTCACAGCTGCGGCACCCAGCCCAGCCTTGCAAGGTCTGTGATGCAAAGACTTCCCCGCCGGGGCAAATGGGGTTCAGCCAGGCAGTAGGGAAGACAAGGCCCAAGCAGGGTGTGGAGAGGCTCAGGGACCAATACACGACACTGGGGAGGGGAGTAGCTGAGGCAGTGAGCAGGGCCCAGGTCACAAAGCTGGGTAAGGAGCCTGAGCTGTATCCTTTGGCCAATGATAAGGTATTTGCGGGGGGGGGGGGGGTTAGGCAAAGGAGTCACAGTCAAATATGGTTTTAGAAAACTCATTTGGGCTGTATGCAGAAGGGCCTGGATTGGAGGAAGGTAGCCTGGGCTAGAGGCAGCCAGGGAAGGGAGGAAGAAAGAGACTTAAGCCTTTCCTAGGAGGGAGAAGCAACAGAATGTGACAAGTGGCTCCTACTCCAGGGTCTGGGGACCAGTGGGGCCATTCAGGGAGCTGGGGAAACCAGGGGGAAGAAATGCCAGGTTTGAGATGAGAAAAGCTGTTGCTTTCTTGAGTCTGCATCTCACCAGCCAGACTTGAGTTCCTCAGGGACAAGCACTGTCCCTCACTCATCTTCATAAACATGCAGTACCAAGGAAAGCCACTGCCTAATGTGCAACTCTGAACTGCCCCAGCCTCAGTACTTGGGGAGCTTAGTCTCCAGAAGCTTACAGCTCCCTCTCTCCCTCACTTTTAGGCTCCTCCATCCCCTTGCCCCAAATAACAAAAGGAGACTGACTTAGAGGAAACCCACAGCCTCTGTATAGCTCTTTACAGTTTGTAAAAGGCATTTCCTCAGCTGTAACCCCTGGAGAGGTCAGCAGGGCTGAGATTATTAATCCCCATTTTAAAGATGAAGGTTCAAAGAGGTCAAGGAACTTGTCTGAGCTCACACAGCTAGGGAGTAGCAGAGCTGGAGCTTGAAATCAGATCTCAACACTCAGTCCCAAATTCTTTCTTCTGCTCCTTGGGACAGCTCCCTACCATAAGCTACAACTTCACGTACAAAACTGCTCCACACATTCCAGAATGAGTATCTGCTCCTCTTCCTCAAGTGCATCATGGAGAGGGGCCTGGAGGGAGGGTGAGACAAAGGCACAGAAGTGTCAATACCACCGCTCACGGGCAAACCCTTCCCCCATGCTCACCTCCTCTCTCAGCTGCTCCTGCAGAGCATCTAGCTGTAGGCAGTGGTGAAGCAGCTCTGACTCCAGTAGAGGGGTCCTAGGGAGGGAGTAATGGGAGTCAGTGTTGTGGGGAAGGGGCACCAAGCTCCCAGCCCACCCAGGTTGTGTGGTGGTCTCAATTAGCCCAGCAACCGTGCTGGCAGGTACATTAACCATCCCTCCATGCACCAGTTTGCAAACAAGGAAGCTGAGGCCCCATGCAGAGGCTACCCAGTGACAAAGGCAGAACACCTACAGCTCAGGGGCTTCATAGGGATGATCACAATGCCTCTCCTCCTCTACTTCCTGTTCCTCTTCCTCTTCTTCCTCCTCCTATTCCTCCCCTCCTCCTCACCATCATCATCAGAGTCTGAGTAGAGCTGAAGGAGGTCATCCTCCAAGCTCACCTGGTATCTAAGGTATAAAATCTGGCAAGGGGAGAGGAGCCCTGGGTCAGGGCAGGGCAGGGGCAGGCGAGGGTCCTGGCACCAGGGGATGTAGGTGGCCTGAGATGGCACACCTCTTACCCCTCCTCCCTGCCCTGTTACCATCTCCCTGGCTGAGCCCAGCCTGGCCTCCAGCTTACTGTTCTCCTCCATTAGAACATCATTCTGTTTCACCAGGGACTGGCCGAGGGACCCCCGTCCATGGGAAATGCATTCTTGGTTTTTGGAGGCCTCCCAGACAGGTGGGAGAAGCTAGGGAGGACATGGAGCAGAGGGAAGCTCCACCACTAGGGGGAACCCTCCCCATCCCCTAGTTCTCCAGTGTACTAAACAAGAGTCTTCCATTAACCCACTATGGGACCTGACTTGGTTTCCCCTTATAGGAAAAGAACAGATCAGCCCAGATCAGCCCAGAGCTCTAAGAGCTCTTCCAGCCTGGACATCTACATCTGTCTGCTTTCCATAAGAGGGGCTCCCAGCTTGGCCCCCAGAGAGGTAGCCAGGCAGGAAACAGATAAGACTCCTACCCCTACAGGAGGGGTCTCCAACCTCTGGGCTGTGAACAGTATTGTTCTGTAGCCTGTTAGGAATTGGATTTCACAGCAGGAGGTGAGCAGCAAGTGAGCAAGTAAAGGTTCATCTCTATTTACAGCCGCTCCCCAGTGCTAGCATCACTGCCTCGGCTTCACCTCAGATCATCAGGCATTAGATTCTCAAAGAAGCACTGGTCCCTGGTGCCAAAAAGATTGGGGACTGCTGCCCTCCAGGACAGAATTAAAACAGGGACCTGGCTAAGGCCCTGGCGGCTGGGGTAAGGAAGGCAGCACACCTCCTCTAGCAAGTTTAACATCACTTTGACATTTTCTTGAGTGATCTTCTTGACTGACAGGGGTCAGTCAGGATCCCTGCAAGAGAAAGTGAGTCAACCAGGTGGGAAAAAAGGAGGCATATGCTACCCTGTTTCCTGCCCTATCCCCAGTTTTCCCTCAATAAGTGTCAGCAACAAAAGAAGACTGAGCTCCCTACCTGCCCACAATATCCTCTTCATACCCCCCAGTACTCAGCACTCCCTTCCCCACTCCAAAGGCACACGGGACTCTTTTTTCTTCCTTCCTTCCTTCCTTCCTTCCTTCCTTCCTTCCTTCCTTCCTTCCTTCCTTCCTTCCTTCCTCATGGAGGGTCCTGAGTGAGGTAAGGAGATCACAGTCCTCCAGGCTCAGGTGGAAATGGGCTCTCAGGATGCCTGGGTCCCTGGCACCTAGGAGAATGGAGGCAAGCTAACAGAAGTACAGTCGTAGACTGACTCCTCGTCCCTTACCCAGAGGGCAGCCTTGGCCGCTCATTAGAGCCTCATCGGTCATAAACACAGACGCAGTCATCCACCCTGAACCTGTCGCGCATGGAGTAGAGAAGGAAAGAGACTTCTCCCGCTCTGGGGTGGGGGCACCTGAGTCTCTAGACCCAATGCAAAGATCTCCCACGACCCAGA